>JALMLS010000150.1:0-164325 GCA_038496445.1 Trichosphaerium sp. ATCC 40318 | reverse complement strand
ATGCAACGTGGAGATGACAAAGTACAATTTGCAGTTGTAAACTTTTAAACCGCACTTGAACCAAATAAACATACATTGCAAGGTCATATTCCTACAAACACCTCTGGTTTATTCTGCCTATGTCAGCACACTTAAAAATGTCACGAGGACGTTTGTAACTTTGGCTGTGGTACCCACAAACTTGTTCTCAGTTGAGTTTTGCTATCCAGTGCACTAGGTGTGAAAGTTTTTGATTGAGTTTTATTTTAGTACTTTATATTGTCATTACAATTTTTGTCTTTTACGATTTTTAAGGATATTCAAGTCGCCCTTCTGTATCCCACATTTTATATTCTTTCCTTTTATCATCAACCCATGTGCTTTGTACAGCAAGTTGGCCATTTTCATACCACTGCTTTTCAGTACCATTTTGTTTACCATTAACCCATGTACTTTCTACCTTACATATCCCATGTTTATACCACACACTGAAATCTCCGTTTTTCTTGCCATCAACCAACATTTCCCGTAGCATAAGTTGACCATTCTCATACCACTTCCTGTATTCACCATTTCGTCTATCATCAACCCACGTGCTTTGTGCCTCAAGTTGCCCATTTTCATACCACTTTTTGAAATCACCTTGGAGCTGACCCTCAACCCATGTGTTCTGTGTTTTCAGTTGTCCACTACTATACCATTCTTTAAATGCACCAGTTTGGTTGTCATCAACCCATGAACTATGTTCTTTGAGTTGTCCATTTTCATGCCACTCTTTGTATTCATCATGTCGTTTATCATCAACATACATGGCATGTACCTTAAGTTGTCCATTATCATACCACTCTTTGCTTTCACCATTGAGTTGACCATCAACTATCATAGTCTCTTCCATGAGCTGTCCGTTCTCATGCCACGATGTGCTCAACCCATTCCATACGTATTCATGGGTACATACCTTTCCACTTTTGTACCATGATATCCATTTTCCTTTTCGTTCTAGTCTTTCGTCAAAATGCGTGTTGAAAGCTGCTCTTTTTGAAAGTGTATGGAACTTTGTGAATGCTTCGATGTCGAACGTGCATATATACTTTTGAAGCTCACAAGGAAGATCAAGCAAACTCGAAGAACTCATTCTCTTGGTAGTTTGCTCCAAGCGACTAAAGAAAAGTGTGTTAGTCACTACCATGTTCAAACACGCAAAAAACAGCTCCTAGATTATGAGTACGCTTGTAATACGCGATACTAGCAAAGGAAATAAAGTAGAATGAGCGTATAGCGTTTTAGAAAGCGCTTTTACGTTATATTACGTACCGTTCCCAACTATCGCACAACACGCTAATAACGAGTAAATTGCAGAATAACAATACTTGGCTTAACCAGTATTGATTGACTTCCTTACGCATAATTCTCTGAATAGTAGGCACACAATTGAACGAGGATTTGAAGTAGCAACACATCCCAGAAAAATGGGCAGTAAAAGCAGCAAAGTGGAACAGAGCAAATGTTAAAGTTAATTTAAACTAGCTCCGTCATACAGCAAAGTATCCAGACTCGTATACATTAACGCTGCCAACTTTAAAACCTTGGTAGCGGGCACTACAACAAATTAGAGTACTTGGAGGCGTCACAAACTCCTGGTGGCATCTACGAACAGAGTGAATGCAGATACGATACTATCTTGTAGTACGGAGCCTGCTGCCAGGTTATAGGACGGAAGTTATGTCAGGCATACTCCACTGTATGACGGAGCTAGAACTATTGTTTGTGGTAGTCACTTATGCTCAATAGATGATAACGTATCCACAAAAGAATAGTAATACTCTTCAAGGCAATCCTTGACTGACACGTGTTTATAGCGATCACTTATTCAAAATTCTTGTAGCAGGAGATGGTGGTGTTGGAAAGAGTAGTCTAATACTTAGATTCTTTGATAAGCACGCAAACATATCTGTCTGTGGTCTTGAGTGTGTATGATATCTCAAAATGGAAGTCGCATGATTTTTCTTACTTGGAATAGAAACAAACAACTATTGATGTATGTGACAAAAGGATAAGATTACAAGTTTGGGATTGTGGTAAGCATCTTCAATTTTATTTACTCACTGTATCATATCTTACTTTTCAAGAGGGGTTTGAGTGTACTAATGAATTTGTGCAAGGTCCTGAACAACTTACTAGAACTGACTGCTATATTCCCTTTCGTGGATGCCATGGTGTTGTGATTGTATACGACTGTACCATAAAAGAGACGTTTGATAATGTTGCAAACTGGCTGGCAGAAGTGAAAAGATATGCACATGAAAACACACAAGTACTACTTGTTGGCTCCAAAAGCGATCTATTAGATGAACGTGTAATAGATCCCGACATTGCCAAAGTAAGAATAATATTCAAAAAAATGAATCACCTTATTGACTGATTGCTTGCAGGAATTTGCTGACGCAAACGAGATTCAATTTTTAGAGACATCAACAAAAGACTCAATAAATGGTATGCACAACTTTAATCTATCCAAGCATAATAATTGTTTCACTAGTTGAAGAAACTTTTATCATGTTAGCATCTATGATTATCAAACAACTTTTACCCTTCTAGCAATTGCCTATGCAACCCTTATATCCTACCTTACCTACCTGTATTAATAAACTGTTGGGAACTTAAAGTGTGTTATTTATGGTAAGTTTTGTACACCAGTCATTCAGTTGACGACCAAAGAAGATGAGGATTTTTTTATTATTATTTTTTCTACAAGTTGTACTCAACGCTATTACTATTTACAAGCTCGTTGTACTTCCTTCTCTTACGCTGATACAATATTATAGCGACAAGTACTACTATAAGAATAACCACAAGAGCCCCGATAAGAGAATAACTCATAAAATTACCATAAATGCGTCCTGCTCTAGGTGGCTTTGTAGGTAAGACGTTAAAGCATTCCTCGCTCGTTACAGGATCTGGGATGTAGCCGTAAATCATCTTATCGCTCACGTGAAACCACGCGCTGCAATACGTTGTAGATGCGCAAGGAGTTGAGGCATGTACCACAGTACCCACATCACATGATTTTGAAGAGTATAGGGTGTATTTAAACCGATTATTTTCGTCTTTTGTAAATTTCAAACTACTCGCCAACTTATCATCTTTTTTGATGTTTGATTCGTAACAAACGTCTGTTGTGTATAAAGGTGTCTGTTCGGAGCATGTCGTTTGGTTTTTGTTCTCTCCTGGTTTGTTACAACTAACAATCTCAATAACGTTACCGTAGCATACAGATATATCCAGTGATGAAGCTATACATGATTGTAGATTGATGCCGACGAAAAGTATTACAACAAATCCGAAGAGTTGCATTCTGCGTGCTTTAGGCGTCAACATTATATTTAGGGAGGTTCTGTTTTGATAACGATGGTGTAAAAACTAAAAAGTAGAGTCAACTAGATTTTTTCCGTTTCCACGTGCTAGTATGAATTTTCTTGTTTAGGCATGTGCGCTAGTAATTTTTTAGAGAGAAGTCAGGAGTGCTCCACGTTGTTTATGATAAACCAGATGCGTCTGGGCAGCTTTTACTGAGTTCCAATGCCTTAACGGAACACTGCAGTAAGTCTTGATGAAAGAATGAATATTTGACCTTCGCACCTTCTTGCGTAAGTCAACCACAACGTTTATCTTGGACAAGCTTTTGCAGCTATTTGTTGTAGTGGATTACTCGATATTCCAAGAAAGCCTCCAATTGCACTAAATTGACCTTACCTCTTATCCTAGCACGTGTCTACAGTTTAAGACGTATGTTAATTGGTTGCGAGTTTTTCGGAACTACTTAAACTGCACTCTAATGACAACTTCGTCAGCTAAAAAAGCTGGCAAATTACCTAAAACATTAATATGTTTGTTACGGAATTCACATTAATTATTTCAAATATTCCATTTCGTGGACTCCAAACACCGCGGGTGCACCGGAGATAAATCTTATTCAACACAAGCAATAATGCGCCTCTACAACATTCGTATCGTGAAACTCAAAGGCTTTCATGCTACTAGCACAACATTATACAGACTTATAGTAGATGGTACGTCTAGTTTTGTGGCTAGCCAGAACGCAACTCTTACTCTGGCAATAGGAGAAACATATACAGGCACACCACTTATTGGGAAAAGACTCAGTGTTTTGTTCCGTAATGTAC
Organism: Trichosphaerium sp. ATCC 40318; assembly: GCA_038496445.1. NCBI lineage: Eukaryota > Discosea > Flabellinia > Trichosidae > Trichosphaerium > Trichosphaerium sp. ATCC 40318. Next base: position 160,162 of record JALMLS010000150.1, on the reverse strand, counting down.
CTTGGGGTAAAAGATCAAGCGCTACACTTTCATTATCATCAAAGGTAAATATTTGGAAGTCACGTGGGATGGCTAAGTTTAGAACTTTTGTTGTTAAATTTGTTTTTAGAACTTGAACACGTTTGCTTTCGTATTGAAGCCACCAGAGAGTCTCAAAATCTATTCAAGATGTATTGATAATATACGCGTAAGAGTGATGGCTCCTGATGGTAAAACTAGTCTGAGAAAAGTGTCTTTCAGGCTAAAGTGGAGGAAGGGCGAAATGAGGCCAAAAAAAGAGCGAACACCGCCATTACACGTTCATAATATAATGCCTATTTGATATCTCCAAAAACAAAAACCAAAATATAAATATTTCGCGTGCCGCGGAGTTGACGTAAGAGCAACAAAAAGTGTTTCGTGAAAATGTACAAAAAAAAACCAAATGTAAAATAAAAAAAAGCAAGAAACGTGAGTTTAACCCGAACGCATGCATAGAATAACTGACTACCTTTTTTGTATGAAAAAATGGAAATTGGTTTATGGATTTATGACCTCTTTTAGTTTAATGTACACTCTTCAAACGCTCTAAAAAAAAACCAAACGTCAAAAAAAATTTGACATTTCTCTAAAATAAAACGTACTTGATGAGACTGGCGCACTGTAATAGATCAGTATTGCCATTGATACAATTAATAACAGCTGTTTCTTCAACTTGACATATTTCTCTGGAGAGTTAAGAAAAAAATGTGAGTACCACGTGATAGGTTAGTTCATTAGGAGCTTACTTTCCAGGTGCTTTTATAAGACTCTTTTCTTCAACGTATTTACCAAAATCACTAACTAATCCAGCGAGGTTTGCAGCATCCCTCTGTCTTCTATGCTCTGTAGCGTTGTATATATTTCTAACACTAAAAAACCGTTTTAGAAGCTAATTGTTTTTTCTAACGAGAAAGTGGTTTAATTCGCCTTTTTAGTGACGTTGATCGTATATAAAGCGATTACAAGCGTATATGAGTGGATTACGTACGCTTTTTCTATGTCTGTTTCAATTGCGTTGTCGATTGCTTCTCTTTCTTCTTTTGATAGCGTTTGTATGAGCTAGAATAAATTTGAGTAACCTTCAACACGTTTTTTATGCGTACAGGTGGTGGAGCCTCTATTACCCCATTAGGTTGCGTAAGCGATGGATCTACCATAATTTTGAAGTCTTGACCACCTGATGTACTTGCAGCGCCTCCCATTTTAAATCCAGTTAGAAAATCACTACACCTGGGCTGACAGCGCAAAAAATAAACTGTTGGTAAGCACTGAGTTTGGTTATGAATCAAGCTCGGTCAAACCTGGGTTAAAAGCTCACCACAAAAACAAAAAAACGGTTTGACACAAAGTCTAACGTCTTGTGAGACTAACAACAGCGCTATTTATTCACTCTAAACTACAGCACGTGCACAAGTTATGCTCGAAGAACAGAACTTTGTGTTAAGGTAGTTTAAAGCAAAGCTGAGATGAAGGTTCCTCACTTTTTTGTTTTACGCTTTTTGCTTTTTCCCTTCTTTTCTGGTGAATCCTTCTTTCTTTTCTTTCCGCTTCCTTTACTCTTAGATTTTGCCTCCTTTTTGATAACTTTTGGTTTCATTGCTGTTTCGTTTGTTGGAAGCCAATCAATAGTAGGCAAACCACACTCCTCTAGAAGTTCATCTATAGTTTTGAAAGTCTCCACTTCATGAAACCTTTAAAAAAAAGGTGAACACAAAAACACGTGATTAACATTATCTTACGAGTTTCCTGTAGCTGCGGGATGCTTTGCTTCGACATACTTAATATCAAGTTGTGGTTCAGAGCTTTTGTTTAACTTCTCAACTACTTTCTTGAGTTTTTTGGCGTATCTACAGAGACCATATTAGCACAAGTACTCAGTGTGAATACTGTCGTACCCTCCCCACATAACAAATATCATGGCTAATAAATAGATAAGGTTCTTGTTTCAAGGTAGCAATTGCGTACTGGCTTTTTTGTTTTCTCCACTACGGATCAATTCTTTTTTTGATTCCAAAAGTACAAGTATTACCTTGTGAATGATTGGTTGCCAAAACTTTACCTAAATAAAACGTAGTAAATATCTTGTTCGTAAACTCTTGCAAATATCTTACGTGGCGTTTGAGATCCGTTGTATTTTTTGTGATGAACGTAAGAGATGTATTGAGCCAGCAAACACCCTAGCTTGAAGTTAGAAAGTTAACAAACAAAACCCCAAAAGAAGTTTTTTTTCAAGTTCATTCACGTGCGTTTGCAACAGTATGGTCAAACCAAGCTAATTAAAGAATATCAGCAACTGTTATGTGGGTAAGATAAAAAATAACGAACCTGGTGGAGGAACAAGTTCAATTTCATGACAGACTTCTCTTAGAACAGCAACATTTGCAGACATATCAACGTGTCCTAGACTTAGTAGAACATTTTTGAGAATGTTTCTGAATGAGGGAGAAAAGTTATCAGTCCACGCTTTTACTGCACCTAAACACCATCACATTAATGTTGAAACACGTGAGTTGAGAAACATTCTTGAAAAACTTTTCGAATAAATAGAAAACGTACCATCGTTAAATGCAGTGCCAACAGCACTTTCAGCACGAGGATAAGGGTCTTGGCCTATTCACATTGTTAGTGTTTACGCACAAACGAAAAACGGTATAAAGCTCACCAAAAATAACGACAGAGATGTCTTTAGGGTCTAAATGGCGAAAGGCAGCAAATGTATTCTCCCGCGTTGGTATTATAGCTTTATCGCGCTTTCTTCCAATATAATCATTGACACCTTCCTACTTATTGAATTAACCCACATAGACTAATCTACAAACAACCTGCTCTGTGATTATTGGTGTTAGTTCTTCCAACCAAGTGCCCTGAAGCATGTCTCCTAATCCTAACTCGTTCTTTGCCATTGCTATTATTCGAGCTGTCTGTTGCAGAATGTAAACCCAGACTTCAACAAGTCAATAAAGGTCCCGAGCATTTCCCACACTCTGCAACGTGGACAGTAAATTAGACCACATACAGTGGTAGTACATCTCACAAGGTTCTGTAAAAATGGTATGTAGAGTTTATTAGTAGCTGTCAGGCTGTATTAGTGTAAATTGGCGTTAATTATACGTAGCGACGTAACTATGAGCGACAGAAGTTATTGCAGCAGCAAATGCAGGCAAAACAACAAAATCAGGCACAACAGGTACAAATTAACCTTGGAACGCTGCCTGTAGCTTATATAGATCAAGGGAAATGTCATGACTCCTGGTGGTCACCCAGGAGGCGTAGCACCAGCACCTGGCCCTGGAGCACCTGGTCCTACAATGTACGCTGCTCCAACTCATCAACAGGCACCAATGAACGGTCAACAACAATATACAAACCAACGGGCAAGCAGATTTATAAACAATTAATTTAACACTCCCACTAGCGAGGCTACGCTCCTCCACAACAAGGTACGCGTTAACACGCAAATCTCATGAAGTCCCAATTTTCTTTCATTTAACCCGGCTTGATTTCCGCTCTTATTCACTCAAAAGGTCAACCTGTTCACACAATGCCTGGACAAAGAGCACCTGGTCCAGTAGCGCCTGGTCCAATGGCTCCTCAATACACACAACCAACAATGGGAGGACAAATGCCAATGACACCAGCTGGCGGTCCTGGAGCTGCAGCACCTCGTCCTGTCGCTAAACAACCAAGAGGTGGATCTAAATTAAACCCAAATGCATTACCCAGCCCTGCAGGCTTACGTCTTGGAAAGCATGCCTCATATGACACAGGTAAATACTCTTTTTTTTTATTTTTGGGCCACTGTTGATGTATTTGCTTCTCATGCCGTCTAGATTCCAACTTGCCACCTCCACTGAGTTTTTCTAATTTTACCGTTAACACAAAGCAAAATTGCTCTCCAAGATACATGAGATCTAGTTTGTATACACTACCTACAACAAAGGTGATATTACGTAAAGGTGGGTTACCACTTGGTGTTGTTGTACAGCCTTTCGCTCAACCAGGTCCTGGAGAGGTAAGTTTTTTTTTCTTCAAAGTTATTATTGTAATGTTTACTGACAATAACTGTAGGCAGGTATCCCTGTAGTTGATTTACCAGGTGGACCTATTCGTTGCCAACGTTGTAGAGCGTACATTAATCCCTTCGTTCGATTCATAGAGAATGGAACAAAGTTTGTTTGTTGTTTCTGTGGATTCGGTAACAAAGGTATGGTTAAATGTCTTTACACCATCAGTATTAATGATCAAACCTTTTCTTTAGTGCCTGAGCCTTATTTTGCTCCTCTTGAAATGAATGGCCAAAGACGCGATATTAATGAACGTTATGAGCTCTCTCGTGGGTCCATAGACTTCGTAGCATCTAAAGAATACAAACAACGTGATCCTGTACCGCCACATTACCTGTTCGTTGTTGATGTATCCAATTTATCAACACATACTGGGATGCTTCAAGTAAGTATCATTCCTACAACTCATTTGCTGTATTCGCTTTGTTTATTAACTTGACATACTTTAGTCGTTTGTTGCATGTATAAAGCACATACTTGAGGAGTTTTATGTTGGTGATAAACGAACTCGAGTTGGATTTATCACTTTCGATACTTCTATTCATTTCTATAAACTTACTGTAAGTGTAACCACTCCTCACTCGTTTTTTGTTTTATTCTTATATTATTGTTACAGAAAGGATCTGAGAAGCCTCAAATGATGGTAGTACCAAACGTAGACGAAGTCTTCTGTGTACGGACAATCTAAATAATTTAGAAACAAATCCCATTTTATTTATTTTATTTGGATTCTCTTGACTCCCAGCGTCAGTGGCTACTTGTAAGTCAATAATCTTATGTTCAATATTAGCCGCTTCCACCTGAGGCAACGGTTGTACAATACCCTGAAGCCAAGGAATCACTCACAACGCTTTTGGATATGCTACCAACAATGTTTAAAAACTCAAATAAGACAATGAGCGCAGCCGGCGCAGCACTTAAGGCTGCTCAGTTATGCCTAGTACGTATCTAATATAACCAATGCTATACGTATATCTTATACCTTTACTAGGATGGTACTGGCGGTAAGGTCTTCTTGTTTCAGTCGTCTATTCCTGTATTCGGTCCTGGTAGCTTGAAGCAACGTGATTCTCCAAAAGTTTTTGGAACAGATAAAGAACAGACTCTCCATAAACCACAAACAAATTTCTACACTGCTTTTGGTGAGGCTTGCACTAAGAAGTATATTACAGTCGATATGTTCCTCTTTACTAGAGGATATGTTGATATTGCCACTCTTGGTACGTGACACTACTTTCTAGCTTTGTGAAGCGTGAAAGAATGCTATAAGTGAACTGATTGTGTTTTTCTTTTTATAGCTCAGTTACCTCGCAAAGCTGGAGGTAATCTTTATTATTACCCTGGGTATTCTCCAGTACATCATCAGGAGAAACTATATAATGAATTAAAACATAACATGACGAGGAATACAGTATATGATACGATGATGCGTCTGCGAACATCATCAGGTAAGAAAAAAAAACAACTACTTGACTTTTTTTGTTGACATTCTTTGTCTTTCTGTTTGTTTTGTGCTTACCTGTATTGACTAGGGCTTGATATTGAGCAGTATTTTGGTAATTACACTGGATTGAATCAAACTGATATCGCTGCTGCTTCTATGGACTCTGATAAGTCTATTTTGATTACACTGAACTATGATGGTTCTTTGGAGGAAGGCAAACACTCTTACCTTCAATCAGCTACTTTGTACACTACAAGAAGTGGCGAATGCAGAGTTAGAGTACATACATTGAGGTTGAACATATCTTCTAAACTAGGAACTGTATTCAAATCAGCAGACCTTGAAACTGTTCTAAACATTCTCACGAAGAAAGGTAAGACACCCCTCAGAAGTTTTTCAATGAAAAAAAAAGTAGTCTTCTTCGATTGCTTCTGTTTTTATGGTCATTGTTATTTATTGTATATGTTTGTTTTATTGCTTCTTATGCTTTTAAACTAGCGAGCTTGTTTTGGATCACATCGTCACCAAGTCAAGCACATAAAAAGCTCATCTCGTCAGTTGCTACTATGCTTACAGCGTACAGAAAATTCTGCGCTCAAAGCAGTAATGATAGTCAATTGATCTTACCTGATAGTCTTAAGTTGTTACCTGTATTTTCTCTGGCGCTCATCAAGAGTCGTTTGATGACATACACACCAGATAAATACGTACGTATTTGGATACAACAGAGAAGAGGAAATTACAAACAAAACTGTTTTCTCTTATTCTATTTTTAGCGACAAGGATTTACAACCTATAACTTGACTGATTGGAGAGCTTTCCTTCATAATTTTTATATTTGTTGTCCTCAACACGTTCTTGTTCCTATGATATATCCAAGAATGTTTGCTTTGCATGAACTTCGTGAACACGTACGACAACAAATAAACTTCAAAAAAAAATGAAGTTTTCTTTTTTTCTTGAGTTTGTACTGATTTTTTCGGTCTTTTTATAGGATGGAGTAAGGAATAAATGGGGTGTATCAAGATTACCAAGAATGCTTAGACTTTCTATGGAATCTCTAAAGCCACAAGGCATATTTTTATTCGAAAATGGATTCGAAATCTTCATCTGGGTTGGAAGGTACGAAAAAAAATAAGAAAAAACAAACAAACTATTTTTTGTCGTTCGTTCTTTTAGAGCTTTGTGCTCTCGCTTTATTTTTTACTTAATGATTTACTTGTGACTCTAACGTTCTATATAGAAATGCTCCAGTTGAACTAATAGAGCAGTTATTTGGTGTTACTCAATTGTTTAATGATCAAAATCAACCTGCAGTATTAAAACTTTTACCACCTCCTGGCAACGATAAAGAAGGAACCTCTTTCCTCACTAAGATCCATAACTTGATTCAGGGTATTAGATTCAATAGACCATACTATCAACTTGTATGGCCTATCATTCAAGGAGATAGAAACGAGGTACGATGACAGTTTCTTGCGAACTAGTTTTTATTGAAGTTTTTTTTTGTTTTTTTTTTTGTTTATGTTGTTTGTAGTGCCGTATGCTTTGCCACTTTTGTGAAGATGGTGTAAAATCTAGAAAGCCTACAGAGATGAATTACGTTGAGTACTTGTGTCACTTGCATAAACAGATCCAAGACAAACTATAGGATGTGGACAAAAATATTCAAAAATAAAATAAAAATGTGTTTAGTTGTTTTCACTATAGTTGTGTTTTTTTGTCTTCCGGCATGCTAGCAGCGCATATTATCAACTTACTGTTTAGACAGTACGATAACCTTCGACAATGGTTTTGCCTTCACACAATGACAAATATTGCTACTAGCGACTTGGTTGCAAGTCTTCAGGTTTTTTTTTCAAAACACATTGTTATGAGTTCTAACTGATTTTTTTTGGCTTTTTATTTCACTTGCTACAAATTGAAAACCATACCGGCGTGCTGTTGTTTTGGTACAACTGGGTTTTCGTTTAAACGAAAATGAGTGTAGCGTTTTCTTTGAAGAATTCAGGCGAAACTCCGTTAGACAACCGCTTGTGCTTTTCAAACACATTGAGCAGCAACGTATATTTAGCAAGGTACAACAGGGAGTTTTGTAAGAATAACCGACGTCACCAAAAAAGTGAACAAAACGACTGAAAACTCGCATTTTTTCACCACGTCGCTGTTTATCCTAAAATCTGGTTTCAACATAGTTCAAAACAAATCTTCCAAATCGCAACATAGGAACACTTCAAGTCCCCAAAACACTTATTCAATACATATAATCGTATAAACAACAAATGGGAAACTTCTTCAAGAAAATCTTCGATGGCTTCGGCAAAAAAGAGATGCGTATACTCATGGTCGGTCTAGACGCTGCTGGTAAAACAACTGTACTATACAAACTCAAATTGGGTGAGATTGTAACCACTATCCCAACTATTGGTAAGCACAAGTTCGCTTTTTTTTTTTCGTGTTTTTGGTTTCTCCGTTATATCACGTGACTCATAGCTGATGGATTTTTTTTCAGGTTTTAATGTCGAAACTGTTCAATACAAGAACATCAACTTCACTGTATGGGACGTAGGTGGTCAGGATAAGATTCGTCCTCTCTGGCGCCATTATTACCAAAAGTAAGTGTTTTGTGGGTTTTTTTCGGTTAGTAGTTGTTTCTGAGTGCTAATTTCGCTTGTAGTACTCAAGGTGTTATATACGTTGTTGATTCTAATGATAGAGAGCGTATTGATGAAGGTACGCCCTCAAAAAATAAGAAAAATAAAATAAGCCATCGAACTCGGCTCTAAATCAAAATTAGGCGCCCTTGAACTACAGAAACTCTTGAGAGAAGACGAACTAAGAGAAGCTGTCATCTTGGTTCTAGCAAACAAACAAGTAAGGGAGAAAACACTAGTTTTTCTTTTTTTCGAAGCGATTAACGTTTTTCTTACTAATCTCTTCTTCTAGGATCTACCAAACGCTATGAGTGTCGCCGAGGTTACTGATAAACTGGGTCTACACGCTCTTCGCTCTAGGCAGTGGTATATCCAAGCTACATGCGCAACATCTGGAGATGGATTATACGAAGGATTAGATTGGTTGGCTCAAGCGCTAAAATCCAAGTAAAGTCTTTATTCTTGTTCTTCTTTTTTCCACAAACTTCACCAACAGTCACAAATGTACATTACAATAAATACGCAATATTGGTAATATTACACATGTTATTCACATTTTAAGAAAAAGGTTGATCCAACCAAATACAAAAGTGTAGTTTCGTAGTAGAATACTAAAGTTAGATACTTCGACTGTGCCTCGTAAACTCAATCAAAACAATCGCCGTGTAGGTACAAGTTAAATCTCAATAACCTACTCTTTCATGCGCAAAAACTGTAGCTTAACCAGTGTTACGACAACTAGGAGTCAAAATCATTTGCAAGTGTTTGTTGTTTATTTATCAAAATAGGTTTAATACAAAATACGAGTATGAAGGCTTGAGTCCATATCTGAGATTTGTTGCTTAATTTGCTTAGATGCAGCAGTATCAACATCTGCAACCAAGTATCCAATTTTCTACATACACGTGAATAAAAGCAGAATAAAAACGCTGAAAAAAAATCTTTAAAAAAGCGAGATTCGACGCACCTCCGTTGTTCTAAGGACTTGAGAACTAATATTGAATCCTCCCAAGATATTATTAATCTCTCTCAATACACCAGGTGTATTCTTATGAACATTGCATATACGATGAGTCTTTGGATTGTATGGTACATCCACGCCAGGGAAATTAACAGAAGAAGCTGTTTTACCACATAACAGGTAATCAGACAACTTGGCTGCTACTTCGTGTCCAATGCTCGCTCTAAAAGTACAATAACTACAAGATATGCTATGAGTGTATGCGTACTGTGCTTCTGAGGTAGACCCACCAATGTGAGGTGTCAATATTGTGTTTGGACAACCGGCCAAAGGTGTAACCCAATTTGGGTCCTTCCTTTTATAAAAGTTAGCCGCTTGTACGTCCTAGTCGAACAAAGTGGTAACATACCTGACTTTAGGTTCTGATGGATAAACATCGATATAAGCACCACCCAAATGACCAGATTTTAAGGCTTCAACAAGATCATCAATAACAACAACTGTTCCTCTAAAAAAAAATCAGAAATAGTGGATATAATACAATAAAGCGCAAAAAAAACAGTACCTGCTAGCATTCAATAACATGGCTCCTTTCTGCATTTTTGCTATTTCCTTCTTTCCGATCATATTCTTTGTTTCAGGTGTTTCTACAAGGCATTAGAGAAAGAGAGAAAAGAATTATGATTTTCCAAAAAAACAAGAAGAAAAAGCGTACCTGGAACATGCAAAGTAACAAAGAAAGACTGGCTCAAAACTTCATCAAGGGATTTGGAAACAGCGTTACCAAGTGGCATAACGTTGTCTATATCGTAAAAAATGACTTTCATACCCATAGCTTCAGCCAAAACTGATAACTAAGCAAAGGGAATGTTAGAACTTTCATTTGTTACAAAATAATTAATATTCGATTTAATTACCTGAGACCCAATATGACCATACCCAATGATACCCAATGTCTTTCCACGAATCTCACAACAGCCCACAGCAGACTAGGAGGGTATTAGTTATCAATCGAGAAAAAAACGAGAAAAAAAAAGGCAAAAGCAAAAATCACCTTATTCCAGACTCCATTGTGGAGTTCTTTGTTTTTGTCTCCTAGTTTCCTGGACAGAGATATAATTTGAGCGATTACAAGTTCAGCTAAGTAAAGTAAGAACATCTAAGACTAAAAAAAGATTCTCATCAAGATGTCACTCACCAACACTTCTGCTGTTACAAAACGGTGAGTTGAATACTGGAATCTATACAAAACGATTAGAATACTTATTGGTAAAAATGGTAATACCAAAAAGGAGAATTCTGTTAAATGTTTTTTAAAATTATTCGTTTGTCTACAAAAAGCGTACTCCTTTCTCTTCTGCGACTCCTAAGTCTACTTGGTTTGTTCCAATACAAAAGCAACCAATTGCTCGTAATTTAGGCGCTGCTTTTAAGACTTCTGCCGTAAGTTTTGTTTTGCTCCTTACGAGAGTGTCAATACGTTGTTTTTTGTAGACTTGAATACCTGACGCCTATGACATGAACGTCTTGAAGCTTGTCGATTAACTCTTGACCGTTTAACGCTACTGTTAAGTGTTCTACGTTGAACTCTTCCTTCTTTAGCGCCTCTACGGCATTTTGGTGTATGTTTTCCATCAACAGGATCTTTATGTTTCTAACCGGTGTTATATACATAGAAACGCTACTGACATACCTCCTGTTGAAATACAGCTGTGTAGGATGCGCCGATGGCATGTAACTATCGGGTGAGAATACTGGAGAGTTAGCTGGGCTACCACCATAGTTGTTAGACGGTGAGGACGCTATCTGCATTTTTTTTAACAAGTTGTTCTTCGTTCCCTAACAATTTCGATTTTTGACGGGCAAACGCGGAAGTATCCTTCCTTTTAAGTAGCGTTTATTGAGCACGTGGCTTCCTAAACAATTTACATGCTGTTTATGACAGTGAACAATTGCACAATGACAACATCACCCTCACTGTAAAAACGCAAAAATGCTCAAGTGGAGAAGGCGAAAAAAGATTATCCGGCTTTTTGTCTGTAAACAGCTACTTCGGTTTGTAATACTAGCAATGCATGGTTGTTGGCTTGGAAAACGATTTTGCGTTTTACAGATGTATTTTTTTGGTACAAAGCGCTGATTATGTACAAAGTTATAGGTGGAGGCGTATTTGTTATTTTTTAGGTATTTTTGAAGCGTTATCATGCGTATACGCTTATGTTGATGCAATATCATCGTCTGGTGTTGCTAACTCTTAATGGGCGTTAATTAAAGCATATTATAGCGTAAAAAGCTATTACCTTCTTGAAGTTGCTCTAACATAGCGTCTAGTACAAATTTATTCTGTTGAGGAGCCTGATTTGTGCCAATAAACTCTGATAGAAGCTCTATTGTGCCTTCTACTTTCAAAGGTTTCGATTTTGTGGCTTTAATGTCTATAATCCGGCACGCGTATGACGATTCCGTTGCCATTTATTTATTTTATAACAGACACTGCGAGAAAGGCTTAAGAATTTTGGTTTAAGCAAACTTTACTTTTATTTGGTGTCTCACTCTGGCTTACGTGCCCTGACATAAGGGTAATGATGGTTTTGTATACCTAAACGCTATTCAAAACAAATCCGAGATGTAAAAGTCGGTTACTTACCTTTGTACGCGTATGGGTCCTCACCAATCACTGGTACTATATCTCTGTTGTCTGCTACGTAGTCTTTGATCCTACCATCCCAATTCCAAGGCACAAGAGACTCCATTGAGCAGTAATGATTAGCAAAAGCACGTCGAAACTTATCTTTAGTGACATTGCCAAGACTTCTATGCAGCAAATACCCATTAAAGAAAACGCCACTACCAGCTACGCCATGTGAGTACTGAAGATATGTAACTCAATACGATCAAACATACCTTTCAGAGGCACTGGGACAGCATCCTCTTCCTTGTAGTCAAATCCTAAGTAACTTGAGAAACAGCTATACAATTACTTCATACCGTAAGCAATATCTGCAAAGTCATAGCGTTTGTCTTTGTGAGGGCGCATGGGATAAAGAACGCCTAGTGAAACAGTAAACTATCTATAAAAGTCTCTTCTACGAGGAAGTTAACCTCTCTTATGAGACCCTGGGTATATCCACAGGCAACCGTTTTCAATAGTTACATCATCAATAGCAATCCAGGTAGCTGTTAGAGACCTGACACGATACTGAGTTGCAAACAAAGGATGGAAGATGTACCTATCTCTTGTAGGAATAAAATGCTCATCTTGATGCCAAGCCTGACCAGGTAAACCGGGACCCTGAGTTTAAATTATTTCACAGCAAACAAATGCTCTCGAAAACCTTGACGAACATCATTGATTGTAATGCCTAGATACCTGGTTAGATTAAAGATAACCTGTGAATAGAATAACCTTGACATTAGGTCCTACTAGCTGCTTGAGTATGCTGTTGGTTTTTTCATGGTCTTTCAATAAAGCCAAGACTTTGTCACTTATCTACTGAGATTAGCGAAGATTCCAAAAAAAAAAAGGTAAATCACGTGACATGCTTTGTGGGGAAAATGAATGGCTAAATAGCGCTTTAGCACGTCCTCGTCGCTGTCCTGTACCAATTTAATAGTCCAAATTAAATACCAAACGAACGAACTTCGTCAGAACATGGTTTAACGCCTGCAATGTCACCCCTATTTGCCTTACATATCTAACGTCGCTTATTACACATGTTTGTTACTGGCGTACCTCTAACATTTCAGTTTTGATCTCTTGCACTTCTTCAGGTGTCAGTAGGTTTTCCTTACAATATTTAACGATTTTTGTTCAAAAACCTGGACAGCGCGTACTACTACATAACAACCATCTCTATCGTACACTCTACGTATATCCTGAGCCATAGCGTCCTTTTAAATTCCGAACGGATCGACCGTTATTGGTTAATGTGGAAACTTTAAATCCAAAAATGACTAATTTGTACTTTGTGAAATCGCGCCTTACACTAAGTAACAAGGCAATTAGAACTATTTTATGAAGTTGCATAACGTGATGGATCGTGTGACGACGTTCACTACATTCAGCAAATGCAACTTCCTGTTTTATTCTATTTATCTAAAAACTACTCTGCAACGCTTCTCTTGCTTGTTGCACTATGTGCTACCATTGTATTGGCGTTTTCTTGTGACACCAGCTATTCAGTACCACGTACTGGAAGATGGGTAGTGGAAGGGAACTACCTAAAGTGCGAAGACGTAGCTGGCAAAACCTTTCTCGGTGCTCAATTCGGCTTGTACAACAGAGGAAAGTTGACGATAAAGTGTATCTACAGAGGCTATCCCACTTTTTGTTACGAGGCAGAGAACTCCAGGGAACGTATGGCCAGTGGATGAGTCGAATCTAGTGTACGCTGGTATTCTCGTGGTAACTCTGGAATACACCAGAAATATGCCAACACGGAAGAGTGCCTTGACGGCAAAGGTTTACTAGGCTCTTTGTAAGATTTAAAATTCACTGCTAGCCGAGTGTGGCCTCAAAGTGTGGAATAAAAATAAACTGTTTACAGTTTCTATTTTGTCCTTTCAAATGACTTTGTTGAACGTGCTTGAAACAGAAAATTAAGTATTTTTAAAGCCACGCCTCTATTGAGGCAATACCTGTGTCGTTTGTAAGGTACACACGCTGCGCAAACAAAAAGAGTAGCTTGGTATAATCCTAAACCTATTGGTAGGTAGTTTACGGTAAACAGAGATAGTATACAGACACTTGAAGAAAATGGCTGAGAATCAAGGAAATCAAGCAAGTTATCCGCTGGAACACCTGTTTCCGCCAGCAGAGCCCAAAAACGACCCTCTTCGAAGAGAGTTGATAGAACTGATTGAGCGGCTTCATTCGCTCGGTAAAGTACGCCATAAACGCGTCTTCATTTGTTTTTGTTTGTTTTGTGAGCCATTTATAAATTCCTTTATCGCCGTCAAACAAAACTACGCTAGCTCGCACAATATCTAATATTGCGTTGGGCGTATTCACTTTTTATCACCCTAAACGATCCAAAACACCCAAAACACCCAAAACTGACTCGCAAACGCGTTCTATCGTACCAATAATTATTCTAAACGCGTTTAAACCACCAACTAACTCTCAAACGCCAGGAGCTTCCAGAACACCTAGTTTCTTTAACGCATGTGGTTCAACCGAAGATACCAAATAACATGAGGATACCTTTGCTTGGGCAGCTTTTTGAGACCCTACCAGGCTTCATCGACACTTGTCCTGACCTACAAAGTGTTGTTTTGAACCCACCTGAGACTGAAGTAACGCTTCGCTTGCTGTTAGATCTTCGTCAACTTCAACAGCTTCTACAAGCCATGTCCCTATCTCAGCTTCTCGAATTCACTAATAATGTACTACCTGATTCTCCTACAGCTCAGTTGAACGCTCTGTCAAAGATGTACGCTTAGAAAAACGCAATCTCTTTTTCTTTTTTTTTTTTGACGCATTTTGAAGGCAAGAGTATTTTCAGTCTTGGACGCGTCAGACGCTACGACATTATAACACACAGATTTTACAGACACCCCAGTATTCTGAGAGACAACAACTCATTCAGTTGGAGCCAGAGGTACCCCTTTTTGCCATTATTTTATTAAAATGAGTTTTCGCGTTCAACCGTTTTTTGTTGAAAGAAACCCTTTGTTTGTTTTTTGCTCTGTAACCCATTCTAATATTATTAGATACCTGCAAGTCTAATGCCATTATTGCTTGGTGTTTTTAAGCTACCTTTGGATGAAGTAGAGTCTATTAAGCAGTGGTTTACGCCGTGCGTTTTCAGATTGTTCAAAATGAAATGAAAAAAACTCACATTGGCCTCTGTAGGTTGGCCAAAACGCACTTGATCCTTCTTGTAAATTTACTTCAATTGGGTACTGTTGAGTTAATAGAGATTCGCAGACGTTTGACACAATCTGCTGATGAGTTATTGATGTCAACACCAAGTGTTGGTCAGAAACGTGACCGAGATGGTAATAAGAAAATCGATCCACATAGTATGCAAGTGGACTCTCCTAAGTACGATAGAATGCAACCAAAACCATGTAATAGCTAAATATTTATTTAGTGGTTATGGTGCGCCTCCTATGAACCCTGAGTTACAATGGAATGATCCAATGGGTGATATGGATGTCGGTACGATTAAATTTTTAGTATAGCTGCACTTGCAGGTTTCTATTCATTGAAGCATCAATTCTCAACGTTTACTTTATAGGAGCTTTCCCTTTGGGTCTTTCAAGCGATGGTTTACCTATTCCAATGTTTAATGAGTCTATCGATCTGCAACCGATCGTAGAACCAAAAGTAACTCATGCAGCGTTACAGGTAGGTTCAATTACAAAAATCTAGTAGAAATACACTTTTTTTGTGTTTTATTTACTTGGGAATGAAGTTAACCTTTTTGTTTTAGCCAATTACTACTCCTGTATCGATTCAATCAGATCCAAGCTTGGGTGGTAACCCTGTTGTTATCACAACACCAACTGCTTCGACCACACGCAATACAGCTGTTGGTTTAGCACCTGTAATACGAAATGGAGTTGGCATGAGCACGGCTGGTCAATTTGGCGTACCAGCGCAGAAACCTATTTACCAGCTACGTGTGGCTAGACAACCACCAAATAAGACTGTATACAAGAGAATATTGAAGCCTTATCCCACTATTATGCTTGTTGGTGCGTAGGAGATGATATTATTAACGTCTTTGTATGTTCTGATTTTTTATTTAGCTAATGTACCTACGCTGGACTTGAACGCAAATAATTTGTTTGTTGAGGCTGAATTAGTTCGCGGTGATTCTGAACAAATGTTGCCACTTTGTCTTGAAGGAAACCGCGTTGTTAGAATCTCTACAACGCAGTTTGGTACATTTAAGCGCCTAAAAGTGTTGTCTACAACTAAAATGCAAGGAACTCCTTTCAGGCTTAAATTCTCACTAAAGGTACCGAATTTTCGTAGTTGATTGGTTTTTGCTGAGCGTTAAGCGTTTTTATTTTGTTTAGCGAATTAAAATTTATAAACTTACTATTGGCTTCACTAACGCGTTTAGAAATATAATGGAACAGTATTTGAGACAATACCAGGTGTTAGCGCCATCTCTGGACCAATTGAAGTTTATTCTCATGTATCATACCTAAAAGAGCGTAAAAACAATCCTGTACCTCCTCCTGCTGTTACTGAGATCTTCCCGAGACATGGTACAGCATCAGGGCAAACCCGTTCCGTTATACTTGGTACAAACTACAACCACCCTTCAACAAACACTTACGAATGAATTAGGCGCCAATTTTGTAAACTCTCCTGATCTTCGCGTCCGGTTTGGTAATCGCGTAGTAACGGCTCAGTTCCATGAAGCCAAGACTCTCATTGTTTCTACACCTCCTGGACCAAAAGGAACTTCTGTCAAGGTCTGTGTAAGCAATGATGGCAAGGAATTTTGTGGGCAATCCGTTGAATTCTACTATACGTAAACGACCCCAACGAAAACCTAGTACGTACAACGTTTGTTTTAACAAGCTTGAAGATGTTTGTTTTAACACTGGGTTTTAGAGGACATAACCGCGGTCAAGCCGCCTCTACAAGCTCCTCAACACATATGAGCAATATCATGAGCATTCACAAACAAAAAGAAAGGGGTCATTTTTCCTAAAGTAGGTAGTCATAGAGGCACTAACATCAAAACGATCGCAGCAAAGAAATTATCGAGATCTTCCAAACAAAACCCTTCGCCCTCGCTTCCTTTTTGTGTGTACAAAGAACTCACCAGAACTTTGATGGATTGGGGTTTGTACACTAAGGGTAAAAAAGCTTGGAGCCAAATCGTAGTGCCCCTCTGTCTTGCCTTGCAAACGCATAGAAGCAGACGTTGTATTTTATAAGCAGTTGTACTTTGAAACAAAAAAAAACGAAATCAAATACCACAAGTGTCTTTATATCTCCTAAATGTAAGCTCTTTGGAAGCCTATTTACTTTGTGTACCTCAAGGCATATCTGGCTTCCCGAATAAGCAGTTTAGTTGCTGAATTGATTTAATTTTGACTTGAGTCACAAACGGGTTTTTTGTATGGCTAATACCTTCGTTCAAGGCCTCAGATTACCTGATTTTGCAAGGCAAGGTTTGTTAGCTGAGTTTTTTAGTACGGCTGGTAATGCTAGATTCGATATTAATGAGGGAGATGAGAATAACATAACAGGTACTCTAAGAGAGGCCATGAGATTTACTAATGGTACAAGCTTTACATATAATGGCGGTAAAAGGCAATCTTAGAGCAGTACACGAATTACTCGCAAGAGGCGCTAATCCTTACGTTCGTGACTCGAAAAATAACACGCCGCTTGATTTGGCAGCTATTTCAGGCCATACAGCTGTTGTTGGACTTCTACTTGAGGCACCGACTCAAATACGTACTCAAACCTATGTCAGCCGCTCCTAACTTACCGTTACTGCCTGTAGAACCACCACAAGACTATCTTGAAAAGGTCCGTTAACTATTCATTCTACAACAATCCCAAAATCACCTCTAGGCAATAAAATTCGCGCGCAGTAGATTACAGCACGTTGTGTACGCACTTTGAAGCCAATTTAAAAAAGAGACTTCTTTTTTTTTTGTAACCTTCACACGGCTTCTTACGTGACGCATTATACAGATCGCACTGGGGAACAGCTCAAAAATATCGAATTGATGCACTTGCTATCATTCAAAGCATCAGTACGCTTGTTTTTTCCTTTTTTTTTTTACAAAAACTCACGTGAAAAAAAAGCAAAATTCATGAGCAAGTGTGGTTACCAAGCTCAATCAGAACGTATCACGCAGAAGCTTGATAATGTATCTACTCCAGATGATGTAAATGATGTTGTAAATATGCTTGCAAGTCTGACTTTGTAGCACTAAAAAAAAACCACCTTAATCTATTGACATAACTAATGAAAACGGATTTCTGTAATAGTTTGGGTATTATTCTAAGGCACTATGGTCTTTAGAATTTAGCGAATAAGCTTGTAGAAAAGTGCATAGAACCTATTGTTAAAAAGATGTATAACATTGATACTTTGAAGACGTATAATGCGATGCTTGTAAAAAAGACGACAACTTCAGATGACACTATTTTGACGTCATCCTAACAATCGTTCACACGCACAAATGAATGTATTGGCTACAAGTAGCTGGCGCAATGCCGTATTTTGGAGATAGCATCAAAAATGTAGTATACAGAACTTGTATTTGGGTTTTGTCAACATGCTATATTATTGAAGTAGCATCACAGGAACCGAAGAACCAGTGTTTAGCATCTGGTTGAGTATAGGCATTACAAGCACCTTTAAAGTCTCCAGATAAACATACAGAAGTCTGTGAATTCCATCCACAAGCAATATCTTTAGTGCAACTTGAACAACTATTGTATTGTTGACAAGTACCATGATTCTTTGGACAAATTGCAAAAATGCCTTGCTGCCAATAAGCGTTTTCTGACGCAGATCCTATATTCTTCTGGTTAGTATAACATACTAATAATATCACGTGTACCTGTACAGTGATCGTCTTGCACGCATGCACCTTTAGAGCTTCCTTCTACGCATGCTTGCTCTATTTCAATGTTATAAACATAGTTTAACAATGTCAACAAAAATACTTACTGAAAACGTTCCATCCGCAAGAGTTGTCTTCAGCACAAGACTGACAGTCAAAATATTGAGAACATGGTTGATTATTTTTTGGGCATTGTGACTCTGCAAAACGCCAGTTGTAGCCTTTACCAGCTAAAGTTCTTTTAAGAATATTGAACTCGTTCTACAATCATACCTGTTCCCGGGCAGACTTCATCATTTGCTGCAACGCAAGATCCATTTACATCACCTGACATACACGTTTCATCTAGGCATTAAGTAAACTTGTGCTATGGTATTTGAAACAACAAGTTGTCGGAGTACGTGTACACTTACCTACAACGTTCCAACCACAAGCAGCATCTTTTGCACAATCACCACAGTTTAGATATTGATCACAACTACCTATTGCACTACCATTAATACAGACTCTTAAATTTATTTTCACTTGCTGTAGCTTTTCGGGCAAATAGCCGTTGGTCCCTTGCAAAGATATAAGACTACTTTGAACAATGTACAATTGAAGCAGACGTACATACTGCCAATAGTGAATCGGAGTAGCTCCTCCACTACATTGATGATCATCGTTTGAATTACAAGCTCCATAATAGTTTCCAGCTGTACATTCTACAGTATTTACATTCCATCCACAAGCTGGATCCTCTGTACAACCCAAACAGTTGAGATATTGGCTACACTTTCCGTTGGATCTTGGGCATTTGGCATTTTTCCCATACTGCCATGAATAACTTGGTGATGCGCTGCCGTCACATTTACCACCGTAATAGTAATCGCATGCTCCATTTTTATCCCCGTAAGTGCATTTACTATCAGTTACGCTCCATCCGCATGCCGTGTCGTTAGCACAAGACTCACAATTTGTGTATGAAGAGCATTGCTTGTAGTTTGCTGGGCATTCGGAAATATCTTGTCTTAAACAGTTTTTACAGCCTCCATTGCATGAACAAGATGGTTTAAAGGCGTCAGAGCAAGTTGGCGGGTCGCTACACCAAACACAACTGCTATTTTGCAAACAGCCCATGCAATTCACTTGTCCAGAGCAAAACGACGCATTGCAATACAGTACTGACATAAGCAGGATTAAACAGCTACAGACACTAGGAGGTACATTAAAGAGTACACTCAATACTTTCAACGCACTATACACTCGCTGAAGATGCCATTATGAGTTCAGACAGATGATTCGTAGAAAGTTGAGATGACTATCTGCCTTATTTGGAATAATATCGTTACTATTCAGACAAAAGGTTAAGTGAATGCGAACTTGGTTTTAAAGTTTAATGTGAATGCCGTTTGTATAAAAAGCCCTGTGGCATGTATATTGGTTATGTGGCACGTGATCTTAGCGTTTCGCAGCTCATTTTAGCCAGTGGACATTGTTTTTGTGGACAATTGGATACAAGTCAGAGCGCAGTCTTTTCTATATGGCAACAATGACAAGGCTCCTGTATTGCTTTATTCTTTGCTTCTCTTCGATATTACTCTGTAATTGCGAAGCTACTAAGCCGTGGGTTCATACATGGGATACATTAGCAGATATGGTCTATATGCACGGCAGTAACGCGAGCGGTGTGGTAACAGATGCTCAAGTAAAGTTTATGGCATCAAACTACAAAATAATCACGTTTGGAAATTGCTTTGGATCTTTCAAGTATGGCACCACAGATGAAGAATCTGTATTAAAAGCTGCTACTGAATTGAAGGTAAATAATCACGTGTAAACTGAAAAGGTTAACGAATTTTTTAGGCGGTTAATCCGGACGTTAAAGTAATTTTCTACTTTAAATCAAGTTTTGCAGGACAAATTATAAAGTGTTCTACCGCTTCTAAAACGTGGTTACAAAATCAAGATAAATGGTCTCTTCGCGATGATAAGGGCAACATAATTTCCAACGACGGTACGCTTTATAACGTAATAGTATTAGTATACTCACTACTTCACTAGGCTCGCCATTTTTTGACCCAACTAACAAAGATTTTGTTGACTTTTGGGTTGGTCACTTAGTGGACATTGCCAAACAACGTCTCAGTAATGGAAAGGTATTAATCGACGGTTTTTTCCTCGACGGTGTACCAAAATATGATACTGGAATACGTAACCTTACAAAAGCTGAAAATGAGGCTCACAACAAAGCGCAAGGGGCGATGATAAGAAAATTGCAAGAATCACTAGACGGATTTGGAGAAAACCAAAAAGCTATAATGAACGCTCTAGATACTGATTACGGACTGAATCTTCATGTAGAAAGCGCTGCAGCTTCAATGGTTGATCACTTCGCCGTTCTAGAGTTTCTTGAGCGTGATACTGGAAAAATGATTCCTGACGCGATGCAACACCTTTTATTCGAAATAATAGGTTCTCCATTAAACAAAAATCGCACTATCGAGATAAAAAGTTGGCCTGGACCAATTATTCATCCTAAGACTTGGCCTAACAATACTATCCCTAAAACGACTAATGGATTACGACAGATGATGGCTGACCAGTTTAATAACGCTTTATCTTACTTTTTACTCATTGCCGAGGAGAACCACTGGTGGGGATACTCCCTCTTTTGGGAAATCTCGGATTACATCCCATATGGACTAGATCATACTTGTCCAGACAACTTTTATCCTCACTTACATTGTAAACTTGGCGCTCCAAAAGGTCCAGCAAAACGTGTTTCTAACACGTGGGTTTACACTCGCGAGTTTGAATATGCAAGCGTTTATGTTGACTTATCGAACAGAGCTGTATCTAAAGTAACTTGGCACGACTGTTAAACCTCAATAAAGATAATCATGTCTTCAGTTTTGATTTGTTCTTTAATAATGATTTTATGAGTTACGTTCAATGTGCTTGTTTGGTACTAGTACGAAATAGGCCAATGTTTATTCTGCATAAGGTGAATCGCCACTCTCAAAGGCTTCGGTTGTTTCAGCTTTTTTGCCCGTCTTAGCTTTACCAGCTCTATTCCACACTCCGCCTGTATATTTGAGCATGCGGTTATCTTCAGGAGTGATATCATTGTGTAACAAACCTGGAGTTACAAGTGCTACATAGTCTACAAGCTAAAAACAAAGTCAGAAAACAGATTGCTTGAGTGCCAAATAATAACGAAGAAAAGAACTTAGTGGGTAAAGTCATTTGCACAACAAAATTTAAAGTAATACATACCCAGCCTGAGACCCAGTAGGGTTGATTGCCCAAGTTGGCAAAATGGACACTGCTAGTCTTTGTAACAGTGATTTGACCAGGGCGCCAATAAAACCAGTCTTTATAATCTTGTTTTTTTAATTTGTATCCATACTTTGCCACCTTGCGTACCATTTCAGTACCTATTTATAGTCATTAAATTAAGGTATATAACACAATCATCATAAACGCCGTTGGCATCAAAACAACAATTGTAAAGCGACAAGAAGCGAAAAAAATAAGAAAAAATGAGTATGACTATTACCATGTGTTGGCTTTGCTTTCCATGTGCAGTCCAAGTTTCCTGATTCTCTGTTATCAAATTTCATTCTATAAACTACATCATAGACACCTACACGACCATTTAATAACGTAAATTATGAGCGTACATTCAGAGATTTGGAAAAAATGAAAAAACTAACCTGGTTCAATGCCATTTTTGTCTCCTTCGAATTGAACCCAACAAACAGTATTCAGGCGTGCTGCTTTACCAGACAGCGCTGTTTTTTCTTCGTTTATAGTCCAGTAGTTATTATTACCCAAGTGAACTATCCACATCTTCTCTGCTGGTAATCTTGGGTCACCTACAACGCGATTAATAACGGTTCTCGTTAGGAATAAGGAAACCGATGTAAAGCGTAAACACCACTTTTTTACGCCATAGTAAACGTACTAGAGGTACAATACGCCTTTTTGTAGTTTGTTTCGGCGCTTGCGTCTTTTATTACTCCGAAACGCGCTTCGTGAGCGTTTCTCCATGTGTGGGGGTTATCTATGACGTTGAAGGCCGCTGAAACCTGTTTAGTTGGGTTATTGATTGATTTTTCAATCATTTCTGTACCTGTACGTACGAAAGCATTGAATGAGCATCTAGGAAAGAAAAAATATGGTTTAATATCTCAGGAGGAAACTCTGCCATGGCTGTCATGTTTGTGTTGTAGAGTTGTGTTTGTATTTTTAGTAACCGTCGTTTAAGGAGCTTTAAGTCAACTCCTTTTCTGATTAGTGAATATTTACTACAGTGTCGCATGAACAGCTCTTTAATGTAAAACGTTGAAAATCTCAAAAAGTGTATTCCACTGTACATTTTATTCACATAACAAACTACCTGCATTTGTACCGTTACGTCATTGACTACTTTATGCAACACTGAGAACAGACAAGTTTATTGGTGCTATTACACAGTTTTAACTCGGTGATTAGCGCCACGAAATCGTTGGGAATGGCTGAGTTTCTACGCCATTTCCCACCGAACTTATGGGTGCACGTCGAAGGTTTGTGGGTCTTACTTCTATGAAAAGATGCCATCTTCCACTTTATGAACCACGTGATGTTCGCAAATAAATAACCAGCTCGACTAATGATTTACATGCCTGTAGCAAGTAAACAGCTGACAAAAGAGAGGCGCTACAATACGAGATTTAGGTTTTGTATGTATGAATACAATTTTAGCTAACTAGTTTTGTTTCAGCAAAAAGTCACGTGCTTTAGCCATTTCTTTAGTCTCCATCCATGTCTCACGCTTTGATCGCGGATATTACCAATAGTGACTACAGTAAGTAACAGATACAGTGATTAGCAATGTGATGCTCTTTAGAAGAAACAACGCTTCCAAATGGCAGTTTATACAAGGGAACTATTAAAAACGGCGAAAGAAGTGGTAAAGGCTGCCTAATATTACCAAATGGAAATAAATACATAGGAACCTTTTTGAATGGCAATTTTAACGGCACAGGTGAGTATTATTGGAGTGACGGTCGCAAATACAAAGGAGAATTTGTGGATAATAAGATGACAGGCAAAGGAACAAAGTCTTGGACAGATGGTACCGAGTATGTCGGTCACTTCTTGGATGGGAATTTTCATGGTATTGGAGAGTTAACTTGGCCTGACGGTGTCAAGTACATAGGTAATTTCATAGATCACAAGATGACTGGCAGTGGAGAGAAGTTTTTGTCAGGTGACCGTAGATACAAAGGAGACTTTTTGGATGGTAAGTTTAATGGCGCCGGAGAGTACCGCTGGCCAGATGGTACTAAGTATGTCGGCCTATTTTTGGCGGATAAGTTTCATGGCACTGGGGAGTACTATTGGCCAGATGGTCGTAAATACAAGGGACAGTTTATGAACGACGAGTTTTGTGGTATTGGAGAGAAAAGTTGGCCAGATGGTCGCAGGTATAAAGGTAGCTTCTTAGGCGGTGAGCGTCATGGTGCTGGAGAGTATTATTGGCCAGACGGTAGTAAGTACATTGGGTACTTTAGAAGAGGTCAGTTTCTCAGCACTAAACAGAAGACTTGCATCGCTGGGAAGCCTGATCAAGCTTCTTTTTTTATCAATATTGATAATATCCAACCCGCTTTGCCTAAGATCTCCTGTAAGGATGTTAAAGTATGGGTATATTCAGAAGATTTTGAATATTTTAAAAACCTAAATGATTGTTTTGGAAAAAAAACAAAGTTTATTGTCGATGAACAAGAAGCAGAGCGTATTAGACTTAGACTAAGATCTCATTGTGGAATGTCTTTAGTTTTTGAAGTTTATTCTAAAAAACACTACCAAAAAGTCTTTAAATGGATTAAACAACATCGGGATAACTGCATATCAAATTGCACATGTGATATTCTCTTTGTATATGATCTATGTAGAAACGATAGTGAAATATCATTGCATCATGGTATGTTTCACTTATCTCCCTAGAAGTACTACTTACTTATAACTTTTTTTAGTCACTAACATGGCACGGAATGTTTCAGGAATGCGTGTGATATCAGTAAAAATACACCAGCTATCGAAACAACGTTTTCAAACATTATTTTGGTCTGGTCATAGCTTGTCTACTAGTAAGCTACCACTGATTGTAGACGGAATAAATCGCGAGAAATATGATTACATCAAGCGATTGGGCGCAAAACTATTAGTTGTCGGCCATGGCGGATCAGGTACTTTAGACAGTGTAAACACTTCGATGACTCATTTTTAAAAGGCAAAACGACACTGATAAAGTCTTTGGCAGGTGAAAAAAACGTCAGCACTGTTTCAACAGTAGGTTTTGATACTTCCTATCTCACGTGCGTGTGAAAGGTATGAAAGGAATACATTTAGATACTCTAGGTTTGGTGGTATTACGTACACAGTATTGGACTTTGCTGGACAGATAGAGTACAAGGGTTTACATAAGTATTTTTTCACTAAGCAACTTGCTATTTATATCATTGTTGTACGTTTTCACAGTTTTGGATTTATTTACTTACCAAGTTTAACGTGTAGGTTGACTTGTCTCTGTCAATTGCGGAGCAACAAGAGCAGTTAGAACACTGGTTTAAAACTCTCGGTAATGTTCTAAAAGGACAAGATCCGAAGCTTTACTCTGTGATTGCTTATGGATCTAAACGGGATGCCTTTGTTGGAGATCTACAAGCCAATGAAAAACTCTTACGCTCAATTAAACCATCGTTTTATTGTACTTTGTGCATAGAAGGTACGTAGTACCCAATTACTAAATTCTTAACCTGGTAATTAGGTATTTCTGCTCTTGTAAAAATATTGGAGTTGCAATCAAAATATATGAAGTCTCAATACCCAAAAGTGCCAACGTTATACATCAGCATAAAAACAGCTCTTGAAAACATTGTAGTTCAAAAAAATAGACTAAAGGATATCATCATATCAGTGTAAGTATAGATTTATGACCTGAATAACTTCTATAATAGCAAGCAAGTGATTGAACTATTACCTTCATTTTGTAAAATGGCTCCCATAGAGCTGGTTGCGTCTTTGAACTACCTGCATTCTATTGGCACTATAATGTTTGATGAGGTACTACTTTCTCCAAAAAGTAACTAATAGTATACTACCTAGTGTTCGTATATGTTGTGTTTAGATCCTCCAGTTGTATCTCATATTATGAGCTCGTTTTTAGCACCTAAAGAACATTTGGAAAGATTGTATAAAAAGAACTGTCAAAATCATTGTGCTGTATTCACTGACACAGAGGTCAACTACCGAATATCTCAGATATTTCCAAAGTGTACTCCATCTGAAGTGAAGCAAGCTATGGAGTTCTTGGTGAAGATGTCGTTTTGTGTTCGCTTGACCAAAGAAGAAAAAGTACTCATTTTTTTTTTTACATTTTTATACTTTACTTCTCCAAACCATTCATTAGTTTTTCTAGATGATTTACGGCTCTGGAGGGTATATCATTATATCATTATTACCAAGGGCTGATATGTTGTACTTTCCGCCCTTGACTGGACATGAACAACATGTCAGCTTAGTTCAAAGAAAAAAGAAAAGCCAATTTGACCTACCCGCCATTTATTCTTTGGCTACATCAACAAAAACGTGGAAAATAATGTCTCTCGTACAAACCAATAAGGCTAAATTCTCAACCAAAATTTTGGAGACTATTATACAGGAGAATGGCCAAAAAATAGTACTGCAGTACATCACGTTCTTGTATTAACTCAGTTTCTTAGTCACTTCCTAGTGCATATCAGCACATGCCACATGCTTCTAGGTATTTAGCATATAAGTTCATATCACCAGAAATATCTGTAGATATCTTTAATGACCTTCAAAGAAGATTACGGAGTATGTTTAACCCAGTACAAAGCAATACTAATTACTTTTTTTTTTTCCAAATAGAACTACAGAACAAAGACTTCCGGCTCTTTTCAAACTTAATTGTGTTGAATGATTTTTATGGCAACCTCATTATATTGTACTACATAAACCATGAAATTGTAGTAGTGATTAGAGGAACAGCACCATGGCTATGGACGGTACTTTTGTATCAATTAACAATAGTTAATTTTTGTTCAGCAAAGTCTTGACCCATATTTAAAACCATTGAAAATTAAACCGATTCAGCTGTGTCCTATTAAGATACAGAGCGGCCAAGTTGTTAATGCTCCAAAAACTCCATATCAGTGCAAGAGAACAAGTGAGTATTTTAATACAGAGTGTTTGAGTTGACTCTGCTTAAGAAGTAGTTGTCAGTGCAAAACATTTGATAAAAGGCTTTCCTATGTTGAAAGAGAAGAACCATGAATTGTGGAGCAGCTTGCATGGAGCAGAATTTTTTAAGCATGGTAAATGGCATGTACATAAAAACTATCCCGGGTTGTATTGTACTGTACTTACAAGTAACGAGAAGACATTGGTAAGTGCATGGTTTTAGGTCAGTTCTTATGTAATGAAGGAACGTTATGATGAATATTTAAGGGCTAGGAATATGTTTTACAAGTTTATGGGAACTAACAGCGATTCATTTTATGAATTAGAAAAGATAGTTTTCTTTGACAATCAAAAACTTGAAGCTAACTTTAAATCGACATATGAATTACTTGTACAAAAACTTTTTTCTGAAGATCCAAGCAAGTATAGCATCCTTTTCCCATTTATTTCTAATTTTTTTTATACAGAGCGTAAAAATACTGAGTCTGTAGCAATAGATGAAGATACACACAAAGCTCAGGAATGGACTTTGAATCATTTGAAGAGATATGTAATGCGTGTTTCTGGAAATGAACAGATCAATCTTCTTGCTGGATTCCATGGTACAACAGAGGTACAAGGAAACTGGGAATCTTGTTGTTTTGATAATGTTTTATAAGGAGAATAGCTATAAAATTGCATGGAGCAATTTTAGGGAGCCACATGAGACTCAAAACAAGAAAGATCCAGGGTACTATGGTACAATGATAAAAATACTTATTGTAGTATAACTGATATTGCTTTAATACAGGAAATGGTATATACTTTACTCAATACCCTGATTGCGGTATATTGTCCTATGATATAAAAGTTCTTTGACTGAAAGGTTTCTTTCGGTAAGAAGTACGCTGAATGGGGTGACCCGCCAGAAAATCCATGCATGTTAATATCATGGCTGATGTTGGGAAAACCGTATCCAGTTACTGAAAAACCTATTCCAGGCGATCCTAAAAGCCTACTTGGGAAGGGATGCATGGTAATATCATGACATTAAAACTATGAGGCTAATGCTATATTAAGAAAGGATTTGATTCACACTATGTCATTACAAACAAATCCACTGGATATCCTTGCGCTTACAACATAAAACCAGATTATGATGAGATTGTTTTATTCTCCAAAAACCAAGTACAAACCTTTGTTTACATTATTTTTTCAACTGTTAAACCGTTAGATTCTTCCAAGATATCTTGTCTATTACAAAGCCACAAATAGCACCAATATGGATGAATATAAACTCAAGTATAGAGAAGCAAAATGTATGGTCCTATGGGTTGACGATAAAATCTCTTTTGAGAACAGGGAGATTGTAAAGCTCTTACAAAAAAGGCCAAAGAAGACGGAGGTTGGAGAAAATCATAAAAAAAATTTGTACTTACAAAGTTTATAAAGGTGTTGGTTATGAAGTCGTCATCTGAGATTTTAGCATGGCTTCATAAGTTTAGAGGATTCTACACCAACAGGTTATGTATAATCACAAACACTTATCGTAAAGGCGATGGAGACGATCTAGCAGCAGAGATATTAGTGAAAAGCATAAGGCAAAACAAGAAATGGACTAAAATACCTATTGTTGTTTTTTGTAGTACGCTATCTTTTATGGCTGTGTCCAATGTTAACAATTGCTAGACAATACATCAAACGTGCTTTACCTAAGAAAAACATACAAGAATATTACTATCACAAACGAAGTGCAGGATATATTGAAGATAGATCATTCTTAGTTCGACCAATGAGCTCACAACTCAAGAAAATAGACATCTAATAGGAGGTATATGTATACCATATTCAGTCCCTTTTTGGAC
Organism: Trichosphaerium sp. ATCC 40318; assembly: GCA_038496445.1. Taxonomy (NCBI): domain Eukaryota; phylum Discosea; class Flabellinia; family Trichosidae; genus Trichosphaerium; species Trichosphaerium sp. ATCC 40318. The sequence continues at coordinate 131,384 of JALMLS010000150.1, read as the reverse complement.
TCTAGCACAGCATAAAATGAATGGTTGTGTAACATGTGGCTGTATAATAGATAATAATAATCTGGAGAAGCGTTCGATTGCAGCTTCTGCGATAGAAGTACCTGACTAGGATTATTAACACGGCAACCATTAAATGTTGTTTGCAGTTTCTTACCCTTCCGTTTCCAATAAGACTGTCCCAAACCACAAGATAAGTATCTCCATGAGTATGAAACGTGTAAAAAACATGCGATACACAGTCAACTCGGCACGTCGAATAGTTCTGTTTAAAATCAAACAACTTTTCTACCGCCACATCTAGTATGCATAAACAACAAAAAGAACGCTTAGACCGTGTTTACCACATGTATTAGCGTATCCAGAGCTGGAACAGCTTACTAAAAATCGCTCTTAGTCTCGGATACAATCCTTCTAGTAACAACGCTTTGTATGTTGAAAGAGAAGGTATTGTAAAAATTGATGTAATCGCATTCGAGATTGTGATTTAAAGTCGCCAAGAAGTTGAGTGAAAATACTAAACTAATATCTACATTGTAAAAAGTCCAAACATGCAGAAGTTTGTATTCAAAAAAATTAAATGGAACACTTCTACGACGCACCGAGTCGAATGCGTATCGCTAGTGTTAAACTACAACTGGGAATACAAATAATGCACTTGAGGTCCATATTTTGTGGAGAAAGTGTCGTCTGCTCACTTTTGACGTCTAGTCTTTAGATACTTGACAAGGAGTGCGCTTCATCACCTTTATTTCTTTGATGGTGGAAAATCACACGTGATTACTAGTTTTTACGAACAGATTGTGGGTTTTTTTTGAAAAGTGTTCAATATTTTCACACCTTCTAACAATGCAATACACACTCACTTTGGGTTTAATAGCTTATTTAAGTATTACTGTAGCTTTTACACCGTTCGAACCGGAAGTTCAAGAATGTTTGAGTAATATTGGCTTATACCCAACAGGTACATCTCAAAATCCTTTTTTAGGCGTTGTCAAATTGTATTAATAATTATTTAGGTGTAGACGATTCTTTTTTGCCTTTACCTACACAAGACCCTCCAATACGCGATACTCACTGGAATATATGCGAAAGTACATCTGATAAGTTTTCAAATTGCTTCGGTGATGGTCCTCCAGACAGTCAAACAGGTTGTTGTTCGTCATACAGTCCAACGGAGTGTTGTTTTCCGTGGGTAAATCCTATTAGTGATGCGAGGTTCACTCCTGTACGACACCAGCATTTAGTTTGCTATTGAGCTATAAACACGTGTCTAATGTCGATACAGAGTTTTTGGTTAGGCGGGAGAGATTTTAAACTTATTAGAGGCAACCTAACCTTTTCTACTTCGATCCAAGTTGAGTACGGTAAGGGTCTACAAAGTCTTCTATTATGTACAAACATCATTAAATAGAATGCAGTTTAACATTCCAAACGTGGGCAGATAATGAAGTGTCAGCGGTAGCATTGGATGGTGTTGATGTTCTTTATACGTGGAATGAATTTTTCGTAGCTTACAACCTTGCTCTTGATTTCAACATGACTATACCTGCTGGAAGCCATATTTTGAGCTTCAAATTACTGGATATTGGTGTCATTGGCGGTATTCTTGTAATGGTAAAGGCATGTTCTTGCACCCCTCCACCACCTGCTCCACCAACTGTAGTTCCCACAACTCCCACAAGTACGTTACTTTGAATGTGAAGATTACGTTCTAAAGTTCTAAAGTTGGTTATAGTATTGTGCGCGGATAGCTCCTGTCTTCAATGTGATGGTATAGTGACAGTTTGTACTGTTGATGGAGACTACGAGATTCCTGATAATGTCTCTTTGACAATAACAAAGCGAACAGTTATAAATGGGGACATGACAACTGGTGGCACTATTGTACTAGTTCTTGACACAGATACAAATGCGTCGCTGAATGTATCAGGTAATTTCGCTTTGTGAGAGGCTTGGCTTTATAACTTTGTTTAGGTTGTTTGGTTGTGATGTCAAACAGCTCAATAGTAGTTGATGTCTCGAACATTGATACATCATCTGACAGGAGATTCAATGCTATTTCATCGCCTTGTTTTAATGGCAGTGTTACTGTAATAAATCCAAACGAGTGCACTGAAATCGTGCAAGAACAACATGCCGGAGGGTACCTCTTTATTTTCTTCACTAATTCTAACGTCTATATTAGGCTCGACGTATTAATGCTTACAAACCAATGCTCTAATAATAATATTGGCATCATAGTAGGAGCGACAGTTGGTGCAGTAGTCGCGGCACGTGAATAATTGTTTAATGATTCTTTGTTTTTACTTATTGTGTTAAAAGGTTACTTTGCTTTTTGTGTTGATTGCATTCGTTGTACCAAGTGTCAGACACGCTGTATTGCCTTGGAATTTTAGAGAAGCTACTCCACAAACAATTATAAACTAGAACAAAATGGAGTAAATCACGTTGATGGGAAGTATTACTTGCAGTTTTCATTTCTTTCTTGTGTGCTGTAAATCGCCACGTGACAGTCATCTTAAAGTCACTTTTACAAGGATATATTTCTATCAACGAACACACAAGTGGTGGTCATCTAAGTATACTAAACTCTGAGCCTAATCCAGCTTGATGAACGTCTTCAAGAAGAAATTAATACTGTCAAGATTTCTAGAGTACAAGTTTATTTCTTTTGTTTTGCCAAAGGCTTACAGTATATGTTACAATGATTTATGTTGATGCAATGAGAAGTATATCATCTAATTCACGACGTTGATTGTCGGAGAGTCCAGGTGCAGCCGCTAGAATAACGGATTTGCTTATTTTCTGAATTTTTCTTCTCAGTTCGTTATTCTCAAGTTGTAGTGCGTCGGCTTTGCGTTTTGTGCCTTCTTGAGCTGCTAGTTGTGCTTCTAAGGATACTATCTTTTCTGCCATTGCCATCATCTTTACAGATACAGCGTCCTAGATACGCGGTGAGAATGGTAAAGAACTTCTTCTCCACTACAAAAGATTGCGATTTTTTTGGTTGAATCCGCTTTAAACACTCAAAAAAATTAGTGCAGTGGCTCATATCGCGTAGGCCGTACCGTTCGCAGAGTTTGCATTTTCTTGAAGTATTTTGAAGCAAAAACAATAAAAAACCTAAGTTTAAAGGCGCCTGGGTTATGTTTCGGTCCATACGCGTCGGCCGTACCATTCGCAGAGCGAAACAAACCCAGATCGCCTAAAACCGCTTTTGTACGTACTTGTAAGGTATTGTAGTCTTCTTTCAGCTCATCGGTGTACTTTTTTACAAGCTTCTTTGCTTTTGTCGTTGGAGTCCTGCCTCTTTGTTGTGGAGAAGCGCCAGCCATTTTATAACCTGGAAACAAAATACCAGTTCCGTTTAAGCTGTCTTGTTTGTAAAAACTGAATAATTGTTTTTTGAATCACAGACTTTTTGGCGCCAAAAAGTCAAACTTCAACAAATAGATTTAAACGTCTTGGTTTTAATTAAATAAGAGGCTGCTGTAATTTACAACAAGCCTTGCAACCAGCGAAACCTTCGATGGCGCGTTATGGTACAAAACAACGTTACATTGTTCGATTATTTCGCGGTTTGTTTCCGCTTATTTCTATCTTCAATAGCAATATTTCTCCATACCTCTCGTCTCATTTTTAAGTCTAATGGATCTATTTTTGTGACACTTGCCTATGAAATGTCATGGTTAGCGCGAAAAACGTCAAACGTGTTTTTTTTTTTGAAGAAATTTGCCATTTTTTATTTACCTTTAAAATATCGTCGTAGTCAAATATCAGCCTCATCCGTTGTTTAAGGAGTGTATAAATATCTGCTAAATCAGAACATTTGATTATGTCATCTTGAAACATGGATAATACAGCCAGAGCAGTCTCAAAGAGAACACAAGGACCATTTGCAAAAAGTACATCCCAAATCCGAAACGAGCATTCAGCAGGGAGGTGGTTAATAAATAATGTCATGAACCAGCTTGATGCGAGCAGTATCAAGTTGAAATCTGTCTTTTTAAAGTGTTTTGAAATCTTTGGTAGGTACTCTTCTATATACTCGCCAAGTATTGTACTGTCCACCTTAACTATTACAAAAAATTAAGTTTTGCGAATAAAACGTTGGCTTAACTTACCTCCAATAAGTCCGTCCTCAATGTAGTATAGGCTACAAATATGTTCTATTATATGGACAAGACCCCAATATGTTTCTTCTTCCGATTGCATTAATACCAATAGACCACCAGCGACCATATTCATAGCTTGACAATAGCCTTTCAAACAAAATTAGGAGAAGGAGTTTATTGGATCATTTGTGACTTACCAACCCGAGGGTTTCTCAGTGCGTATGCCCGGAGAACGTTAGTAAGTTTTTGTTTGAAAGGTTCGTCAAGAGAGTGAGCGGACTTGAATGATCGCGTTATATCCTGTGTGACAATTGTGAGCGTTATTTTTTTTTTCAGGTAACAAACCCTACCTTTCCGATTTGATCAAATGTTGTGTTTGTTTCTTCTTTTGTCTTTAATTGAAGAGTATTATATTCCTCCGGAAAATATGAAATACTCGTTGGCACGTTTAAGAAAACACGCCAAAACTAGATAGCTATTTAGTAAGGAACTCCAAACGATGTACGTAAACTTTTTTCCAAATTTATTTTTGTACCGCACGTACATATTCACGTTGATTAGGCGGTATACCCTTTGTAACCAACTTCCTTACGTCTATACCACTTGTTACTTCGTATGAGAAAGCAGTTGATTTCTCCTAAAAATAGGTTAATCACGTGACACAGTATAAGTTAAGCCAACGTACTTGTGTTGTTCTCAAAAACTTCTTATAGTATAAGTTCCACACTGGGGTTTGTGCGGCATCTAGCACAAACCCGTACATGTCTTTTGATGCGTCTGCGAGTATACGATGCTTTGGCGTTAGATCCGGGGAGCACAGAGGAGGTTCTGTGATTTTAACGAAATGTTTTTTGTTTTCCTGCACACTATGTTAAGAAAATAAGCACTTTGAACTACCTACCTCGTTAAGGGCTTCACATAGATCGTGCACTTGTATAACTTCGTCCAAGGCCTCCATAAAAAGAGTGACATATGTTTGTACTACATACAGGTAAGTACAAGGGTTGAGTATTGCAAAATATCAGAAAAAAAAGGTAGTCTCGTATAATGTTTATACGAGAAAACCCCGTTCTGAAAAAACTTAACAAATACGCACGTGATTGTATATTACGTATTTTAGATGCCTCCGCTTTCATTTGCTCTTGTTTAACTGACAAATCGTTAAAAACTTATCAAAAAATAAACCAAAACAAACCTGGGCTAGCCCATGCGAGGGAAACTGGCGCAGTGATGCTTCGTACAAGCTTTCGAGAAGAATGACGTCGTATAGGATTAATAGTCTCCTTTTTATCCTCATGGACTACACGCCCATCACGTGGTTGCTCCTTTTTCTGAGGCTTGTTGAGTTTCTTGAGTAGCTTCATCTGTTGTGGGCTTGTTTGATTTTTGAGCTATTTTGTTCACAAACAAGCAAAAAACTTCCCAATTCTCCGATACGGTAGCGCTAGGTACATCCGTCATGTGCGGTTCCTTCATTTCCAGGTTGTTTCCTTGCTTAGCAGACGGCTCACTGACGATCGCCGTTTTTAAAATCTTAGTCTTGCAGTACTTTGGTGGTGCATCAACTGCAAAAAATTTCCACATGTTAAATGTATCAATGCACGTGGTACGATGGCATAACTCTAACGTAATTTCGTATAAACGATAGTTACGGTTGCGGGGTATCTTCAACCAATAAAGGTATATTCCAATCACACATCCATCGTACTATTGTCTTATACAGAGATTTTCAAAGCAAAAAGATTTTGTTCAAAGAGAGAAATGGACTATTTGGTGGTGACCTTGGTTTTGTTTTATACGCCTTTTAGAACGAGTAGAACTGTTCTAAGCATTGTAGACAATGTGTTTTTGTATTAATACGAGCTATCAAAGTACACGTGATGAATTATTATTAGTACACTATAAAAATCGCCTTGTCATTTTTTTCCATTTTTAAAAACCAGGCCTTACGCATTTCACCACTCATCACTACACGTTGACGTATTCCTAATCGTATAATATTTTGACAGACAATGCGGCTTTAGTGCCGAAACGTACAGACCAAATAGTACAGCCACACGTTTTATTGATACAGTTCTTTAAATATCATTGTGTAGGATTCATTTCGTGAATATGCGTTTTATAGTTAGAAATGGACGCTCTTGTATTATACACTCTGACTACTATCGTCCTCTGATTTTTCATGGAGCCTCTAATAGTAATAATAAGATAACAGAAGGGGTTGTTCAAAACAGAAATTGTGAAATGAACCCAAAACACAAAACAGTGTTTTTGATTTTAAAACGTACAGTACTTCCTTTGCTGAACGGAGATATTATCCTTCTGACTGTCTAAAACGAGATTTAGATAATATTAGTAATAACTACATACTTCAGAAAGAGTATACGCTACTATAAAGGCAACCACAACAATGAGTAGTGCCAGAAGCATAAGGAAGTAAGCCCACCATTTAAGAGATCCTGATCCTGAGCTATTGGAGCTGCAAGCATCTGTGACGCCGAATACAACTGATAGCGAGCTATCAGAGTATGTTTGCTCTTTGATAACAACGTTCTTGCATGTATCATTTTGTACCACGTTTATTTGATTGAACGTCGATTCATGGCACGTGTATTGTATTAAATCGACGGTTTCACCGTCTTCCGGTACACTATCTAGCGTAACATCTAAGTTTCCGTCTACTGCTACCAAGCAACCTTAAACAAAATTGTGTTAGAGAAATACAGTTGCCTTAGTCTGCAGTCAAGTTAGTATGCTTGGTTTTTCTTTTGAAACATTTTCCAACACTAAAACACTTTTCGAACAAGAACGAGAATAAATGGCGAATGGCTTGATTGCAAACGCAAACTAGTTCAACGTTATATTGACTTTGTACCTTGCACGGTAACTACTGCTTCAGCTCCTAGTGAAATGGTACTGTTACTTAAAATAGCAAAGTCGCCATTAACTGTGGTTTGATTTGGTTGAATTGTGAAATTATCCAAAATAATGATACTTGCAGTAGTTGGTGCCGTCTTAATCAGTGTTAGTAAGTTTCTCACTAAATACATTACTTACAGTACTCATCGTTGGTTGTGTAGTTGGAATTGCTGTAGGAGAAACAGTAGGACTCATTGTTGTGGGTGGCTTTTAATTGTATCAGTACGACCACAAACAGAAATATATCAATTGTTCTCAGGATTAGAAATAGTTTAAAGCCGTACGTTTGTTGGCGCACGTGTAGAACCTTGCGCAATAGGTGGAAGTGTCGTAGGAGGTAACGTTGTTGGTTGAATAGTGGGAGGAAGTGGCGTAGGTGGTAATGTGGTAGGTGGTATGATATCAATAAATGCGGCTATAAATTGAATGTTAGTAGTCATTTTAAATAACATGTTTTGTATTGGTGTACCATAATCTGCTAGATTACGCAAGAAATTGCGAGGATTCGATCCCTGTTTTAGTCCATCATCTTGAAGGGATAAAGCATCACCCATTAACACCAAGTATCCCTTTCCTTTTGCTTGATTTTAGAATAGGATAATACCATGAGGGTCAAACGAATTTAAATTGAATTATTACCTTTAGGTACGAGTACAACAATTGCTCCACCGCCTTCATTTCTGCCTAAAACTGTATGTGGCCCTTGAACTGTAAATTCAACTTGATAAAAAAAACGTCAACAATAAGTATCACGTGATAACAAACATACCAACATCTTTTTTAATTCTAAATCCTATAAAGGAAACAAGATCTTTCATTAGAGGATGACCAGGAGCCTCATTGCTTGTCTGAAAACAAAAACTTTAGCTTTAGAAAGAACTCGAATTTTCACGAACGTAAAGCTCCTTTTTATCTTCGCATTTGATAGTCATCATCATGGGATCAAGGATTTCAGCACAAGTATCAAAAGCCTCTATACCTTCACCTATTATTGTTGTCAAAGAACGAACAATGACATTTTCACACGAAAAGGGTAACAAAATTGTCTTTGTACATTTCTTTCTTTTTTTCGAACACCTTTTGAGTAATCAAGGAGAGCATTGGGAGGAAAATTTTTTCTTAATTGAAAAACTGCAACGGGTTATCGGACTTTTTACAAACGTACTTTCTAATTCTTGACAGTAGCTTTGACCCTTTTTATCACATATGAGCACAGCCAAGTTACCGTCTCTAACCCAGGATAGAATTTCTCCCAAATCATTCTCTATCTTTATAACACCTGATATAAACATATCATTGCGGTTTAATCTGGTTGTAGTTATCCTGTTTGTAGATTCTATTTCGTGACCCAAATCTTCCAATTCTTTTCTAGCGTCACCATACTTGTTACCTTTATTAAAACACATTACTATGGTGCGTAGATAACGAAAAGCAAATTGAAAATTCACAGTACCATCACCAAAAGCCTGGTCTTTTTCGTCTTCGCTAAACAATAACAAAGTCAGTCCCAAATTACCAAAAACAGGATTTACTATTTTCGCGTGTAACGAAAAAAAAAAAGCGAAAAAACGTTTTCATCGTGACGGTTTGGTTTTTGCGTCACGTGATAACTATTAAATAAAAGAATGAAAGAGTTATAAATTCTACTGGCAAGCGCCATAAAAAAAGCCACGGAAATATCAGTTACATAATTAAAACGTACAGGTCTTCATCAGGTCCAAGTACTTTTATGGCATTTATCAACGATACAGCCAATATCAATACTAAAAAAGCTTCACGTGCGCAAATAAACATTTTAACCCCGCCAACGGAGTTGTATTTTCAGAGGGGTAAATTAAGCTTTGAACAACGATATTAGGAAATGTTCTAAAAGGAAAGCGTTGTTTCCTTCCACTTAACTTGAAATTTAATCACGACTTAAAGTATTTTCGGATTTCATATTAAGTTGTTGACTTCCGTCCAGGTCCACTCCCTAATTGAGGCAATAATGTAACGGTACTAAGTCACACCAAAGGGTTACTCAAATAAGTAGTATTTAAAGACAGGTGGCGCAAGCCAAATTGGGCCGACTTTATATGCTAGATTCATCTATGTTTGGCAGTAAGTGGTACTTTGGAAGAAGAGTGCTTATTCTAGTTCAATTTCATTGTCATAGCTGTCTTTGGGTGAGAGTTTTATATAAGTGACCTATTTCTTAAAGCATAATATGATGTTTCAAAATTGCTTTCATATCTGGACGCATATTTACACGATAAGCAACATAAACAAAGCAATAGTACAGACGGATCAATGGTGACAAGAAATAGTTTTTTAGAGTTGTTGAACTCCTTGGGAAAGTGCTGTGCCTTCTTCAAATGGGTATTATTTTAAGGATGATCACAAAAAGCTTTGTAGTAGAGCGTTCCTTAAATTGTATCCGTTCGCCGTAGTATATTGAATTGCAACAGTGTACACAGACTGTCATTATTATTTTTTTTTTTTCCGGGACAACAGCACGTTGACTAATAGGTAATTAGTGAGAGTTTGCTACAACTTAAAAAACGTTTCACGCCAGTCACATATCCACAAGGCTTATTTGGATTTTATGTTAGCAACGTAAAGTTTAAAACAGCTCAAGTACACTACTTACCAGCTCTCGTGAATTATGAAATGAATCTAAAATTATATTAATACAGTAAAAACACTCGTGATGTCAACTATGAAATATACAGTATGCTACCAGTTCGTAGTTTAAGGGTATAAATTCAGTTTCGGTTACGCATTCGTTTAGAATACGTTTACCAGAAAACACCTTAAGTTGGCTAGGTGCGTTGGGTAGTACCCATTTATAAGGATCATTTACCACATTGCAAAGTTTCCATCTATTCCAAAAACAGACACCAATTGCAATAACCGTTATTATTATATTTATAACCTTATGTACATTTTTTGAAGATTAGTACAGTAGCCAAAGACATAAAGGCAATCACAACAATGAGAACTGCCAAAATTATAAAAAAATATGCCCACCATTCAAGTGATCCGGATATGGAGCTGCAACCATCTGTGACGCCGAATACAACTGATAGCGAGCTATCAGAGTATGTTTGCTCTTTGATAACAACGTTCTTGCATGTATCATTTTGTACCACGTTTATTTGATTGAATGTCGATTCTTGGCACGTGTACCGAATTAAATCGATGACTTTGCCATCAATTGGTACACTATCAAGCTTTATATCTAAGTTTCCGTCTAGTATCACCAAGCAACCTTAATGTGTTAGGCAATGGTTGATGTCAGTTTGTTGTTTTACCTTGTACCGTAACAACAGTTTCCACACTTATTAACATCGTACTGTTACTTAAAATAGCAAGGTTACCTTTGACTGTGGTTTGGTTCTGTTGAATTATTAAATTATCCACAACAACGATATTTGGCTACAATTATAGGTTAGCTTAATATATACTTTGCACAGTACTTACCCGCGGTTTTGTAATTGGCATCGCTGTAGGTGAAATTGGCGGATTATCAATCCATGCGGCTATAAATTGAATGTTATTGTGCGTTCAACCAAAGTAGCCTTTATAAATAATATCAAAATAGACAAATTAAGCAAAATATGACCTTTTGCTACAGCGCTCTCAAGAGTTTTGACTGAAGAAAAGACCTAACACAAGCGGCTGTCGCAGAAACTAGTGAAAACTATCATGTTATCAAAGTTATTTGGGTACTTTGGTTGTAACGCCAATAGTACTTTTGGTTGTGGTCATTTTAAATAACATGTTTTGTGTTGGTGTACCATAATCTGCTAGAACCCTACAAAGGAAACAAGATCTTTCATTAGAGGATGACCAGGAGCCTCGTTGCTTGTCTAAAAACAAAAACTTTAGCTTTAGAAAGAACTCGGATTTTCACGAACATAAAGCTCCTTTTTATCTTCGCACTCGATAGTCATCATCATGGGATCAAGGATTTCAGCACAAGTATCAACAGCCTCTATACCTTCGCCTATTATTGTCAGTTATAAGAATAGAACATATTTGGTGAAACTACTCATAGCTGTAACTGGTTGATAATTTTGACAAACTTGACTGCAGCATAGAATTACCAAACGTACTTTCTAATTCTTGACAGTAGCTTTGACCCTTTTTATCACATATGAGCACAGCCAGTTACCATCTTCAACCCAGGACAGAATTTCTCCCAAATCATTCTCTGTCTTTATAACACCTGATATAAACATATCATTGCGGTTTAATCTGGTTGTAGTTATCCTGTTTGTAGCGTCTATTTCGTGACCCAAATCTTCCAATTCTTTTCTAGCGTCACCATACTTGTTACCTTTATTAAAACACATTACTATGGTGCGTAGATGTAACGAAAAAGCAACTTGAAAATTCACAGTACCATCACCAAAAGCCTGGTCTTTTTCGTCTTCGCTAAACAATAACAAAGTCAGTCCCAAATTGTCAAAAACAGGATTTACTATTTTCGCGTGAAACGATAAAAAAACCAGTCCAAAATATCTATAACACAAAGCATGTGGAACTCTGCTGCAGGGAAGGCGTCGCTAACAAACGGCCATGGAAATATTTGTTGGCAAAGTTCAAACGTACAGGTCTTCATCAGGTCCAAGTACCTTCACAGCAGTTATCAATGAAAGAGCTAGTACCCATACAAAAAAAATATCACGTGTGTAAATTAACATTTTACCGGGCTACTAAACATGAACACGTTGTGTATAAGCAGAAGTAAAGGTTGTTATCCTTTTAGTAGCAGCTTGAAATAAGCGGACTTTGTTTCACATCACAAGGTTTATTTACAATCGGCTTTTTGGTAAAAAAATGTGAACTGAAAACGTGTCAATACATGCCGTGTTTCGCTCGATCTGCGAACCTATGATTCACATCTCTGTGCATAGCTTCATCAGCTCTGATAACCTATAGAATGTCAGCCTCCGAAACCAACAATGGATGAAGAAAACATACCAACACTACATCACGAAGACGTGCGTCTGGCTTCAAATTCCAGTACTCCTTGGCAATATCAGGAGCTTCTACGTTTTCTATTTTGCCTTCATCAATAGCTTTGAGCATAAGCGTGTACTGGAGACAAGCTTCTTCCTCCAAGTACCCAACGAACCTAGAAATTCGATCAGTACTGCCTAAAGTCTTTTTTGCGTGGTACTTGTGAGCAACAGCTGGTGTTAAAGTATACAAGAAAGCATAGAAGGGTGTGTATATGCATTGTGCAGCGACTACAAGTATGCGTTCAAGAAAAGTTGGTTGACATAGCTAAAGTACATGAGACAATACTAGCTTCTAGGTAGTTAGTTACCTGCATCCATGTGAGAAGATGCATTCGCTCGTTCTCTGCTTCTTCAATAAGTTGGTGTATCCATCCGTGATCACGCTGCATGTGACGTAAACTCTTGAAATGGCGCATCATACCAGCAACCTGAACTTTGGTCAAAAAAAACACGTTTCTTTTAGCTCTGCTTGGCTTTAACATACCATTCCGGGAACTGCCGCTACTGTCTCTAGTACAACAGCGTGATGTGTGTATTTATCTCTAAAAAACATGTGGTTGAATGGTTTAACCATGTTAACTAGCGTAAGAGCGACCTATCACGTGTCAGGGATCATAAAATAGACTTGGTTACTTTATTCGAGAATATTTTCTGAAGAAGCTAAAAAGTTATTCCGTACCTTATCTCCAGTTGTTACAGGCTCAACGTGTGCTGTTACAAGGTCATTGAATTCACCTTCTAGCTTTTGTACGTCAGTGTATGGAGGTCCTCTCTTGACCTACGGGAATACATTATTACCTCAAACGCAAACGAGAACGCGAAGTCTTTTTTCCAAAGTTCACTAAATGTTATCAAAAAATGAAGTCTAGAACTCGTACATCTTTAACAAAACTGCTGGGTTTGTGGTTATGTTCATAAGCATAACTGACACGTTCATCAATGTTATACCAGCGTTTGTACATGGTAGTGGAAGTGAGTTTTGTTCTGAATGACGTTTTCTTCATTTTGTTTTGCGATTTTAACACGCTAAAAGATCTCTGCTGGGTAAAACGCGTCCTTTTCGCTACTAAGACTGGCGTAGCAGCAAGCTAAAGACAATTAGCGAATAAATTACGCTATATATGTTGGTATCCATAGGATGCGCGTACCCTTGTACGAAGAGTTAGTTTAAGCATAGTATATCTCTATTCGCTATTCCGTGTTGCTTTTAAGGTGTTGTAAATTGAATAATTTGAATCGAAAGTTACGTAAAATTGGCGTAAGTTTGAGATTATTCAGCACCTTTGCAAGAAGGCTATATTCTACATGATGTGGTAACCTTCGTAACAAACATATCCGATGGTTCCTAGGCTACTCTCAATAAATGATCTCACCAAGTACATAATCACTGAAACAGACAGAAATCTGGCAAACTATCTTACGTTTTGAACCAGTTTCGTAGCATGTGCATAGGTTTTCGCGCTACAGGTGGGTATGAGACAAAAATGGCCTTAGTGTCAACTTTGTTCGACTTTGGAAGGCTCTCGTACAGACTAGCAACGCACGTAGATACTTTTAGGGAAGGTTAGAAGCCGTAGGGAGACTATTGATCGAGCACAGGTGTTTTGACGTAAACGAGACTTGTGCTATTTTTTGAGTCGTTGATAAGCAGTTTTTTTTATTAAAACCATACCAAAAACATCCCATGCATAATACCTAAAGCCAATATTGTAAATGGGGTGCAAACACTCAAAAAAAGAAAAAACAAGACAAACTAGAGGTATTACCGTCGTTGGCGGCGTTAACAATGAAGCAAAGGCACCCACAGCGTAAGTTGGTTACCAGTTACTACCAAAAAGCGCTCATTATAGATTAGGCCAGTGAAACTGCTATTACTAGGAGAAATAGGTAAAGTTTACACCCAACAAAGCGTTGAAATTAATCTTTTGTAGGAGTTGGTAAAACCAGTCTAATTGGTACTTGGAGTTACTCTTGTTCGCGTTTTAACGAATTTTACAGTGAGGTTTGTCGATGGCGAATTTGTAGAGGAAACGCCAACAATTGGCATGGACGCGGTAATTAAATATTTATTAGCACTCTAAATACATAACATAGCACTTTATGATTTTTAACGCCCACAATTTCCCTTTTAGTGCCGAAGGCTTATTTCTCAACCAAAACCTAACAATTATCGCACTGATACGCTAGAAAAGCCAAAACCAAAAACCAAAAAAAAAAGAAAAAAAGGAATTTTGATTGTCATCAACCAACGCTTCATCTAAATCCATTATAGAAAGAGCGCGAAGTAGATCTAAACGAAGTGAAAGTAAAGGCCAGAATTTGGGACACAGGCACGTTTTTTTTTTGTTGTTTTGGGTTTTTTTTGGTCTTCCACGTTTTTTGAAATTGTTGGCAACTGACAACTCGTAAACGCGTCAAACTTATTTATTTTATTAACTTACGATTTTAGGTGGTCAAGAGAGGTACGTACAGTCGATTTAGACGCAATATGAAGTGGTAGGAAAATTAAAGTTTTGTAACAATTCTAAAATAGGTTCTCAACCATCACTGCCAGTTTTTATCGTGGTGCTGATGTCGTAATTGTTGTTTTTGACCTGACCAATGTACGCCAAACGATATTATAGACAAAGCAAGAAAGAATCGCCGTTTTTATAAGGTTAATTGTATGTAAAGGAAGATACCTTCGATAAGCTACATTACTGGATAGACCAAGTTCGTAAATTTGGAAGAGAGTCAACGCAATTGCTTATTTGTGGTCACAAACTGGTAAATTATTAACTGCAATGTTTCTTGATTAATTATGACTTATAACGCGTAGGACTTATCCGCAGAGCGAATTATTAGTGAAGATGATGCAAAGGTATTGTAGAGAAAATAATTCATCGATTTTGATTTTTTAAGGTTTGACGCGATTTCAAACGACAGCAAACTTTCCTAAATAAGCAAAAAACTGTTTCAATTTTTCTTTGACGTTTTAGTCGAGGTTGTAGGGTTTACTGTCATGTTAGGAAAAAGCAGATAGTCTGGGTTATAGCTACGTAGAGGCTTCGGCTAAGGAAGATAAGAACGTTGAGCTGGTGTTCAAGACAGCAATTTATGAAGTTTTGCAACAAAGAGAGCAAACTGAGAATTTTTATGACAGCCAAGCTCAGGGCTATTAAAGAATAAATCCTATGTAGAGGAAAGATTAACCCGGACCACTATCGACGATAATTGAACACTTGTATGTAGTTAACTAGACCTACGTACGTTTACTAAAACGACAATAAACAACAAAAAATTTGTAAATGCTAAAAGAGAATTCATCAATGACGTTATTGTCATGGGTTGAAGAAATTTCGCAGAGAATACTTCCCAATTTTTTGGTGAACAATGTTCACTCGCTTAAAAAAAATGCCCGCAACATCTTCAATTTACGCCGGAGCCCGATTACTTTCTGTCTTTTCTTTGTACGAACACTACTTGCCGGTGGATTTTGTTTTCCCTATTTCTGCGACTTTTCGCTTCCACGTGTCTGAGTTCACTGCATTACGTAAAGAGCTGGAGTAACTACATGCTATCATAAAAAAAAGGAGAAGACGTGGTTACTTTTTTCTGAAGCTACCCCATTTCCCCGTCACTGAATAATCTTGTATCAATTCATAGTGCTAGATGTGATTAATCCGCGGGGACAAACATGCGGGTAAATGTTTATACTTATATTTGTCCAATAGCACCATAAGCGCCGACCGTGTAGACAGTGTTGTTTTATTACTGTAAGGGGTTAGTTTTTGTCTAGGACAAAAAACAAGTGAATGCGGGGCTTTTGTTTATCCCATAATAAATTTGATAAAAATCGGCGTAATTAAAAAACCGATTATTCAAAAACCCAACCTGTACAAAGCATCATGGGGACACCAACACTAGTTGATACAATAAAAAGAAGACTATCCTCACACTCTAAGGACATTTTAAAGAAAAGACCTTGTTCTGATGACTGTAACTTCAAACCACGCTCTCGGACGCTCGGAGAAGGGAAGTTTGGGTACGTACAACAGCTTTCTCGTGTTATTTACAATTTTGCCGGTTAAATCTTTCTTCCGTAAACGCTTTTCTTATCTCTACTAGAGTTGTCCGCACTGCCAAGAACAAGAAAACAGGCAAAAGATACGCCGTAAAAATAATTGATCTAAAGTTCAAGTAAGTTTAAATTGTTGTCTTCTATTCCTCTTAAAGTTGTCTAACGCTTTATAGATCACAAATTCGACGCGAAGTAGCCGCTTTAGAGGCGTTGCACCATAAGTACATAGTGAAATTTGAACATTTCCATGTCAAGGATGATAAAGCATATATTTACCTTGAACTGATCCCTGGACTCACTCTCGAACAAACACTTGAGAAAGACACGCGAGTTGATGAACGTCAAACAAGAATTTGGCTTTCTCAGCTCGTACAAGCACTTGGATACATTCACGATGAAGGATATAGCCACAAAGACATTAAAGAGCGTAATATAGTGCTTACAGCTGATAACGAAGCAAAATTGATAGATTTCGGACTTTGTCAGAAAACAGAGACAAGATGTAAGAAATTCATGAGAGGAACGCTCCTATACTTGTCTCCTGAGATTCTTTTGGAGAAAAAGTATGATACGCGAAAAGCCGACATCTGGGCTCTAGGTATCGTACTTTACAGGCTATTAACAGGAAACTTCCCTTGGCCTGGAACAAGTATACCTGATATGCTAAGAAGAATCCAAATGGGAAGTTTGAGGTTCCCTGAAGACGTATCCATTTCGAATGAAGCAAAAGACCTTATCAGAAGTATGCTTCATAAAAATCCTTCAAAGAGACCTAATTGCAATGAAATATTATCTCACAAGTGGATCAAAGCGTAAACAAACCGCGAAATGTTCACCAACCAAAACCAATTTTTCTTAATCTTGTAAATAACCGAATGTACAAAAACCCTTGTAAACAACAAATGTCAACATTAAACTGTAAAAATATACCCCTCCAACAAAGAGTACATTTTCTTTTATCCCTTACTGCCACAAAAAAGAACGGATGTTCGAAATGTCTTTTCAGTCAAATGTCAGAAAAAGTTATGAAATTTATTTGATTTGGTTGCCTTGTACAACATCTCTAGCGTTTGTATGGAAGCAAATAAATCAGCTGAGTGGTACTACTTGGCGGCAGTACGCGCAGGTTTGATTATGGCGTTTAAAGTATAGTAATAATAATAAAACGTCTAGAGTCGTCTGGTGATATGATGGGCGCCGTTAGATACTATAAACGTGGTAAATTATTGCATGTTTAACGTACGTTAACGTCTGAAGCGTTTAGACTAAAACCAAGCCTTGAAACGGACGACATAAGCGTCCTTGAAGTAGAAGGCAAGCTTTATGATTTGTATGGAGAAGAAATAAAGGTACTTGTCCCAACAGTGGTCAAACATCGAGCTAACACTTTCAGCCTCTATCAAAATACTTTGAGGGAATGAAACCAACCGATCTTATCCCATTAATCAAACTACAAGCAAATCTAAAAAAAGCAACTTCAACAAAAAAAGTACCTTAGCAGATTGTATGTCAGTTCCTGACCTTTGAATTAAACTAGGTTGTACTTGTGGCAACTGGTGCGATGTGTCCAGTACACAATATGCATGTACGGATGATGAGTCTAGCAAAGGATAGGCTTGAGAGCGAGACTGACTGCAAAGTTGTGGCAGGGTAGGTTAAAAAAAATTCGTAAATGATTTGTAACCCAAGCTTTAGATATTTATCGCCTTCACATGATGTATACGTTTCAGGTAAAATGCGAAGGAGGGGTATATCGTGTATAGATGCAGAGCATCGTATTGAGATGATACGGTCAGTCACGTGTTCATCTGAATGGCTAGAAGTATGTACTTTCTGCAGTTGTTTGTTTCTATGCTTTTTTCTTTCTCTGTACGATTGACTGGCTTTAGGTATCATCGTGGGAATGCTCTCAACCAACGTTTGTCAATTTCCCATCCGTCGTAAATGCTCATTTATCGTTTATAAAAGAGCAAATACCCAAAGAAGAATTCAGTATTTTTTTTGTATGTGGTACTGATTTAGCATTTGATGCAACTCTTTATGCTGGGAAACAAAGGTATGCTTAGTATCACTCAGTGCCTCAAAACGTAATGACTTACTTTATACAAGATATCCTTTCGGTTGTGTGGCCATAGGACGCCTAGGCGTTGAGTTAGACAAGATAAAGGAAAAAAAATTCGGTACAGAATTCTTCCTTGTTGAAATCGAAGACGGAGTTACGGATGTAAGTTCAACTGCCGTCAGAAACCTTTTATTAGAAGGAAAAGATATATCTCACTTAACGTTCCCAAGTGTTGTAAAGTATATACATGATAATGACATCAAAATACAGAAACTATCTCAAACAAATGAAGAAAGCTAAAATAAAAAAGTGACACGACATAACCGATATGTCACCATCAAAATCATTATCATGATGCATACATTTTTTACGTTATATCAAAGTCTAGGATATTATTTGACCTTTAAGGGTACTAACTACCGACCTACAACACCAACGGCTGTTTTTTTTATCAGAAGTTCAAAAAAAAACGTTACTGGAGTTGTTCCGTTAATTATGTCGTTATATCATCAATTCTACCTACTCTTTCGTTGCGCGTACATAATGCCAACACAAAGGAGTGATTCATGGTGACGTGTAGATCTACGTAGCAAAAAAAAAGTCACTACTTCTAAAAACGGAAGTTAGAAATTTTACGACTTTTCTTGCTCCTTTTTAGGTTCATAGTGCTTTTTAATATTACGAACACTATCATTGCAACTTGCAAGGAACCATCATTAAATTTAATCATTAGTTAGACAATGGCCTTTTTCGCAAAACGTACCAGCCAATTAGCAGTACACAAATCCAGCACCTAAACAAGTATAGGAAGACGTGACAAAGCCAATTGGAAGCGCGAATGCACTTGTGAGCGCTGTGGTCGCGTATGGCTTGTAAGCCCAGAAACACTAAAGAAATACAAGTATGTGTCTAGAAACAAAGCTTTAAGCGTTTATTGAGTGTCTAACGAAACACGCGTAGCTGGATATCTTCAAACCACGACCAAACAGTAATAGACTACTATTTGAGATGTCCAAGTAATGTGCGTACAAGAAGCAAAGTGTCTAGATCTGCTTTTCTGACATTCGGAGTCTTTAGAAGTGTTTTGGGCATATTTTTGTAATTGCCTCTGCGGAACTGTCTAACCATAACTCTATAATGATTTCGGGAGTCATCCCGAGACTTGCAGCAGAAAGGGTTCCGTATGCACCTTATCCAGGTACAAAACTCTTCAAATACCTTTAAAAATATCATAAACGCTCATGCAGTGCTAGGAGATAGAGCAATATACGAAAACGTTGTACCAGAACGTTTACAGCTTATTTCAGCGTAAAACGAACCAACTACGCTTAGAAATGCCTAAGCGAGATACTTGAATTGCTAACGGCATTCATCCGTCAACTTGTACCAAAAAAGAGAAAGCACAAGCGTATCTTCTCTAAAAACCGATACAGAAAACATCTGCATCGTAAACTGTAATAATACACCACTGTAGACCAAAAAAGGAAACAATAACGAAAAAATTTGCTTCACGCAGTTAACAATCACTACACTAAAGTGATCGGTAGACTGAATTCAATTGTCCTGTTGTAAGTACTTTCTAGGGGCGGTACAGTAGAATCCTAAAAAAGGTTTGTTGGCAATACAGAAAAATGTGGCAGCGAAAACTGTTTTTTTTTGCTTTTTTGGTTGTGACAGAAAGCAACGTTGGTCTTATGAAATCATTTACCAGTATGCTTGACAAGTGCATTTGCGGTGTATTGTTCATCAGTACTAAGGGTCTAACTAATTATCCGGCGAAATTGAAATTCAGAAGTAGTAAAATAGCCTTCCTTGTTTTTTGTTTTTTGCAGTTTTCTCTTTGACTGTGTGGTTATCTTTCTTCAAAAATGATGTTACACATATTCGTGCTATGGAGGAGGCTGAAGCCAACCAGAATATCGAACTTTTGACACAGGATTGAAGTGAATAAAATTACTGGAAAAAAACCCAAACAAATGTGGTTTTTGTCGCAGATGTCATCACTAGTGTACCTCCTATACTTTGTATATAGTTGAAAACAGTACCAAAAACCAGATATTTTAGTGTGGTCATTCAGAGTCTGATTCAAAAAGTCACAACAACTCATTAACTGAACAGGTTTTTATTTTTTTCCATACAAAACGGTTTCAAGCCAAGATAAGTAATAAGCATTTGCGTTCTGTGTGGAAGACGCAGCCGAATGTAGAGCCATCCCACTATCAACACTAGGTGAGTAAATCTCTGAGTGCATATTCAAAGGTCTTGGTAAAGCATCAAAGAATAAAACAGAAGCATTCTTCGCCAAAGTATCCAGCTTTGGATCATCAACTAGCACAGGCCTTGAACCAAAACCTTCAATAGCATCACCCATAATAAAAGCTTGAGCTTTATCAAGCGCTTGGCTTATAGTCGATACTTGGAAGCCAAGGGATCCCCAGTATTGAAGGAATTGAAGACTGTATGAGTATGGCATCGCCTCACCCATTAAGTTGTCAAAAGCTGGTCTATTGTTGAAGAATAAGTCACGAATGTTCGCAGGAAGGTCACAGATTAAGAGTTGGTAGAAGTCAAGAATGCCTCCATCTAGAATTGTAGCTGCTATTCTTTGTTCTTTAGCGAATGCTCTTGCACATAAGTAACCTCCAAAAGAATGGCACCAAAGAGCTATTTTCATGTTCATACCTAGAACAAGAAGAGTAAGGATATCCAGGCACCTGTAGAACATGTATTTGGCAATGACAAGATTAAAGGAAACGGTACTTTGTAACTATCAATGATGCACGTGATTTTGATGTTGAAAAGAAGCTGACGGAAGAACAAGAAACGGAACCGGACTTACCATACTTAGTTTGTATCCAATCAACTGCTGGAGTTATTGCTGCTTCAAAGTTTGGTATAAAAGCTAGATTTTGGAATCTACTCGCGCTTCCTTGTCCAGGTCCTTCCAATATCAATACATTGTATCCTTCCTCAAGTGCGGCTATAGCTACTCCGTGAAAAGAGAAAAGATTGCTTGAGTCGAAACCACTCACAATGATAATGCTTGGCATTTGCAGGTGTTTTCCAGTACACCAATAAGCTGGTAGAGTTGTATTGTCATAAGGAACTTGCACCGAAGAACATCCATGAGAGATGTTCGCAGCCTTTGTAAACAAAGCGACTGACATCGAGTAAAGATCAAGATTATCAGGATCCATGTGATCACCGAATCGTTCAGCAATCTGATAATAAGTTGCCGCCATGTGATAGTGTTTCGCTGCTAATCGCATTCTACCATTAGAGGCTTGAGTATCACCGCTTGAAGCATGTCTATCAGCGATTCCTTTCCATTGTAGTTGCCACGTGTTTGTGACAACTTTCAAGGGTACTGAAACGGCATCAACCTCCTCTTCGAGTACTCTAACTGCGTAACTATAGCCAATTAGAGTAATACTAGATTCATACGACGTACATGAACTCGGCTAGGTCTACTCCACCTGTACCACCCATTGCGTAGGCTAGTTGCGCCTCGAACTGTATAGAACTCCTTCCTTCACGCGTTGTTTTGTTGGACGCATCAGTTTCTTCAAAGTTGCTGAAACCGACAAGATAACGTTCAAGTTCTTGAGTGTCTATTTGGCGATTAAATGACGTGCAGTCAACTTGTCGACTTGCTGATACGGTTGAAATAATGAATAACAGAACCCCTTTTATTAACAAAAAAAGTCACGTCACGTGCGTCTAAACGTTACTTACCAAATAAGATACGCATTTTGTAGGTTGCTCTTTGGAAAATGGTTGGGATCTCGAAAATATGAGAAAATTGTTAAGTAAACGTGAAACCGTTCACTGTTGTCTTGTCGATATGTTGTGTTCCTAAGATACAACTGTTTTGCTCGAAATACAAGGTCCAACTTGTAAAGTTTGGTACTAAATTAGTGTGAATATCTCGTCAGAATAAAGAGCCGTACAACTAGGGGTAAATGATATCAACGTGCTTGTTAGAGTAGGTATACCTGCTGCTGAAAACGCCGAAAACTTAAGGTTTCCGTTTTATTTGAATACACAACAACTCACCAAAAAACAACTTCCATAAAAGGCCGAATTTCTAGTGTTGAACAATTAACAGTGACAACACGGTTGTCACAAAACTGTAATATTTCAATTACTATGTTAACATCTTTTTTACCAGATAGTGTACAGCATTCTAATAGTTTGTCGAGCACTGGGTTTCCCACTTTCTTCATGGGCGGGCTAATACGCTACCACCACCTTTCTGAAAAGCACTTATTATGCGTCCTAGTAGTAGTGTATTGTGTAGACACCACTGCAGTTTTCAACACAAATTAGTAATGGTAAGAGAATAACTAGACCACAAGTTTGTAAATACCAGATTGAAGAACTTGTCAACAGCTTTTTTTTTTTATTTAGTAGCTTACGGAGTGCATGTAATCGTATTAGATATACCGTTCAAATCAATACACTGTCCTACACTTGGATCTACTACTTGAGCTATAGGTTGAGAACATGTTGTATCGCTCAGAGCATACTGCGCATTGACATACTAAAAAACAAAAAATTAAACTTCGGAAATAGTTAGGTAAGACGCACTGTTGACGAACTACAACCAACAAGTTGATTACGATCAGTTTGAGGGGTGCATGTGAGTGTCTGTTGTGGTGGTGCGGAAAATATTGGTGTTCCCATACATCCTGCGCCACTCCATACATCGGCAGACTGTGAGCTTCCATAGGTAGGGATTGGTGTGAAGCCTGAAAAAATTTAATACAAATTATGACGTAAAAACTAAAGCTTGGCGTACCGTTAGCACATGTTAGCTTTGAGTAGAAGGCAGTATCTTCGTCTTTGAAGCAGTCAGTTGCTGTGAAGTGCTTGATTTGTGCTGAACCAGTACAATCGGCGTTCTCCCACGTGATGCGAAAGAAGAAATTCTAATGTTGTATCAGTGTCATTGTTAAATAAGGGTTGTTTTCGAAAAAAAATAGAAGTTTGCCGTACGCCGTAACAAAACCACTTGGAGCCAGTAAAACACTGGTTGCCGAACTCGGAGAAGGGATTTATCGCGTTCATACAGTTTTCATCAGTGTATTGTCGTTCTACTACCACATTGTTAAGTATACAATACGCGGCAGCAACGAAGAGGGTAATAAGGAAGAGCTTCATTCTGTGTTTGGTTTGCGAATTATAGTAATTATATTAAGCCTTAATGTTGAAAGTAGTGCACACAAGATTGTAGGAAACATTTCGCTGGTTTAACCTTGAAATATTATAGCAGACACTTAAATGAAGAGATATGTAAAGTATAAGGCGCCGAAATAAATAATGTAGACTTTTGTGAAGAAAAAGAACACGTGATTCAAAAGACAAGCTCTTTTTCGTATTTCCAGACTTTGTTTCCAAATCTGCTTTCGTATATTCTTGACAATTTCTTCTCTAGTCAGGGGTTGGTGCAGGGCCATTTTTTTCACTCTAACGCAATGTTTTGTTGACAATTTTTTCTCAATATTTTTTTTTTCTCGAGAAAAATCAACAATGTTGTTCTAGTATAATTTAAACACCACAACCCGTTTTTTATGTAACAAGATATTTAAATCGTTTTAAGGTAGAGGTACGTTTCTAGGGTCGTCAGCCAAACTTTGCTCTTTTTTATGTTGTCGTGCTTCTTCAATTCTATTGTTTGAAAAAAAAAAAAGTGAGAAAAAATGATATACATTCAAACGACATATTTTTGAATAATTACAGCAATGAACTACTTTTCGAAATCAAAATTGAGTACAGCCCGATTAAATTTACTAAAAAATGAGCTGTTTTCTGCAAAAAATTGTACAAAAGGTCACCAAAAAGAAGAGATTTCTTGAAATATCGGTAATTTTGCGACGTGTAGTACAAACCCAAGAGCTACTGTTATCCAACAGGGCGACTTGTTTATAAACAAAAAAACGTACCTCTTAGCTAGTTCTGGGTTTCTTTTCAAGTGTTCCTCCGCCCTTCTTGTGTAAGACAATACTCTATTTACCTTTTGGACATGCCATTTGGCCTTTAATTCGCCAAATTCTTCTGCGAATCTAGAAGTTACAACCACACCAAGAGGTTCTCCTACTTTCACTTTTTTACCACGTTTTACAGTGAAAGCAAACTCTGGGCTATCAAATACTAGTACAACAGAGGATCCAAGGTTAAATGAACCTATTTGTTGACCTTTGATGTAAGGTATGTTGTTTAGTTGTTTTTTTTGAAAACCAGCCTCAGGAACTTGGTTTTGTTTGTTAGTCTCTAGTTGTGCGTCATGTCGAAGGGCAATCGATCCTACATTATATGCACCAACTGGCGCAAACGCAAAGTTACCCCACAACCATTCTCCAGTCAGCACGACTCTAAAACGCAACACGTCAATTAAAGGAAAAAAAAAACAAGAAAAAACCCTCTACCTCTCGTTTACTACAAGCAAATTACGTATCATCCTGAATGCAAGTCCAGATACACTAAACAGATGTCCTAACATAGAGTTTTAAAACAAAGAGAAATAGCAAATGACTACAAACAGACAAAGAAGGAGAAGTATTGCATTCGGTTTTTTTAATCGAAAAAAAAGTACCTGGGAAGTGTCGTTGTTCACTTACTGTCCAATCAACAGGTGAATGGAAACCATGATAATCTCCAGGTCCCAAATAAAGAACACAATAGTATAAGCATGAATCATGCGCAGCAGTATTAATAAAACCGGCTGTATCCATGATTTTTTGATGAACTAGAATACTCTCTTTAAACGCACTTTCCTAAGCCGTATTATCAATATCATGCAGTCACATGATGTGTAGTGCAAAAGAATAAAACCAGAATGCAGTAAAATGTTTTACAAGTACGTACTGGACCAAGAAAGTCAGTTAAAGAATAAGTTAAGTCCTTGATTTGCTCAACAGTATCTCCTCTAACAAGTCCGAAATGAACCATTTTACCATCACAAGGGCTAACCTATTACATCTTAGTAAGACCCTCGGCGAAGTGTGCAACGATGGGAATCTTACCATAGCTTCAGGAATCTGACTAATCGGACGGACGTCCTGTCTCAATGATCGAGTAAAAAATGCATTAAGCGTTTTGTAACTGCTCTTAGGTTCAAGCATTTCATCAAGGCTAAAGAAGAAAAAGAGTTACATTATTGCTTCAAGATGGTATGTCTGTTTTGTGAGTTCATTCATTCATCGTAGATATTTCGTACTTGCAACTAAATAACCAAGCGTAGATGCTAATGATTGATTGTTGAATAGGATAAGGAAATTCAGTGTGAGCAAATTTTCCCCAAAGATATGAGCCGTAGCGTGTTGGTATTTTTTTGAGGATATTAATCTAATATCAAATGATTAGATAATAATTTTATGGAGCTATTGAAGCATACTGCTGCACGTGGAGAAATTTTTGAAGTGCGTTAAAAAATGTTTTTTGAAAACATAGTAATAACCAGAATTCTTCTTTACATAAGACTTTATAGAGTCATACCGTATTAGTTGAGAGTGCCCTATCATCATTATTGATCCCACCAACCATTGTGTTGTCTCTCTTCTCCCTTGAAGTTGTCAATTTTGGAATCGGTTCAGATGTATTTGAAGTTGAAAATAAAAAGTTTAGAGCGTGAGGTAGCATCGGTTTAGTGCGAAGAGTACCTTTTCCACGCAATTATTCCAAAAAGAAACAAAATAAGAGCCCATGACCTCCAATCGCTACCAAAGGTATTGGCCATGAAGCCCCCTGCAAATAGAGTTTAATACAAAGCAGAGGCGCACCCTGTCGTACTATTAGATCTGAGCTTCTCGGCAAACTCCCTCTTTTTGTTTACTTCCTCATGCATAAGGCTCACTAGTTGCGTTTTTAGCTAGTGTCATTTTTATTTTTGCGCTGTCATGTTTAACTACGCTGGCACTCGTACTTGGGTCGTATCTGCCTTGTCGTTTATCATCATGATAACCCCCTAACTGTGGTTGTTCCACGCCACCTTCTGTACGCTCGATAGGTTGTTTCCTATTGTCTAAACGCAACACAGAGGTTGTGAAGCGCCGATTGGGTATAATCCGCTTATTTACCCGTACATTCGATGTTGTACGCATAGAGGCTCTATAGCCATGACGGGAGAAACGTGCGAGCATTTTGTAGGAACGGAATGTTACAGTTAACTACAAAAAGCTCAATAACGCTCTTACGGTTTATACGCACGTAAACTGTAAGCCTTTGGGTTTTCTCTGTTTTTAAAGCCTTGAAACAGTTTTACTTTTCAAGGTTATTCAATGACCGTTTAATTTCGAAGATAACATCTCGTATTGCTTGAAGCTTATTTTAAGATGAATCCCAGTGGACAACCCAAGCAGGTAGGACTCTTTGTGTTTTACTATGTAATTTTCAAGGCCAGGGTATTGTAATGCGCATATTCCGGCGCCAAAATGCTTAAATACATTTTTTGTATTTGTAATTTAGTTAAATCGAACCTGTGAAGCTAATAATTATAGCCTGGAGCACCATCACAGCAGACAGCACCGTGGGCCCAACAATACGCCCAAACACAACAATACGGATCTTATGGTTACCCTTATGGCTATCAGGGCTACGGATATAACTATGGTTACAACACCCCGCAAACGCAACAACCAGCTGCGCAATGGAACGGGAGTAATGCATCGCAGCCTCAACATTTCGCGTCGTGGTATTATACCGCGCCTGGGGCCCCTCAAACAACACCAGGAGTAAGCAACGCCTTTTTTTTACTCTTTGACACGTCTTGTTTATTACAACTCCCATTAACCTTCTCTAGCCAACAGCTCCCACCACAGCAACTACAAACTCCTTCAATCAGAAACGCAAAGTGTCACAGAACCAACCGGTGGCAGTAAAACGTCAGAAGAGAACGTCGTTTGGTAGTAATATACAAAGCGGTGGTGACGCATCAAAGCCTAGTACTTGGCCGAATTCACTTAAAGATTACGTTGAGAGATCGTTTGCAACTGCTACGAGTACGTTTTAACCATCGAAAGTGCAAAGAGTTGTGCTATGTTTATTTCTTTGTGAAATTTCTGTTTTTTTGAAAAGTCCAGTCTACCTCGTTACTAACGTCACGTTTTAGCCCAAGCACATAAAACGCATATTGAAACAGCTTTAAAGAGTATTATAACAAAAGCTATAAAGAATAATGAGCTCTGGACTACAAATTGGACTGCTAAAAAACCTCTTGGGGCACCTGGCGGTAAGAAGCAGAAGAAACAGAAGAAGAAAAAAGACAAGTTTTCTTTTGCCTCTGTGACTACGCCATCCGATAACCTAGCGTTTCATCAGAAGCAAGGCGCTATGCTAGCATCGCGTATGCGTAGGTTTGCTGTAAAAGAGACACCAACAACAAAGCCAAAAAAGAAGAAGCGTGGAATCTTAAAGCGAACTGTAGTCAATGGTAATGTTATGTTTAATGCGGAAAGGATTGATTGGGATAGTTTGACTATACAAGGTACAATGGAAACGTTAGAAAAGAAGTATTTCAGACTCACTTCGGTAAGTGTCTCTTTTACAGTGCTTTAGCTTCGAGTAGCGTTGTTAATAATACTAAAGGTGCCTGAACCATCTACAATACGGCCAGAGCGTGTACTTAAGAGGTCTTTGGTGATGATTAAGAGGAAATGGAGTCAGAATGAAGATTGGAGCTATTGCAGAGAGCAACTCAAGTCCGTTCGACAGGACTTAACAGTGCGTTGTTTAAGTTGGTAGTTCGTTTTGTTAACAATTTGTTAGGTTCAAAATATAAAGAATGACTTCTCTGTCGAGGTCTATGAAACCAACGCTAGGTTATGCCTTGAAAACGTACGCTACAAAAAACCGCGTAGTGCAATTGCTTTTTTGTTTGCTTGTTATTAATGTTCCTGATGTAGATGGACCTTGGAGAGTATAATCAGTGCCAAACTCGATTATTTGCGATGTATCAAAAAGGTACAAACGGAAGTATAATCGAGTTTACAGCATACCGTGTATTGTATACGCTGGTTGAAAATAACCTTACAGGTACGCAAGTATTTTACGCGTAGTGGGGTGTACTTACTTGTGATTAGAGATGGATAAAGTGATTACTGGACTATCAAAGGAATTAAGGGAAGAACCTGCTATTGTGCATGCTTTACGTGCAAGTGCCTTTTTTATGCAACAAAAAACTAAAAACCTACTCTACAATTTTCTTAAATTTGCTTAATTTTTCTTCTCCCTTGTGCCCCTCGCTGACCGCTTAGGTACGCAAAACATTTATGACCGGAAACTACCACCGATTTTTCAAACTTTACAATGCAACGCCCAACATGGGCCAATACCTCCTAGACTTTGTGGTGCCTGGTCACCGACTACTTACATTGAAAATGATGTCATCCGCATACCGCCCAGATATGCCTGTTAGTTTTATATCAACAGAACTGGGCTTTGAGAACGAATCAGAGTGTATCGCTTTCTTACATGAGCGAAATGCTGTATTTAAATCGAATAGGACTTCTATAGATACTAAGGAGTCTCTGAGGATGTTTATAAAATGGCAGGAGATGGAAAGAGAGCAGAGAGGAATGGATAGAGTGTAGAGTTTGTATGGCATGATCGTAATTAATAAAACAAAAATAATTGAAAATAACAGAAAAAAAAATTGTTACGAATGAAAATAACTTTGATAGAGTTTGCACGTGTGGCAAAAAGGTCTCGATCAATTTCACAATGGGATAGGGTATTTCAAAACTGAGCAAATCTAATGATAAGCAAAACCGTGAGTCCAATGTAGTCAATCTCCTTCTTGTTTAGTTCATGTCACGTGGTTCTTTTGCCTTGCGTTAGCCAAAATGTCGCAAGAATGTCGGAAGCCAGAAAAACATGTTTATTTGCTTAGAACGCTCCCACCAGAGACGTTAACACATATTTTAAGCTACCTGGAAAAGAAAGAGCGTATAAGGGCTACCACAGTTTCCCACGTGTTCAACAATATCATTCGCAATAATATTGGCTTTGATAGAATCACATTAGAAAAACCTTCAGATTTTTCATTTATAAAAGGAAGTCCATTGCTTAAAAACACCACAATCAATTGTTTCCTTATCTTTCTATCTGAAATACGTAAACTATCAAAGAGGGACTTGGAGTGTCTATCTGGTGTTCAGTCTATAATTCTACCTACAAATACTACGGATAAGGATATACAATTGCTAGATAAAAGTAGCCTTCACAACATTTGCTTGATGTCTGCGCCTATAACAGATATTTCGTTGAAGGCACTCAAATACGTACATACAATTGATATCCGCTATTGTGAGAACATTACTGTTGATGGGATACGTGAACTAAAGAACGTCCACCAAATTACATTTTCTGAGCCAAAAGAAGAACTGCTAAAACAACTTGTGAGTGTACACTCAGTTCATATAATACCTCAAGACCCAAGGATGATGACAGATGATGGTGTCAGATTGCTGACTAATGTCAAAAAGCTTCTTATAAGGGAATGTGACATGGTCACAGACTCAGGTTTGATGCACCTGACAAATCTTGAACACCTGAAACTTGATAGTTGTATTAAAATTACGAACTCTTGTTTGAAACACTTGAAGTCTCTTAGAAGCATTACAATCGATGATAAATATGTATTCGGAAAACATACACAAATAACAGAAGCAGCAGCTGAGGAATTAGGTATAACCTGGGGTAGGGCCTTACACATCAATGACTATTTGGCTAAAAAAGATACACGTCCACTTTATTTTTAATGAAAGTTTTTCAAAATGTTTCACGGATAGACAATCCAACACTACAGGACATACGTAGCTTTTTATGCAGTAACATTTTGATTGTAAAGTGTGTTTGAATGTCCGAGTGACAGTCATTGTAATGGAATTGAAAGGTTCTAAACAACTATTCAGAAATGTCCTTAGTTCCAATTCTAATCATTTTTATAATTGGCAAACAAAATTTTTTTACCGTTTAAACATTACAAAAGTTGTACTAATGAACAACTCATTCGACTAGTAGCATTTTTCTTCAAGTAAAGTTACTATGTCGCCTCTGCTTGGTATGCACACAGCAAACTTGTAGCAGCTAGCCGACAGTTTAAAACCTTGAGATTCAACTCCAAATACACTGAATTTTACTTCTTTCTTGGGCATATCAAGTGTAACACCAACAGATCCGCCTACAAGATTTTTAGGAATACTACGTATGTTTTGTAGTACTTACATCTTTTAAATGGTTTGATTTTGGTTGGTGTATGGGTGTCATTCGAGAAAACCTTTCCACTGCTTGAATATAAGCCAATACCTTTTGCCAACTTTTTCTCTCCAAGGTGATACCCAGTGTATTCGTTTGCGTCTCCAAAGTCAAAAGGTATAACACCAAACACCATATAAGCACCTATTACATCTATCCTAAGCAAACTAAGTCGTCCAACAATTGCCAAATTGAACGAAATTCAAAACACCCTTTCGTATCACGTGTTCAAAATAAAAAAGGGTAACAACGTATTCTATTCTAGAATTTTTTACCTGTATTCAACATGGTGTACGCCACCCCAAAAATCGCCATTAACGTAAATCATCCTCCCTAGAAGACAAGGATCAGTGAACATTGGCTGATTTGTCAAAAGAAAAAAAATAAGTACAGATGCTGTGACCAAATAATCTAACGCATCTATCATCGAACCATAAAGCAAGATCCTTGTGCTTGTGAACACGCGAAAAACGCCATTTATTTTGCGCTAATTTCTTTGACAAGGCTTTATTTTCGCGTTGGAGTTTCAGAACCTTTTGAAAAGAAAAGTAAGAAAGAACAAAAACTGCACTCGACAATAGCCTGACGCTAAGGTACTTTTCGCTATTCACAACGTGAAACCGCTATTATGGATGCTGGATATTACATTTTAACTTGAGATTTTAGTTTGGAAAGATTTACCAGCCGTAACAAAAAAAATACACGCATATGTGCTCAACGCTGTTACAACGCACCTTATCTTCTAGAACGGTAATTTCTTCCATTATTTTTCTCTTTAGGCGAAGGGTAAACAACTTGTTACCATCATTGGTAATTGTAATTTGAACATCGTTGTCAACACTAGTTACAAGAGAATACGCTGAGCCCTAGGAAAAAAAAATAAGCAAATGTGGAAAAAAAAAGTTGAGATGCGTTTTGTACTTTGTTTGCAGCTTTTCCTATCATGTCATATAGCTGGTCTATGGTATGGCATCTGCTTTTTGTTAATTCCTTCGCTTTTTTATCGCTTTCAACAATGAGCGAGTACTGCTGAAGCAATAATATGGCATCAATGGTTAGGTTATCATAAAGAGAAACTGTAAAGGTAGTATTCTTTCGCGTGAAGGAGATGTTATTTGAAGCCATGGTATTACTGTTTGTTTAACGTCATTGACTACCTGTTCAGTTCCTGTCACAGGAACAAGATTTGATTCGACAGCCAAAGGCACAATGTACGTTGTACAACCAACATTGTTTTATTGCAAAATAGGCCTTTTACGGCAGGTAGATTTATTGGAAGTTTATAGTATTCTTTACTGAACAGATTGAGCCACTGGCGCGTATGATCCAGAAGAACTCTTTCCAAGGCATCGCCATCCAATGAGCAAGCCTATCACGGTTTAAATAAGACGGCGAAGAAAAAAAATCACGAAGACGCTTCGCGTAAAACACGTGATAAGTCACGCCATGTTTTACATAAATAGTGACCTACCAGCTATGAAGAAAACAAGTGCAGCTCCTAGAACAGCCACCCAGAATACAGGTTGTACGTAAATAGCTTTTGCTTTAGGAGATGGAGTACTACCCCCACCGTTTGTGAATACTACTGACGTTGGTACACTGTTGGCTTGTTTACTAGCTGTAAAGTCTAACGTTTGTTTTCCCTAAAACAGCATTTAACAAAAAAAAAAGTCAAAACGTTTTGCACTCACCTCTCCTTTTGGAACTACACATGTGACTTGGTTTAGGGATGGTGTTACAGTTACTACTGTAGGATTCTTGCAAGCAACACCTCCAATCTAACCATCATTAAGAACAAAGTCAAGGAATAAGAGATTGCTTGGGACGTACAGCCACGCTAATATTCGGTTTGCTCTCGAACTTGTATGCGAAATTTTGACCTTAAATTATTAGACGTACACGGGAATAAAAGACCTTGACGTACCAAAAATGCGTAAGGTATCACCTTCTTTGACATTTGAAGGGCAGACGTAGTCGATACGAGGTGCTTAGACGTGTGTTATTGGAGGAAAAGTGTAAATAAATGATTTTGTTGTACCAGCATAAGAGAATGTTGCGTTATCGGATGTGGTTCCTTTGACACCTTTCAAGCTTACAACAACAGGTAAATCTACTCCAATACCAGGAGGAACTTTACAGAAAAGTTGACCTCTAAAGCGAGTTAAACAAAGAGCATGTGACCAAAAACTTCTTTCAGACGTACGGCTCAAAAATACCAACTGAAGCACAAGGTTCAGTTCCAATCATAACACTGATATCAGCAGCTAATAAAATAAAATTAAAAATGTGTATTGAATGATTAGGTACCTGTGTCGCCGAATCCATCACCAAAGATGTTAATAACTGCTCCACCTGAAGTGTTATCTGTTTTTGGAGAAATAGAACTAACATGTGGAAGTGCATAAGAAAAGCTCGTTACTGGCTTGAAGCATCCACGACCGTCTACTGTTATGCATACACTTACAGTACCAATACCTAATAGTACTTGTCAATAACACAATAAGTAAAAAAGGGTATTGTTGACCTGCAGGCGTTAAACAAGTAATTTTGTTTGGAGCAATAATTTTCAAGTCTGTGCACAAGTCCAACTTGTTGAATAAAACTTCGACGTTCTCTGATGTTAGTGAATTTGGAAAGTTTTCTCCTTCTATTGTAACAAGTTCGTTTGCCATTCCTTCAGTATTTGGAGTGATTGACGTAATTTTAGGCACTACACAAGAGAAGTTAACGTAAGTGTCAATATTTTCTTAGTTTTTTCTTACTTGGCGTTACACTTAGTGATATGCCTGCGGCTGTTACATTAACAGCAACGCCTTGAGTAGCGTCTAGATTCGCGTTTTTAACTTGAGAAAATCCACTTCCAGAGAAGCTACCCCAAGTAGCAAACTACGAATTAAATAAGAAACCAGGGGTTATGTAATCTTCGCCGTACTCCGTCTTCAGGTGCTGTTACTGTATTCTTTGTAGTAGCCTTTTCGAAAGTTGTTGATTCTACAGAAAATACACCGCCATACACAGAATATTCTCCAGTGACGTCAATGCTGCCTCTTAATGTCAAGTTCTAAAAGAGTCAGTTTGATATTTTTGCAACAAGATGTAGTTTTTTTGCACTTACTCCAGCTGTAGCTGACAAGGTACATAGTAGCTCTCCGTTAGCACCTTGGGCTAATGAACCCGATATTTTAAGAACTTCTTTGTTTGGTCCATACAAAGGAATAATACGACCAGATAGGTGTAGGGCGCCAATAAAGTTACCATAACCAGAAACATCACCACCAACAATCTATTGTGTGAATATTAACTCCGGTTTTTTTTTCGTATTTTTGAAGGA
The DNA here is from genome assembly GCA_038496445.1 of Trichosphaerium sp. ATCC 40318. Classification (NCBI taxonomy): domain Eukaryota; phylum Discosea; class Flabellinia; family Trichosidae; genus Trichosphaerium; species Trichosphaerium sp. ATCC 40318. The sequence continues at coordinate 97,633 of JALMLS010000150.1, read as the reverse complement.
ATAGTTGATACGTACTTGAGCTTGGTCGCTTATTACGGAACCACCTGATAGGGCTAAAGATGATGAAACACCTTTTTGAGTATAGGTTGATTTTAGAGTGAGAGCACCGTCTAGAGAGTAGATGTGTTAGTTGAATCAAATTTATTACACAAATGTTTTCTTTTTTACCATCGTTAACTTGTATGCCACCTTCGTTTATTACGTTCACTTGTATGATAGCTTGGTTGGTTCCATTGATTATAACGTTTCCTTGAGTTGCCACATGCATCATACCATTGCAAGGGTCATTTGGCTGAAAAAGAAAAATTAAATAAATTTTTCATTCTTGTTTTTGTTTGTGTTTGTGCTTTGCTTGTTAATCGGTTTCGTACGTCAGATACTAGTTCCATGTTTGATAAGACATCAAAGGTATCATTTATAACAATGGTAGTCACACCTTCGAGCTGCACTAATTACATTTGTTAAGTAAGGGTTGTTAAAAGCTGCCTTACCATTTCCTGTTGCTTTGAAGGCTACAGGACCGCTTAGTTGGACCATTGCGTTAGTAAGTTTCCTGTTGGAACCACCAGATATTATAGACTGTCCAAAATTGTATGTGATGTCTGGTTGAAGGGAATTATCCGAATTTCTTGAAACTGGAGTTAGATATTTCTATTGTTATATCTTCGCTTTCTTACCCAATGATTTCTCCGCCTTCATAGTTAAAGAAATCGACATTTACGTTTATAGGTCCAAGAGCTCTATTTATTACTTGAAATTTACCACCCTTGACAGTGAGACTTGCTATTTTAACGGTAGGATCCGCTCCTTTAAAAACAAGCTGTTAACTTTTTACAATCATTTGGGCTTTTTTTACCTTTTGGGAAAGACAAATCTCTTGTGATGATAACACTCGTGTCCGTAGTTAAAGCACCACCAACACTTATGTCACCATTATCAACATTCAAAGTAGTACCAGAGAGGACGTATTGGCCTAGGAAAAAAGTCATAATTGCGATAAAGACCTACAAAATGTTTTTGTTTACCTGTTCCAGCAATAGATGTTGTGATGCCGAAATTGGCAACAGAGCTGAACAAAGTCAGCGAACCGTCGTTTTGAATACTGCCAGACCTAGTTCATTATTAAAACGTGAGTGCAATATGAACAATAAGTGAGCATACTCTTTTGCCGTCATAGTTACTGAAGTCATTGACATTGTACCACCTGCTTCAATAGTAACTGCATTTGCTCCTGAAAATACTACTTCATAGCTCTCCCATGAACAAGATGAAGATACTTTAAGTGATCCTCCTGCACTGACGAGCAACTTATTATTTCCAGAAGTATGTATGAACTGGACATCAGGTTGGTCTATTGTCATTACAGCTTTTGAACCAATAGAGATAACAACATCAACAAAGTTAAGAGGAAATCCTGCTTTCTTTTTTGAAAAAAACCGGTTAGCACGGTATTTTCTTTTGGTAGACTACGTTTATAACGTACTAGGAAAGTCCATTTCCCATTGACTTGGAATGTTGTACCATTACATAAGATTGGTGTCGCTACTCGAGTATAAGAAAAAAAAGAGAATAAAAAATCTTGATTTAGCATACTTTTTTCTTCTGGATTTAATTGAATGGTATCAAGTGTGAGCTGCCCTAATATTCCTATTTTACCACCTTGCCAATCAAGAGTCTTGATGATAGCTAACATCATATTAGCAACGTGTATACAAGCGGAAGAAGAAGAGAAGATGAAGAGAAGATGAATGAATCATTTGTTTTTAGTACCAGAGTGTGTTCCAGCGAAAAGACTTGCTTGATGCATCTCAATAGTATCATAGCTAATGCCATCTGCTTCATTGTAGAATACTGAAGGGTTCTTAAGCAAGAGTTTCGAACCAGCACCGAAGGATCCTAGTCAAGAAGAAAAATCAAAACAAACTCAATATTTTGACAGACTTTCAGACATACCGGCAAAGTGGACTATCTCTGGACCTTGTACTGCGAACAAACCAGTACCAGTAACTTTGGAAGTAGATGTAAACATATGCATTCCTTTTTGAAGGTTAGAAAGGCTATAAAAAGATTGAAGCTTACCTCTTGTTACAAGGAACGTTGCGCCTGTTGCAATATTTAAAGTTCCGTCAAATGTTGTACAAGTTTCATCAAGACTGCGAGGACATGTTGTTTCGATGGACATTTGTTTGACGTTAACGGTACCTGTACAAGCTTGGAGTTAGACTAACGGGTTTTCGTTAAAGAAAAGAAGAAATGTAAACCTTGAGGTCCAACGAAAAGATCGCTTTCAATCTTAACTGTGGATGAAATTTCGAAAGTTCCTCCTGTTATATTAAGCAAAGATCCATCCGTCACATTAGCAGAAGAAATGATAACCAAACTATTTGGGTTCGCTGGTACACTGAAAGTACTCGCATCGTATACTGAGATTAATAGTGTTAGTTTCAAGAGCACGTGCTCCCAAAATTTTACGATTTTTTGGGGTTTAGGTTTTTTTTTCTACGCACGTGTTACTTTTGAAGATTCCATGTTTAGAATAGGTGAGTTAGAGTTTCCAAAAGTCGCCTTGAGTATTTTTACGTTAGCCTTGGAAAAAGAATATCTCAGGCATGTCTTACGTCACCGCGAACTTCAATATTTGTAGATACCAAGTTACAAGCTCCATTTGAACTGAGAATTCATTGTTAAAACTTTTCGCTACAAGTAATCGCCTTTTGGGTACCTTATATCAGCTAGTTTACCTCCTGAAGCAATGATGATGGTTCCATCTAAACATTTGTAAGTTAGGTGACAGTGTTTTATGAAAGCGCGTGCCTTGATCATCAGATTCAATATTTTTGCTTGTCCTAAGCAAAAATGAGGTGAGTTTCAACCACTTACTTTCCTAATCGTACCATTTTAGGGTTCCTTCAACTGTGAACACAGGTTCTGGTCCAGAAAGCATGAAATTACCACCACCAAGTGATATAGTAGCGCCTGAAAGCGCATAAGATAACACAATGAAGAGAGAGTTGAAAAAAACCCTTTTGGTTTCACATTTATTAGGATATTACCTGCTTTAATAACACCAACAGAGTTATTTCCATGTAATGCCAAGTTCTCCAAAACGCTTGTGTAACACATAAGCCAAAAAAACCCATAAAAAGATCTACTTACTTCAAAGCGATTTGAGAGGTTTGGTCGTCACCAACAGTTATTGAATTACAATCTAAAGAATAGCACGTGTTATGAAAAGTCGGCGAGTAAACATAATGAAAAAGAAAGTTCTCAATGAGGAAATTGTCAAGTACCTGCGCGTTTATCCACTGTAACTGTGTATGTACCAGCCTTAGCAATAATTACATCATCTTCGGCAGTAGGCAACGCTCCACTACTCCAATTATCTAACTCAGGTAAACAACGACAAGGAGGAAGAACAGAAAAACGAAGGAAAAGTTTTACAAAAAAAAAACCAACGGCTTTTGGTCCTTTCCCGCTTTTATTACCTTTATTTGTCCATAGATTATTGGTTGAGCCTCTACAAAGGATATTAGTCAGTACATGAAAAAGAAAGAGAATGGTGAGTAGGTACTAACGTATTAGGTCCTATGTAAGTAACAGTAGCCGCACGTGTTACATAAAGTATAGTAACCAACAATGTAACTAAATACGTTTTTTGGTTAGCGTCTACTGGTTATTTATTTCAGGAAAACTTACACAAGCAAGAGAACTTGTCCATGAAAAGCGTTTTGGACGTGTTGTGGATTGTTTTTTTTCTCAATGTCAAGCTCTTAAGCCATTGTTCGTTACTAATTAAGGAGGCGTCCGTTTCAATCAAGTTAGTTGATTATTTTATTTCGTCAACTGGTTGACTAACTTGACTGAAACGGACATACAAGGTACGATTTTGGACAGCCCAGTAATGAGTGAGGCCCAATCGAATACTACTACGCAACAATAGCTAACTACGCATGATTTCTTTTATAAACTATAAGTAAACTTTATTGCCTTTTTTTTTTTTTTTTTTTGGTATGTTACGGTTGAGCAATCAGTAATAAAGAATAAGAACTTGTTGAATTTTACAAACCAATGCCGGATTCTACAGCTAATAAGTTTTGTCTTCTTCATCTTCTGTTTCTTGTGATCCTTCAGTAGTGTCGGCAGAATCTTTGGTTTTTGACACTAAGAACAATTAGCAACCGATAGAAAGTAGAATAAAATGAGAATAGAAGTACATGTTGTTAATGCAAGTGATGATACAACGACACCGAAGAATGATACAAGTTCATCATAGAATGGTTTAACAGCTAAATAGAAAAATAATTAGAAAACTATCACGTGTATGTTGATACGCACTCAGAGAAGCTATTATGATAATTGTTGGTCTAGCGTTGATATTAATACTGTTCAATACAGAAACCCAGTCTGGAACAAGAAGGTTGAACCCTATAGTTTACGAACAACATTAGCTAATGGCTCACAGTTTTTATAGAAGATTTGGCGTACTGCATTCTCCAGGGGTAGCTCTTTCACAAGCAAACCATCCAAGGAAATCATTTTGTATTGCATCTTCACTCCTTACCAAACCATTCAATATCAATGACAGAGGCACAATAAGAAAGTAAATGAAGATGATTATAAATATAATCAAAACTGATTGACTTCTTGCAAATCTCTTCTGTGCACGACGTTGTCTCTTATTACCACTCAAAGATTCGAGTTTTGCAAATTCCTACAGCCAAACGTAAGCTTGCTTTGTGTGGCTGATGCTCAGTACCTTATACACAATAAAACCAAATACAACACATCCAATCACACAACCAGCGGCTAGCACCGTTTGAAGAAAAACATGCGCTATTTGAAGGGGTCTTGTATGGAGACGCACTGAAATAAATAGTTAGTATTTAAATTACAAAACAGCCTAGAAATTACTAGTACTCACTTGCGCAATGTGTTGATGCTAATAAATTAGCACCAAAGTTCCCAGTTGCAAGATATCCAATATCCCATGCTAACATAAAAATCCACGGCAAGACATAAAACGCAATTCTAGAGTGTTTCGATTAGTATGGAACTGGGGTATTTTAGTACACTTACTTGACGTATTTATTAGGTTGTTTCTGTCCTAGAAACAAATATATCATACCAATAACCCAGGATACAAAAGCGCTATCAGTGAGAAGTGTAAAGTGAGTTATATGCAATCCTATTATCAGTCGTTATTTAATGTTTAAGCCACAATACGTTACCTTGCAGGAGGCACACATAGTTTTCTGTTGGTCTATACAATTCATCTGAATTTTTACATATTAACTTCTCTGGACCAACAAACACACTAGGTAGGTATCCAAGTACACCAATAAACGAGTACCTTTTAAAAAAAGTTAACAAAATAATTGTTCGTAAAGATTCGCTCTCAGTACACTATAACCAATGTGTGTAAATTCAAAGGAAATCCACGTTTTAGAGCTACTCTAACAGATACTATAATTCCAAGGATGCCAAGTATTATAGAGATAGGCGTGAAAATGTACATGAGCTAAAACAAAGATTTGAGTATTGAGTATTCAAAGAAGCTCACTTGAGTTTGTAGGTTCAACAGTCACGTGACTGTCATTCAAAGCAATAGTTCTCAATCAAAAATGGTATTGAATAAAGTGTTACGTACAATTATTTCAATTTGACGTGGCACGTCAGGTAAGTATCTCCTTGGACATCCAGTGGAACAAAGGCCTGGGTAACCATCTTCATGATCAAAGTTAAAAGTAGCCGGAAAGAAACAGTCTGAAGGCAATTGTGGTGTTTCAACTTGATTACACGTAGGACGCGGACCATAATCAGGAATAGAAACTAAACAGCACATTAACGACACGTGTATTGAAGTAGATGCGCTTAAAAATAAACGTACAATTCCCTACAACAGTGACAGAAGAACAATTAGGAAGCAGAGCTTCGCTCAATCCAGTAGCTGCAAGGCATGCGCGTACAGTTTGGCATGTATCCGTGCATGTAGGTACCGGTATAGGAACATTTCCTGTTGATTTGTGTTAGATAGTTGGACCTTCCAAAATAAGACAATTTTGAGTATTAAATAGGTTCTAGGGTCTAGTTTAGGTATTAAAAAACGCACCTGTACACTGTCTGTATAATCCTTTGCAAACTAACTCTTTGAACAGTCTGCCACAGCTATTTACATTGTTAGACGACTGAATAAGTTTCAAAGTTGCGTTAACAACACTCATTAGCGTACTTCTTGTCGACGAATTGAGAAAGGTCTGAAATTCTCCCTCGCTCTCCTTCGTAGATGGTGTCAAGTATCCCAACAGTAAGACCAGGTGGTACTACGAAGGTATAGTTGCTTGGAAAGCCACATAGATCCGTTGTTGTGTTTGAAGTTGCACAAACCTGTGCATGCGCTATAGAAGCGCCTATGATGATAAATAGAACAACGTATTGCATTTATCCGCTTTTCTTACGACGTATAAAAACTTGTTTAAGTTTGGTTCTTTTTTCGTCAAAGAAATAAAATACTCCGTCCAAAAAGGTAAAAATTACTGCAAGGTGCAATTAAATAGATATTGTGGGACAATAACGTATAATAGCGTATTTATTTCTCCGCTAGTTGTTAAGCAAGGTTAAGTACACTAGTTGGGTTTTTTGGCTTCTTGCTGGACCAATTTTACACCTTGTTTGTAAAGAAGGTACAAGGTAAACGCATAGTTCCCCACCATCCGTTTCCATTTCTACATGTTGTATCTGCGTGGTTTAAGGGACCAGTATAAAATGTATCTCGTGGAGAACCACCTGAAAATGTTCCTGAACCCAAAAATCAGCTACGAGCAAAAAAAAACCAAATTGTACCTTCCAAGTAACAGCTCTTGAATGCAACGAGTCCATCATTTGGTGCAGGTAACATAGACCAATCAGCGATGGTAGCTAGAGCCTCGCTGTATTTTGAGTATAGGCCATAAGGCGATTTACCACACATTGACCCAGATATACGTTGTTTCGCTGCATCTTGGTATGGAGTCCAGTTGGTTTCATTTGGGAAGAGACTAGCATAGCATGGAGCAACTGTATCGTTTAAACAATATCCAAGATAATCAGAGATCAGATGTACAAGTCCATACGGGCATCCTTTAAAACAAAAAAAATTAGAAATTGTGACAGGTGTCAAAATGTCCGAAAAATCTTATTTTATTCCACTTTTTAAGTACCTTGGTATTGAAGCCATGATGCTACCTTTGAACCTTGATAAGGACCTGAAACAGAATACCATGATGTAGAGTCTCCTTCAATATCACATATATTATTTTGAATAGCTCCAGCAAAGATATTGTTTCCCATAGAATGAGTAAAAATAATTTTATCTTTGCTATAAAAATCGCCTTTTGGTTGACCATAAGTCGCCAAATTGCAATACCTCTTCTGTAATTTCGTATTATTCCATCCTATTTAATTAATATTAAGTACAGCTGAAGGCCACAGGCATGTGTCAAGCGTCGTACCTCGAAATTCAGTGTCGGCGTGCATGAAAAGTCTCTTTGCGCATTGAGGCGTATATAACTGTACACTACCCCAGTATGCCGCAAAAGTGCTTGTAGGAGGCAAGTCTTTCCTCTCACCAGTTCCATGCAAGAAAATACACGTTTTACCACTTGTCGCAGGTTTCTTGTAGTTCCAGTGCCTAAGATGCGCGTGTTTATTTAGATGTGAGAAGCGTTGTCGAACCGAAAACAGAAAAACTTTAAGTGAGCCTTTAAGTCGTACCATTCACTTTTAAGCCAATTTTCTTGATCAGGTTCGTCAGGAAACGCTTCGCGGTACGTTGATTTTTTACACGCCAAGTCTGGCTTGGTATATTCCACCGTATCAGCGGAGGGTTTCATCGTAGCGACGAAAAATTCGCCAATTAGCGCTTTCAGGTATCCATCTTTCTCGCACAGTACGTATATACCTCCAGAGAACTTTGTTTTCCATACTGTGGCGTCGTTACACATGCTAGTTTTAAATCAGTGATTTAAACTTGCTATCGTTTGTACCTTCCAACTGCATCGGCTTGACGTGTTGGCACCTCCTCTAGAAGAAGTGGCTCAGCATTTTGAAGTGACGCTAGCAGCTCATGTTCTAAAGGTGGTATACTGCTAGAAGGGATGCAAGAGGCGCTTGAAACGCCAATTTTAGGATCATACGCAAACGCTGAATACTATAAAGAAAAAGTTACTCGCGTTAAGTCACACCATCAATGTCACATTATCAAAATTTTGCGTACGTTATCGTATATGATTTCTTTGCCGTCGTAGGTAGATATCCTCGCTTTTAGACTAAAAATCCCTCCATGGCTTACTGAGTGTGTAATTACACCCTTGTATACATATCGCGTATCGATGGTGCCCTTAGAGTAGAATTCTAGAGCTACGTTGGGCTTTAAACGCTCTTGCAGGAATTAGTTTGTTAAAGCGATTATACCGCCAAATGCAACAAAAATGAATGTCGGAGTGTAGTACGTACCTATTAAAGAGCGTGTCGCTATAGTGGAGGATAGAAAAAGTGTTAGTGTAATGCACAAGTACACCAGTTTCATTGACGATGCAACGTCTATATGTCTATATTTGAGTTATTTGAACAAGTCGGCCTAGTTTTTACGGCTATTGACTTTCGTAAAGGCAAAAAAAAGTCAAACAAAGTATTTCAGATCCATTAATACTTTCGTTAACAGTTACTCTAATAAGGATAAATCTAACTTTGAAATAGATGAATGGAAGCGATTGTCTTGTGTTTCATTCGAGTTTATTGCTTGCAGCTTTCATTAAGTTTGAAAAACGGTCTTTCCACTTTGCCGTAAATGAAAGACTTTTCTGTTTCTGTTCTGCCTCCTCACGTACTTTTATAAGTAGTCCATACCTGGTATCACCTCCAGTGTATCTAGTATGAATATAAGGAGTATAACAGAGAATAATCTTAACGAGATAAACTGTACCTTGCATAAGTACTGAATATTGAGAACTTGTTTGAGATACCAGAACCCAACCTTCTGTTTTCTTTATCACTAAAATGACTTGTTAATGCAATAACAAGTGCTTCAATGAACATGGAATCATGTATTCGATTATCTCTTTTGATAAAGGTCAGTGAATAAGAAATGAAAAAAATCTTTCAAAAAAACCAGCTTACCGGACTCTGGCTAATTCAGCAATTGCAATTGAATAGTATCCAATTTCTCTCTCTCTGTCCCATTTAATATTATGTTCTTTAATTATAGAAATAACAGCATTGTGGTATTTAGTGTACCAGTCGACTAAACATGAAAGGATGAGATGATTACAGTTGTTGAGAAATCCATTTAAAATAATACTTACCAAGAACGTCATTGTGGTAGACTTTTATACTGCACATCAAGTGACAAACTATAGGTATGGCATATAGTAAATCATGAAGAAACTCATCATCTCCTCGCCGCTTACACTATTATCATTGAGTGTAAGTTGCAGTGTGAAATAAAAACAAAGTTTGACTTACAAAGTATGAAGGTAAATACTTTAACATCTCAGGTATTCTTGTCTGGAGATCACTCTCTTTGTTGAGAGACTCAACGAGTAAATCAGCTATTTCCTTACCAGTCCAGAACCCCTTTGGTGCTGTTTTACCAGCTTCATACATCTATTTACAAGGTACTTAGTGTGGCAGTTACAGTGAAACAACGTACTTTGTGAATGTAATCTGATTTTCTAATGCCAATCCAAAAACTGAATTCTTTCGCACGTGGTAGCGAAGATAATAATTCCATCTTTAATCGAGGTGATTTTAAAGTCTTCAGAGTTGTTTGAACGACATCTTGTAAAGGCGTTTCTCTCCAACCTATCAAATATTTTAGAATGAATGTAATACGCTCTTGCGTTTAATACAATACCTGGTTGCAGTGTGTTAAATATGAGCGCTTGTTTTTTGTGTTCAAGCGTAAAATCGTTGGCAAGGAACAATGAGACTCTAAAGCCGTCCCAACTCTCGATAAGCTTATTAACGACCTTTCCAAGCGTAGTAGGCGACGTTTTCAAATCTATAATTTTACATTGGCAAGCAATAACGCTGAAAATAGGCTACATTGTAGGTGTTTGTGCCTTAAGGCGACCTGGTTATCAAAAAGCAGGTTGTTGACAACTTCATCTGTACTGTACACTGATCCCTTTAACGCTGGTCAAACTTGTATTCAATAGCGCTTTTAGTACCGGTTGTGGCTGTTTGACACGTTTAGTCGGTTTACGAGCAATATTCTTTTTGTACCGCACAGACACGCGTGAAAGAGGTCGTATACGCTCTGTGCTAATGTGTGTACATCTTACAGTGGTAAATAACCTGACACCTGACAACATGCTTTATCAAAACAACCAGCGACCAAAAAAATGTCAACGGCAAGTCAAGATTTTACCACAACAAGCTACAATTACATCTCAAGTTTACATTACAAATTACAACCAATGACCAACACCATGTGTTGTTCAAAATAGGGATTTAGCATACACCATCAAAGCTCTAGAAAATTGTATATGTCAGACACTGGCGGGCTAAGAAAAAAAAAAGAACTATACCTCTGGTTTGATTTCTTCATTGAGCTTGCAAAACGCTTCCAATCCCAATCAACGTTGGGGTGAAGCACATTAAGAATTTTTGGATAATATAATTGAATACCTGATCCACCTATACCACCAAACTGCCTTGTTGAAACACGATACCTAACAACGTGGGTAAATAAAATTTTTGCATGTCGATTCTTTTCGTTTTAGCTTCCTCTTTGTATCTTAAATGCCCACATACCATTGCTCTGGTGTTTTAATTTTAAAAGATTCTTCGACACCTGATAAAAACGTTGATACGTTATTCAGGCTGTGCCAATGGCCTGATGGTCTTTGCCTTAAAATAAAAAATAAGTACAATTTATTCTCGCAAACTAATTTCTTACCTCCTTTGTCCTACGACAACATATTCTTCATCCCAAGGATACTCACTGTAAATATTTTTTAGGCAAGTAGCAAGTGAAGAACCATACCTAGTAAGTACTTACTTAAAAATGAAAAACAAAAGTACAAACGATTTCAGGTGCACGTCGTTGGCAGTCACTGATAATTACATACTTGTTCAATACACTACGACCGCCACTCATCGCAATATCGTCTGTATGGACAGTTAACCAACCCCCAATTGTCTTAACTCCGAGTTGCTCTGCCATACCAGCAAACATTGATTTCTGGGTGAGCAACATTGGCTTGGTTGGTTTATTCCTAGCATATACAATGAGCAGTTTAAAGTGCACCTTGAGTTGTACCTAAAACTACGTCTATCCCATGTATGATGTGGATATAGTCTCGCTAGTGCCTTGGGCAATGAATCGTTGTATCTATGTTGTTTAAGCCAAGAAAAATGAGATCAGCGGTGAGACTATTAGTCGTACTTATCTAACACTCCCGCACCACCAAGGCGGTATACATCTCTCTTTGTTACATTTATCCAACCATCAAGATCCCTTAGACCAAGGTGAAGGTAAATCTCATCCATTTTCTTTCGTTGATTGTCTATATCTTCCCAATATCTCCTTGGTGTTCTGCGTAAAGTATGAATTTTATCAAGAACTTTATTTTTGGTTGAACGTACACCAACTTCTCAGTTGACCAATCATATTGAGGGTATAGTGTCTTTAACGTCTTAATAAGAGAACCATCATAGCTGAGGCAAAAATCAGATTCTACAAAGCCGGAAAATGTTCATACAATGCTAATACGTTAAGACTTCCATTGGTTATTAAATCATCACATGTTACTTTATGCCAATCACCTATCGTCTTTACACAAAGAATACTTGCTGTATAGTCCATACAAGCCAATTGATTTTTTGTAGATTGCCAAAAACCAACAGGAATATTGCTGTTCAAAAAAAAAAAGAAGGTGAGAATTTTTCTTTTTTGTTTTTTTTCACTTTTTCTCAAGAACGTACTGGAATTTGTAAGCCTTCCAGTGATGCTTTGGAAAGAGAGCTTTTAGTATATTGCACAAGGACCAATCATATCTGTTGGTAGTAGTTAGATGAAGAAGGATGTATGGTTCATGGTGTTGCTTACTTTTTAAGCAACGTAGCTGCTCCTAACTCTACTATAGCTTTGTTTGGAATCTTGTACCAATCGTCCAAATGTTTGACGTCTAGCTTTTTGCCAATAACGTTTATTCTTGCACGTTGATGCGATATGCTTGTCCAAAAGTTCATGGGAAGACACCTAGAGTGGTTTTAATGATTGGAATACATTTGAATGTAAAAATGGTCGTACGATCTATCTTGGACGTTCCACGCGTTTTGAGGATATATGGCGCTCAATGCTCGCACCATGGAGTAGTTAAACTTCGATAGGGCGTATTTACCTCCAACATCAATAACATCTTCTGAAGTCACGGATTGCCAATCAGCAAGCACTTTAACGCCTAACCGTGGTGCCAGGGAATTACTGAAAAAAATGGTGTGATTGTTAATATCGCTCCAGTAGCCACGCTCATGCGGTGCGTTTACGCTCTGCGCTGTGTATGCGCGTATAGAACGCATAGACTGATTTTAATAGGCAGCTGACAAGGCCAATCAAATGTCAGGGTTAAAACATTGGCGGTTTTAAAGCCTGTGGATGCCTTTAGCGCCAACAAATCGCTAAACGTTTTTTGAAGAACCACAACACCGCGTTGTCGCTGTAGCAGTTTTCGTATTGCTAGCTACTGTACAACAAGTGTCACTCTAACTGACTTAAATGAGGCGTCAAGCAAGCCATACAACGAGCATAATGGCCGATTACGTACCTTATCTATCAGCTAGTGACACTGAGTTGCTATTTACAGCTTCCATGCGCAACAAGAAGTATTACTTGTTTAGAGGATCATCCAGGCCAGGGTATTTTACAGTGTCGCTTTGGGATGGCCGGAGGAGAGTAACGAGACATCACCGTCATCCCATCGAAAAACTGCCACAACGCACTACTCTAATCGATTATAACTACGAATTGTACCCATTGACGGCGTGTAAGGAACTGTACGCCTACTTTATTTTACTTGGATCAAACCGCTACTTTTTTACATTGAAAACCTACTGCCACGCACGTGGGAGAGTAAAACTGCAAAAGTAAAAAGTTGTTTTTCAAGCTGATGTTGTAACGTACTTACCAACGCTACTACATAATAGATTTGATCTTGGTACTGTTGTGCATACTGTAGAAATAGACCAGCAAGACTACATGGATCCTTTTGACTGGAAGCTAGGCGAGAAACTGGTGTATAGGAGACTCAATTGGGAAGAAATTAGGTTTATTCTTTATTCACATTTAAAGCAAGATGGTTACTTTGGGTTACTTCCAATGGAGATCATTGAAATGATTATAAGTTTTAAAGTACCTGATACTTATAAGATGCTTAAGTGTTGTACTATGTATAGTTACCGAGTGAATATAGCAATAACAAGAAGTATAACAAATAGATTAATAGCCAATAACTTATCAACTTTAAAACTTATTGGCGTTGCATTTCAAAAAAATACTTTTGCAGAACTAATGAAGGCAATAAAACTCTGTGCATCATTGAAAACTCTTCTCATACGATTCTGGGATGGGTACAAACCTTTTAGCATATAAACCAACAAACTAACCGACTAAACAATACCTCAGGTATGGCTCTTATGGTTACGCACGTGAATATGCTGCTCACCTCAAAGCTGCTTTGTTTAACCCACAATCAAACATAACTACCTTTGGATACGCTAATGCACTACTTCAAGCATCTGATTTATCATACTTTGGTAATCATCCAGAAGTATTACCTAAACTACGTTCACTGGCTATGTGGTTCTCTAAGTCAGATATGAGAGTAACAATCAACAGCTTTAAGAATTTGCTTAATGCAAGAAAACATTGCCTTAAATATGTTGATTTTCGAGGTGTTCATACTTGTGTTAACCTAAATAGAGAAGAGGCTAAACAACGTATCGAAGAAATTGTAGACTCGCTTGGCATGAAATTAGACTACCAAATCTTCTCTACACTCTAAGGTTTTTTTTTACAGCTCTCACCATAAATTCAATGAAAGGTATTAATCGTGTCAGTAATTAGAAGAAACCCCAAGCTAGGTAGCTGTATACCAAAGTGAAATCTGTGAATATGTATAACATTATTGATGCTATAGAGAAGGAGTTATCTAACTGCAACAATACTTAAATTAAAGCAGGAATCCATTTTATTGTACACTTGTTTTCAGCAAATAGTGCAACGTCTTTCTTGAACTGGTTCAGGCTTAGGTTGGTTGTATCTAATAGGCGGTGGTGGTTCACTAATCTCCATGCCCAACACCTCACGACCATATCTAAACAAAGTGAGAAATAAACAAACAATACAACAGCGTACTTTCGTAACTGCGAACGAAATCCATTGTTAGGACCTAAATTCAGATGATCAATGTCTGTTGCTATTAAAAAAAATATGCAGAAACGTACACACGATTGGTCGTCTCTCTGTAATAAAATCTAGCGCTTCATCAGGAGTTTTATTCATTTTCTTCATCAAGTAAGCAGCTACAAGTGTTGCACTCCTCGATCGTCTTTAACAAACACGATAAGCTACAACCGCCAACAAAAGAAGAAAAAAAGAAGAAAATCACATGATAATAAGCTTATGACTGAAACTCACCCTGCTTGACAATGTACAAGTATACCTCCATCATTAATGCCTTTTTCTATCATTGCATATGTATCTTCAAATAAGCTAATTAAATCCTGGGCATCTAATGAAGTACTTAGTGTTGTTGTACATGTAAAAGTGCTTTTCTCATACCTGTATCATTGGCATCTATCAGCGTGTACGTGAACAAGTCAGGATAATACGGTTTGATAAAGTTGATATTTAATGCGCTCAATACATTCTTAACTTTTCCTGTAAGAAAATGCCTATTTGCAGAGCCATCAAGGGAACCCAAATACAGTCCTGTACACAATCAGATAAAAGAGAAATAAACAAAATGAGATTGTAGAACGTAACACCTACCAGGCACTATCTCATCAACTATATCATCATTGTAGAATATAAACATAGTTGGCTTAGATGTTGTCATCGCTGTTGCCTTTTTTGATGTTACATATCACCTTGAGTATGGTTCTTACCTCTTCTTTAAACGATACTGGATTATTGCCAATACTCAGACTATTCAAAAGAGGCAAAGACTGTAATGCTTTAGGAAAGGTAGACAAGTCATTCGATCTGTGCTTAAGTTAACTAATACACTAAACTACACTTTCAAAATCACTTGTTACGTACTGCAGCTTCACATCTTGTAGGCATTGAAGCTTCACAAACGATTCCGGAAGAGTGTTAATGTAATTAAGATGAGCATCAAACACTTTAAGTTTGCTTAAAGTTCCTAAAGCTTCAGGCAAACTATGGAGCTCAGTTTGCGCCACAGATAGTGCAGTTAAGTTTGATAGCTGTAATATAGTATCTGGAATAACTTTGATTGCATTGGCGTTTATTTCAAGCTCTGCTAGGGAAGTAATTTCGAACACAACTTCAGGAATTTTTTCGAAGTTATTTTTAGTGAGAGTAAGTATTCGTAGTTTTTTCAAGTCTGACATTGACGCTGGCAGTTCAGATATCTGATTTACGGACAAATTTAACTCTTCTAAGTTCGTTAACAACCCAATTTCCTCTGGTACATGTTTGATGTTATTTCTAGCGTATTGAGAACATATTAATAGCAAGTATACGTACTTTGAGAGAAAAATACGCGCCAGGGCTTTCATTGAGAATAAGAACTGTGGCAATGTCTCTATTTGGTTGCAATACGCGCTGAGAGTATGCAAGGACTTGAATTTGGCGAGTTCCGGTGGCAACTGTGTAATTACGTTCCATTCTGCTGTTATCTCTTTTAACTCCTGTGTTGATACATCTGCTAGCTCCTTTGCAAATCCGCTGGTGTCTAGAGCTCTATTTTCTACCGCTAAGTGCTCCATGTTTAGATTGTTGTTCTTGCTAAGGCAGTTTCAAAGAAAACAATCTTTTCGCTTAATTTCGTTCGAAACTGTTTTGGAACTTAATTGGTTGCAATACGCAAAAGAAGAATCACCCAGCTGTGTTTTTAAACGTCTTATGACAAAGTGATGCATAGAAGGCCATCACGGTTGTATATTAACAACACAAATGTGCCAAGTAAATTGCGTTTTTTATTTGAAGTGTGAAGGGAGGCAAATGAGTGCCTACAAAGTACAAAGTCATTCTTGACCTTGTTTTGGTTTCATGGAGGGAAGTGATGAATGTCTCTTTCCACTGGTACGGCATCTCTGAAGACAGAAATCAAGATGAGCATTACATACATGAGGTGGATTGAATTCACGACAATCTGATTGAGCGATGTGGCAGTTTACAGGGCATGAGAATTGTTCTGTTGATTCAGCATTTTGAACACTACGTTTTCCGCCATTGCGACATCTTCGGAGACAAAAGTCGGCTTCAGCGTTACATATATGAGGCGGATTGAACTCACTGCAGTCTGATTGGGCAATATGACAATTGACTGCACATGAGAATTGTTCTGATGATTCGATGTTTCGTTTTCCTCCATTTCTACATCTTTGAAGACATAAATCAACTTGAGCATTACACACATGAGGTGGATTGAATTCACGACAATCTGATCGAGCGATATAACAGTTTACAGGGCATGAGAACTGCTCTATCGACTCAGTCTGTGATAAAAAGAGTCAGTATGAGGAATGAATCAAAAAGTATGAGATAACAACTATTACTAAAAAGACAACGTACAAGACATAGAATCATGGAAAGAGATGCAATGATGACAATGAAAGTAGAGAACAGATGCATTGATGTTGTTGCTGTTGTTGTTGAGGTTGTTGTTGTTGAGGCAATTTGATTGATTCAGTCTTTACCAAAATAAAATCTCGTCAACATCGGAATATTTTTGTACCGTTTAGATTCACGTGAACAAAAACAAAATTTCACGTGGTACACTGAAAAAAAATCACGCGATATTTGATAACATGACCTCACACGATGTCAAAGGTGTCAGTTACGCCTGTTTTATAAGCAACTGCTGAAGTTACTTGGTTCGAAAATGGGTGTTTGCTAAAATCACGGAGAGTTTTTTAACGCGTAGATTATTGCCGAACAAATGTTTTATGAAATAGCTAACGCCAATAATATGTTGTGTTTGAATTATTTAGTTCACCAAGGAAGTCGGCGTAAAAAAGTTCCGCCAATGTACTTGGTTGATGCTTGAAGGGTTTTAAAGCAACAAAAATACTCATGAAAGCATGTGGGAAAGAGATGGTGACAGTCCGGCTTTTCGGTTTTTATTCACAAAGTGACGCAATGATTGACGATTTGCTTAGTTTTTTGACGAGCTTGGTTTTCCACTCAAATCTTCACCACCAATCAAATCAAATTGTCTCAACAACAACAACCACAACAACAACAGCAACAACATCAATGCATCTTTTCTCTACTTTCATTGTCATCATTGCATCTCTTTCCATGATTCTATGTCTTGTACGTTGTCTTTTTAGTAATATCGTTATCTCATACTTTTTGATTCATTCCTCATACTGACTCTTTTTATCACAGACTGAGTCGATAGAGCAGTTCTCATGCCCTGTCAACTGTTACATCGCTCAAGGAGATTGTCGTGAATTCAATCCACCTCATGTGTGTAACACTCAAGTCGATTTATGTCTTCAAAGATGTAGAAATGGAGGAAAACGAAACATCGAATCATCAGAACAGTTCTCATGTGCAGTCAACTGTCATATTGCCCAATCAGACTGCAGTGAATTCAATCCGCCTCACATATGTAACGCCGAAGCCGACTTTTGTCTCCGAAGATGTCGCAATGGCGGAAAACGTAGTGTTCAAAATACTGAATCAACAGAGCAGTTCTCATGCCCTGTGAACTGCCACATCGCTCAATCAGATTGTCGCGAATTCAATCCACCTCATGTATGTAATGCTCATCTCGATTTCTGTCTTCAAAGATGTCGTAACGGTGGAAAGAGACATTCATCATTTCCCTCCATGAAACCAAAACAAGGTCAAGAATGACTTTGTAATTTGTAGGCACTCATTTGCCTCCCCTTCACACTTCAATAAAAACCGCAATTTACTTTGCATCTTTGTATCGTTAATATACAACCATAGACATTCACAAACAGTTTTGTATTTGCATAAACGGCAATTTGTTTAGCGGTATAAATGATGCTATTAAGGATCCATACACGACCACTTACGAGTACACGAACGTAAATCCTGCATTACATATTCCTTTGTTCACACTTAAACAAGCCAGGGAAAACAATAACAAGGTAGAATATGAAGTTAGGCTTACAGCTTAGGCATGTATTTAGCAGAAAGCACCGTTTAAACTCGTACAATCAATACTACACTACAAGCAAACTCCCCTGCTTAAGGTACGAAGAACAACAGCTTAAGTCGTTTTCAAAAAAAAGAAACATACGAATACTTTTCCATACGCACGTGATATGCGCCAGATACTTTTATTCGCTTTATTAGGATTTCTATCCGTTATGGCTATGCCTGAATTTTCTTGGGATACACCTCCTGTGTTTGTACACATGTGTCAACGCTCGGGAGCGTTTAATAAAAGCCAAGTCGAGTATTTAGCGCGATACCCAATTGTCACCATTGAGAAAGGCCAAGGCACGTTTTGATAACCTTACAATCGTCCTCGATGACACTCAATGATGTGATTAACTCTATGAAAAGGTATTGAGACTGGTAACCCAGCAGAGGTCGAAATAGAAAAGGCTGCGGCACAAGTTAAAGCAGCTAACCCAAAAGCTTATGTAATATTCTATTACAACCTTGTGTTGGACTGGTCTTTTTATAACGCGCATAAAATAATGTTGCAGAACCCTGATTGGTGGCTTAAAGATAAAAACGGCAATACGATTTACTTACAGCACGTGACCTTTTGTTTTTCACCCAATTTTATCAGTTTGTCGGCTATTGTTTTTTCACATTGACTGTAATCACTTTGTGAAGAGTAGCACAAACCAAAGTGGAACTAAAAATTTTGTTTAGCGGCGATATTCATTTCCCAGACCACGAAAAAATCCTTGTCTTTGATTTCAGCCAAAAAGTAGTGAGAGATTTTTGGATATCAGAGATCATGAACGCTACAAAGACTGGAAATATCAATGGGTATGTAATTGCTATTCAACATGATTTTTTTTCAAGCGAAGCCACAATCTTGTTGCTGTGATTACGGTTAACAGTATATTTTGTAGCGCTTTCGGAGATAGAGGTTGTCATGATGGAGTGGATCTGGAAAGCCTCGATCCTAAAACAGCTACAGCATACGTTGAAGGTACTTTTAGACAGTACAATAGAATTGCCCAAGTTTATTTCTACAAGGCTTCTTTGAGACTCTTACTGGCACTCAAACAGCACTTGGTAGTGAGGTGCACATCTTAGTTTCTTGTCTAATCCGTAATGATATTATAGGGTTTGTTTATCGATAATTGTTTGGGAAAATCTGGTTGCTCTGCTGCTCAATGTCCAATGCCTGGTGTTAGTGCCGCTCAGTTTGAGGGATTTTGCAGCGACCTCACAGGTACTTTTTTTGAGTTTTAATCACTTGATCAATCGCGTACTAGGCGAGAACAAAACCGCTACACGATGCGCAGAACACATTGCAGAACTACAGAAATTCAAGGTTTGTCAATCTCAATAAAACCTACACGTGATTTTTTTGTTTTAACGCTCTTTTTTGATAGGATCGCGATGACTTGGTTATAGAATGTCATTACTATAGGAACCGTCTCAAAGATATAAACAACATTGAGCTTCCTTTAGCTGCATTTTTAATAGGTGCAAGTGAATATACGTACTTTGGATTTTCCAAAGGGTACGCGTACTACAGCAGATCCGAGCAGATAATTTTTTTGTTGTTCTGCTTTACTCGTTATGGGTTTTCTTTTGATTTCTTTTGTAGTTGGTACCTTGATAATGACTGGGATATATGGTGGCCACAATATTCTAAGAAACTTGGTAAACCTCTTGGAGATGCAACTAAGAATAACTACACATACAACAGGCATTACTTTTTTTCAAATCCACGTGTTCATACTTATTCTTTTTTTTTCTTGTAGGTCGTTTGAATACGCACATGTTACCCTCGATTTGGAAACACAAAAAGCAAATATTATTTGGTCTCAATGAATAATAAAGTTGTGATGTTACTTAATAAAAACAGTGGTTGTTGCTGGATGCTTGTTATTTTGTTTTTCCTTTGCTCACATAATTTTTGATTGTATTATTTTTGTACAGTAGACAACGCCATTATTTTTTGTTGAATCATTTTTAGCATTGTTTCTGGTTATCAAAAACCTTAATAGGCACTACCTTATTTTTTCCAAAGTTCGTTTTGGTTGGAATGACATAGAGTTCAAAACCCGTTTCTGACATGAGTATTCTTTTTTATTATTTACAATCATACAACGTCTTGCATCAACAATGCAACAATCACTCGAACTACGTCTTGCATCAACACAGCTTATATAAGCTCCATATTGCTACATGAATAATTCTGCTGAGACATGTGGTACTTATATTTATTATGCTGGTGCTGCTGGATATGATGGTAGCGATAGTGGCGCTGCTGTTGTTGGTGCTATTGGCGGTGGATAAGATGGTGGTTCTGTTGGTGCTTTTGTTGGTGGTGCTGTTGGCGGCGCAAATGGTGGATAAGATGGTGGACTTGTTGGTGGTTGAGTTGGAGCTGCCGTTGGATTTGCTGTTGGGGCTACAGGCTGTACAACTGGAGCTACACAAATACCATATCTTTTGAGAGAAGGTTCAGCACATCTCTCTGTTTCCCATTGGCCTGCTGGTCTGAAACTGTAGGTACCTGAGATACTGTTACAGTCTCTCACACCAGCGTTGTTGTTATTTGAAGCGAAATTGGTGTATGTGAATGATGAACCGTCTCTCCACACGTAAGTTCCTACAAGCGATGATAAGGACTCAGAACTACAAGAAAATATTTGTTACCTTCGACTGCAATGTCGTTTCCACCAATCCAGCATAATGCCAGCCTTTGTGTATCACATGCGGCTACCGCTCTTGTGTTTTCTTGTACTGTTGTGATTTTGGCGAGATCTGTACCATAAATACTTTGGCAAGCCAATTGAGCATCGTTTGCTGTCAATCTCTCTGACAATAGAACATAATCAACTGGAGGATCATTACAAATACCAATTCGTTTTATGTTGGATGCCACCTTGATTTTTCTCTGAAAAAGACTTTTGGATGATGACATAAAAATCACGAAATCTCTCGTAACACGTGTTATCTCTAATATTTACTTTAGTACACGGAACTGAACATATCGAGTACATAGGCAGTCTCAAACCATCACCGTTCACTTATCTGCTGTTCTTTACCTCGTACTTGTTCATACTACTCGTGGTTATGTTATTTTTCACATGGTAGGGTTGTTTTGTAAAATTGGTAGCTGTTGCTTTGATAGATCACTAAAAAATTGTTACACGTGTTGTACGTCTGTAATATCATCAGTCATTGTAATACACTCGTGAACCAGATGTGAGATACAGACATTAATCTGATGTTTTGCTTTTATTAATGCTCTGCAAAATATGGTATGTAGTCACCCACGGCATAAAATAGGCAAACAAACAATTGATGCTTAAAAAGAAGGAAAATAAGTAAGACGACACAACAACCGTTTATTTCGTCTACGTGCAGTTTTCTTTCATATTTGTTCAGGTTTCACTAAGTCCGTTTGCAAAGGACATGTATAAACAACGTTAATCTACCGAATTTATTTATTTCTGAAAAAACTACGAATAATTTCGAACATCCCAAACACCGGACTGACCAACAAAGGATCCTTAAGAACTTACATGCCTAGCAATCAACTCCTGGCTCTTCTTTCAATGTATACATACCATGTGCAACAATGCTATAGTTTTACGGAATCCGGCATAGCCGTTGTGAAATAGGCATTATTTGAGCCAACATTACAATTGTTTTGTACTACTTTCGTCTTAAAATTCCAGTCTTGCTGTAGCATATGTTCACGTTACCACTTTATGTGCAAAAGGAAACTTTGTTACAGCTGATTCAAACAATGCCAGAACTCCGAAAGCTTTGGAGAGCACGTTGTGTCATAATAATACTCGAGATATCACGTGCTTCGAGAGTTTTCGTGGGTGTGACGCAATCCAAAAAGTTAATCCGAAGAAACACCGATGAAATGAACAAATCATAAAACTAACTTAGCGTACTATCCCTGCAGCTTATATTAACTTTAAAAGTGAAGAAAAGGGATTTTTATTCAAAGAACTATTTTTTTTGGTAAAAACAAATACACATGTTCATAAATTTATTGTCCTAACAGGATACAAAGCAACTCATCAAAAAACCTTTATACAATATGACAGATATAACTATGGTATGTTAAGCTCTTTGTTTTGGAGTCACTTTCTTTCGCCACAACCACAACCTCTTTTTTTGCTAATACCGTGACTAGATACTCCACATAACATTGCTCTTTGGCGTTGTACATGCCTACATTGCTTTACCAAACGATCTGACAGCAGAAGATGCTCAGCTAGCTTGTCAGTCGATGTATGGATCTGACCTTGCTAAAATTACAGATGCCACTGAGAACGCAGCTGTCGTAGCAGCATGTGATACAACTGGAGATTTATTATGTTGGATAGGTGGTACTGATGCCGCAAACGAAGGTACACATACTTTTGTTTTCTTTACATTATTTCTTACAACAAAATAGGTACTTACACTTGGAGAGATGGAACGCCATTCACATACACCAATTTTGCTTCAAACAACAACAACGCTGCTGTAAGAGACTGTAATAGTATTTCGAGCTCAGCAGGTCAATGGGCGACAGAGAGATGTGCTGAACCTTCTCTTAGAAGACGTGGTATTTGCAATGATCCTCCAGTTGATTATGTTCTATTGTCAGAGAGATTGACAGCAAACGATGCTCAATTGGCTTGCCAAAGTATTTATGGTACAGATCTCGCCAAAATCACAACAGTACAAGAAAACACAAGAGCGGTAGCCGCATGTGATACACAAAGGCTGGCATTATGCTGGATTGGTGGAAACGACATTGCAGTTGAAGGTAACAACTATTTTCTTGTAGTTCTGAGTCCTTATCATCGTTGTAGGAACTTATGTGTGGAGAGATGGTTCATCATTCACATACACCAATTTCGCTTCAAATAACAACAACGCTGCTGTAAGAGACTGTAACAGTATCTCAGGTACCTACAGTTTCAGACCAGCAGGCACATGGGGAACAGAGAGATGTGCTGAACCTTCTCTCAAAAGATATGGTATTTGTGTAGCTCCAGTTGTAGCTCCAACAGCAAATCCAACAGCAGCTCCAACTCAACCACCAACAAGTCCTCCATTTGCACCACCAACATCACCGCCATCTTATCCACCATTTGCACCACCAACAGCTCCCCCGTCTTATCCACCATTTGCACCACCATCAGTTCCGCCATCTTATCCTCCATTTGCACCACCAACAGCGCCGCCATCTTATCCTCCATTTGCACCACCATCAGTTCCGCCATCTTATCCACCATTTGCACCGCCAACGGCAGCTCCAACTCAACCACCAACAAGTCCTCCATTTGCACCACCATCAGTTCCGCCATCTTATCCTCCATTTGCACCACCAACGGCTCCCCCATCTTATCCACCATTTGCACCACCATCAGTTCCGCCATCTTATCCACCATTTGCACCGCCAACGGCAGCTCCAACTCAACCACCAACAAGTCCACCATTTGCACCGCCATCAGTTCCCCCATCTTATCCACCATTTGCACCACCATCAGTTCCGCCATCTTATCCTCCATTTGCACCACCAACGGCTCCCCCATCTTATCCACCATTTGCACCACCATCAGTTCCGCCATCTTATCCTCCATTTTCACAACCAACAAACGCTCCATTTCCATCTCCAACTCAACCACCAACAAATGAGCCATTTGCACCACCAACTGATCCACCAGTATAATTGCATATTTAATTCTGTAACCCAATAAAGTACATTTTAACTGTATACTTCTATTTTTGTTTAACTTGAGCAATTCATGTGAATTACGTTTGAGGGTAAAAGATGTCAAGCGTCAGATGTTTGTATTGTGATATGAGTCAGACTTTGAAACGTTTAACAATAGAAAAGACTGTGGATCTTGTTGTGGTAATATGATATGTGACTACACATGGTACCAATTTTTTAGTGACTATCAAAGCAACAGCTACCAATTTTGCAAAACAACCCTACTATGTGACTCTTGTACGCTAACAAAAATAGCACAACCATGAGTAGTATGAATATGTACGAGGTAAAGAACAGCAGATAAGTGAACGGTGATGGGTTGAGACTGCCTATGTACTCGATATGTTCAGTTCCGTGTACTAAAGTAAATATTAGAGATAACACGTGTTACGAGAGATTTCGTGATTTTTATCATCATCCAAAAGTCTTTTTCAGAGAAAAATCAAGGTGGCAAGAACGAGATAACTTTTAACTCCAACAAGATACAAAGCAACTCATCAAAAAACCTTTATACAACATGATAGATATAACTATGGTACGTCAAGCTCTTTGTTTTGGAGTCACTTTCTTTCGCACAACCACAACCTCTTTTTTTGCTAATACTCGGTTAGATACTCCACATAACATTGCTCTTTGGCGTTGTACATGCCTAACATAAAACGAATTGGTATTTGTAATGATCCTCCAGTTGATTATGTTCTATTGTCAGAGAAATTGACAGCAAACGATGCTCAATTGGCTTGCCAAAGTATTTATGGTACAGATCTCGCCAAAATCACAACAGTACAAGAAAACACAAGAGCGGTAGCTGCATGTGATACACAAAGTCAGGCATTATGCTGGATTGGTGGAAACGACATTGCAGTTGAAGGTAACGACTATTTTCTTGTAGTTCTGAGTCCTTATCATCGCTTGTAGGAACTTATGTGTGGAGAGATGGTTCATCATTCACATACACCAATTTCGCTTCAAACAACAACAACGCTGGTGTGAGAGACTGTAACAGTATCTCAGGTACCTACAGTTTCAGACCAGCAGGCACATGGGGTACAGAGAGATGTGCTGAACCTTCTCTTAAAAGATATGGTATATGTGTAGCTCCAGTTGTGCAGCCTGTAGCTCCAACAGCAAATCCAACAGCAGCTCCAACTCAACCACCAACAAGTCCACCATTTGCACCGCCAACAGCATCTCCAACAAAAGCGCCAACAGCACCACAAGTACCTCCTACATACCCACCATCACAACCACCTATGGTACCACCAGCGTTCCGTATACCACCTAGTCAGGCTCCACAAGTACCTCCTACATATCCACCATCTCAACCACCTATGGTACCACCAGCGTTTCGTATACCACCTAGTCAGGCTCCACAAGCCCCACCTACATATCCACCATCTCAACCACCTATGGTACCATCAGCATAATCGTATTAATTGTATTAACCCAATAAAAGTCTGTACATTTTGACAGTTTTTTTACCAAACAGAACTGTAAGTATTCAGTCATTTAGAGAGAATTTTATTATGTAGTTCCAAGTTAGTCACGTTCCTATTCTTTCCGGGCTGCCCTATTTTTTCCGCTTTTGAAAGTGCGTATTAATGTGTGCAGAGACATTTGCGACAGAAACGGGGTCGCGAAACGCACTTTCGTAGTTTTCATAAAATTCCAAGCTTTTAGCATTGCCAAGCGTTACATTTCCAACCGAAATAGCTGGGCGTTACACGGCTAAAGAACAATCAGGCTAAAACAGAACTCAAGCTGCCTATGACATGAAGTGAGAACAAAAAGAAAAATAATTTCAACATACAATTTTCAACAAATCACCGAAAAAAAAAAGTGTCGCAACTTTTTGGGCCAACCACTTAGTGTACGAAATTTAACACAGAGGAGAGGTTGTCGAGAGTATCAAATAATTGTTTGTTAAAATTCACAAAGCCGTAAACAGTGATTTAAGATTCGGGTGTGAACATTAGCATTAAAACTGGGCCACAAAATCAAAGATGTACATATGCGCTATATTTCTTGCTATACCTGAGTCATTAGGAAATATAGTGAGCCAGTCTGCAACATTCAGGTTTTACACTCTGAGAATGTGATGTCACCAAAATTGTTGATCACATTTTTAGGTTTTTGTGTTGTATTTGGAGTTGACTCCATAAGTTTGTATCCCATGATTCAAAATGTGTCCCAATTCAGCACAAATCATTCATGACAAGTGAGATAATGGGCAAGTTGACGTTTGCAATGAATATATCCAGGAAAGGCGTTAATACTGTGTTTATTACACTTGTGGCATCCTCATGTACAGCGTAAAAGGTGGTATATTTCTATGCTCAGAGAAGCGTTTGTGCTACAGCTGCATATCACCAGCACTACATGTATAATGAGGAAGGAAATCATAGTAGTATAAGTGGTGCAAATTTTTTTCGTGAGTGGTAAACGGAGACTATCCTTTCTCAAAAAATTCACAATTTGCTTCTACATTTGAACATTCTCAGTCCCCATCCCTATATTCCAAAGGCTACTTGATGTTTGTATACAAGCACCAACACTATGTTGTAGACGCTCATTATATAAGATTGCATTTAAATAATGGGAGATGCTCATTTCACATCAATTCTTACTTGTTGTGTATGTTTGTGTGGCGATAGTTAAACTCAATATTGACATCATAATATGGTATGTAATTTTATATAAAGCTGTAGTTCAAAGCAAACATATTAATACTCTAAAGTTGGACTGTTAATGTCACAATAGGTATACGCTGGTGTTGGCCTACAGAAAAATATAGATTGTGGAAAAAAACTGAAAAAACTGATGTGCCAACATGATTTGTCTGACCTGAAGTCATTGACAAAACATCGATGAAAGTATAAATGAGTTATAGTTAATACATCAAGCCTTTGATATTAAGCTGTATACCCATCTGCGTTTGGGTGACGGTGACTAAGAGTACGATGTTAATTCTATAAGTGCAATAGAGTTTGATAAAGATCAAACATAGAAATAATTTTCAGTCTACCTGAGAAACAGCACTTGTTCTCAACTGGTAACAAAACCTGTGCATCCCAAATTTGCAAAAAAAAAGTTACAATGGAAAGATAGAAAAGCAAAATTAAAAACAACGTTACATAAAAAAATACCAAATCAACCCTCTGTAAACTCCAAACATGACTTGTACATTTCTTATGAGAGGTGCTATAAGTAAAATATGTCTAGTAGATGGCGTGTAAGTAGTGCGAGATGAAAGCGTGCTCTAGTTTCCCAAAAGTGTTTTACAATATCAGAGGCAAAAATAGTGAGAAATGCGTGTAAGCTAACAAGTAACAGCATATCTGAGTACCTATAACGCGTGCCTAATATCGTGTATTCCTTATACTAGAATTCGGAATATCTTACTTATGTTTGAAGGGAGAAACTTATTGTTTTGTACTGAAATTTTTGATTTTTACCCGGAAAAAATAGGACGCTGACTAAGTCCTTAGCAGCAAACAAAAACGTGAATTTATTTTTGTACATTATCTAATATATGTCGTCATATCAGTTACAAGTAGAGCGTTCAAAATTATCTTGCAATATCTCCATGAGTTCATTGTACTCAAACCTCAAACGCCTGTCCTTGCATAGGCATGATTTTTGAGCGGTTTGAGCACTGTTTTTGGTATTTGTTAATTTGAGTTTAAAACTGGTTCACTAGGCCTGAATTTCTCCGTACTTACCTCATAAAGTGCGTTAATAACTTTTTGTAGTACAAAACAAAATTGGGATGGGATGTTTAGGCGAAATCTTAAAGACAAACCATAAAACGGCAGCTTGATTTTTTTTTGACGTTCAAAGGCAATAAAAACAGTTAAAACATGACTTCCACACATGTGTGCGTGTATACAAGGAGTGGAACTGTTTAATAAAATTCTCTCTACAACAACCGTTTAGCCTACATGCAGTTTCTTTTTCATATTTGTTCAGGTTTCACGAATTTATTTATTTCTGAAAAAACTGCAAATAATTTCAAAACACCAAACGCTGGACTGACCAACAAAGGATCCTTTTAAGCTTACATGCCTAGCAATCAACTCCTGGCTCTTCTTTCAATGTATACATACCATGTGCAACAATGCTATAGTTTTACGGAATCCGGCATAGCCGTTGTGAAAATAGGTCATTAATTGCAAGTCAAAGTTAAAGTTGTTTGTAAATGTACTTTCGTCTTAAAATTCCAGTCTTGTCTTAGCACGTGATTTTAAACCATTTATTTATTTTATTTTACATTTTTAGTACGTTTACATGGCGTTAGACCACTCCCTCTATCAACCAAACCAAGTCAGCGAGACGATCTTTTGGGAGGAAAGGAACACACCTGTCCCTGACAGATAGGTCAAGCGCGAGTGAGCGTGTGGTATTTATCGCCAAGTCAAATAAATTGTTTTTTTTCAAACAAAAATGAAAAAATTTGGGTGGAGGTACTGGAAGTGTTTTGACACCACGTATGTGAGTTTAAGAAAAAGTTACTGGGATATTTGTTATACAACCATGGATTGTGGGTGCGGTGATTTCTGCTTGCTATCCTGTTACTGTCGGTTGCAGATCTGTTAGTTCTTGCCAGATCTTACACTTTTGATACTTCTGCCACCTGTGGCAAACTTGAATGATACAAACAATACACTGATTCAATAACGAGACTTCACAAACAATGCTAGAACTCCGAAAGCTTTGGAGAGCACGTTGTGTCATAATAATACTCGAGATATCACGTGCTTCGAGAGTTTTCGTGGGTGACGCAATCCAAAAAGTTAATCCGAAGAAACACCGATGAAATGAACAAATCATAAAATTAACTTAGCGTACATCGCTGCAGCTTATATTAACTTTAAAAGTGAAGAAAAGGGATTTTTATTCAGAGAATTATTTTGTTTAAGACGAACCATCCTTCATAAATTCATTGTCCCAACAGGATACAAAGCAACTCATCAAAAAACCTTTTATACAATATGATAGATATAACTATGGTACGTTAAGCTCTTTGTTTTGGAGTCACTTTCTTTCGCCACAACCACAACCTCTTTTTTTGCTAATACTCTATTAGATGCTTCACATAACACTGCTATTTGGCGTTGTACATGCCTATATTGCTTTACCAAACGATCTGACAGCAGAAGATGCTCAGCTAGCTTGTCAGTCGATGTATGGATCTGACCTTGCTAAAATTACAGATGCCACTGAGAACGCAGCTGTCGTAGCAGCATGTGATACAACTGGATATTTATTATGTTGGATAGGCGGTACTGATGCCGCAAACGAAGGTACACATACTTTATTTGTTTTCTTTACATTATTTCTTACAACAAAATAGGTACTTACACTTGGAGAGATGGAACGCCATTCACATACACCAATTTTGCTTCAAACAACAACAACGCTGCTGTAAGAGACTGTAATAGTATTTCGAGCTCTACAAGTTTCAGACCAGCAGGTCAATGGGCGACAGAGAGATGTGCCGAACCTTCTCTTAGAAGACGTGGTATTTGTAATGATCCTCTGCCAACATACGAGCCAACAGCATATCCAACAGCAACGCCAACTCATCCACCAACAAATGAGCCATTTGCTCCGCCAACTCATCCACCAACATATGAGCCAACAGCATATCCAACAGCAACTCCAACTCATCCACCAACAACGAATCCAACAGCATATCCAACAGCAGCCCCAACTCATCCACCAACATATGAGCCATTTGCTCCGCCAACTCATCCACCAACAGCGAATCCAACAGCATATCCAACAGCAGCTCCAACTCATCCACCAACATATGAGCCAACAGCATATCCAACAGCAACGCCAACTCATCCACCAACAAATGAGCCATTTGCTCCGCCAACTCATCCACCAACATATGAGCCAACAGCATATCCAACAGCAGCCCCAACTCATCCACCAACAATGAATCCAACAGCATATCCAACAGCAGCTCCAACTCATCCACCAACATATGAGCCAACAGCATATCCAACAGCAACGCCAACTCATCCACCAACAAATGAGCCATTTGCTCCGCCAACTCATCCACCAACAGCGAATCCAACAGCATATCCAACAGCAGCCCCAACTCATCCACCAACATATGAGCCATTTGCTCCGCCAACTCATCCACCAACATATGAGCCAACAGCATATCCAACAGCAACGCCAACTCATCCACCAACAAATGAGCCATTTGCTCCGCCAACTCATCCACCAACATATGAGCCAACAGCATATCCAACAGCAACGCCAACTCATCCACCAACATATGAGCCATTTGCTCCGCCAACTCATCCACCAACAGCGAATCCAACAGCATATCCAACAGCAGCTCCAACTCATCCACCAACAAATGAGCCATTTGCACCACCAACTGATCCACCAGTATAATTGCTTATTTAATTCTGTGTAAACCCAATAAAGTACATTTTAACTGTATACTTCTATTTTTGTTTAACTTGAGCAATTCATGTGAATTACGTTTGAGGGTAAAATATGTCAAGCGTCAGATGTTTGTATTGTGATATGAGTCATATTTGTGAAACTTTGAAAATACTGGTTCTGGTTCTCAAATTACCCACGATTTGTATCACATGACTTCCCTTAAAACGACCAAGGCATATAGTAGTAATATTTCAAAAGAATCTGTAGAAGCTTTAGTATGGCTTGGATAGCTTAACCCTCCCTTAATGGCGATTTGTATATAACAATAAACCCTTCAATTACATAACTCCTTGGTTACCAGTATGAAACATCAACTACTGCTCAAACTTATGAAAAAAAAAAAGGAGGGGCTCAAAGGCTCAAATCTAAGATTGTGTCTGAATATGCGAGCAGTTAACATACCCGCGGCGGTTACCGAAATGTGAAGCGTGGATTCTCACATGTTACAGAATGATTACTATTTCTTGAGCTTTGTTCTCGCTGAGATTATTTGGAAAATGGTAAAGAACTTTACATGCGTTCACAAAGATGTTCCCAAAACTGACTTGCCAAACTCCTTGCAGCATCTAGGAACGGATTGAATGCATACCAGATGATCTATTTTGTGTAGAGCCAAGCTATCAGCATTCAAGTTAAGTTGTGTGAGTAGGAAACTCCGCTGTGACGTAGGTGAAGTTCATCCTATCTTTTTAGGCTTTCAAAGAACTACGTGATGCTAAGATTTTGGAATAGTCTACCTACTATGCCACGCATCGTTATACTGATTCTATCCATCTTCTTTACTGTATCTTAGGCTTAAAACCTCTTGAAGACTTTCCTGGCGTACTTCGATTTTTCGCAAAATTAAGCTAATGAACGTTGTGTAGCTACCAGATCAGTTTGTTACAGACTATCAGCAGTTTGAGGAAAAGTTGCTAAAAAACAGTGGAACATTGGTCGTTGATCTAAAAAGCATGCGAACCGCCTTCAACTCGGTGCGTCTGTAAACTGTTCGTTTTCAAAAACAATCTACCTCAAAATCACGTGGGGTTTTTTTGGCGTTTCGGACATTATTTTTAAAAGTCACGGTTGTAGTACTGGGGTTTGCACTACTTTACGCGATATTTTGGCCATGCTATATTTTCTAAGAAATCAGGATCAGGATTTTTGCAAAAGTCGGCCGAGGAACAGTTCATTTTTTAGTCAATCATTTACCGAAAAGTAGTGCAAACCCCTTTATATTACCATGGTTTTTTATTGTGCTTGCTTTGTACTAATATTTCTTTATGTTAGACTGTGCTTAATCAAGCAGATGGCACTTGGAGTTTGTATCAAACTATTTGCAATACGGATGGTACCAATTACATTACTAATTGCCCTGTGGGATTAGGTACGAAGCGTATCGTTATTCATCTGTAACAAATTGTACTTTTTTAGGAAAATGCGACCCATGCTCTAAACAAACATGTAATGCGACGGATTATCTTGCTCCATTCCAACCAGAATCAGCAAAGTACAAACAATTAATACTTACTACAATGTCATGTTGCATAACTAACAATATTCTCATTTCAGCTATGCTGGTGTACAAGTATTCTGTGGCAAGACCGCAAACGCTTGGGATTTAACATCTTCTGGCTCGCCTGCCACTTATTACTACTCAGTAGCACAAAGTAATAAACATACATACAACTCCCTTCATAACTCATTGTGTATTTTAGATACTACATTGGTTGGTATCAGTTTACCTCAAGGAGTTAGCGTGTTATTCACAAATTTTAAAAGTGGTCCTGTTGATGATAGTCACTTTATAACACCTTCAGCATGTACTGGTGCCATCAAGATTAAGACCTAGTAGTACCAATAAACTTATCCGTTAATTCCATTTTGTAGTTAGTTTTGTTCATTTTTTTTAGTTTGTCATTACTCGTAGCCTTGACCATTTCCGTGCCTACACATTGGTTGACATGTACTGTAGTTAGACCAATATTACTTAGCCGCACTGTTAACTATACGCTCACAGTAATGAAGCTACATTAATATTAAGCATGTAAAAACCCTCTGATTCACCTACATTGTACAACCATTTTATTCGGCCTTTACAGTAACCCCAACTACTATTATTAAGGCGGGAGGTTAAAATATGTTAGCTACAATACTTCTAAGTGAGGAGTGACAAAAAGAACGTCGGACGGGATCTACAACAAGGAATAATTTTTAGTTCTTTTCAGGTGTCTGTAGTTTTAGGGTGTTTTTTTTTTACAACTCGCTTTGGTTGCCATCTAGCGTGATCACAGGAGGTAGAGACCATTGAGCACCATCTTTTTTTAGTGATGACGATAAAGATATTAAAAGTTCTGCAAGTGGTAAACTATGAGACATATTGGGATGATAAGTCTACAAACAGTCAGCAATGTAATCAAAAATGCTTACTATAAAATAGCTTTTGGTACTTGCCTGGATAGAAGGTGAACATGCAAGAAGGCGGTTAATACAGCAATTGATTAGTTCATCTACTTGCATTGTAGTTTTTGTGTACTCAGTAGAACCAGCACGGAAGAAAGGATCTAGGGTCTCCTTAACCTATACGATATTAAGTCAATTTTTTATATTTACTGTTGAGTAAAGCTTACCAATAAACGTGTCTCAGGCGATGTGTATTCGTGGAATACATAGTCTACAATGCTAGTATTCACCAAATCGAAGCCATCGTAATCGCGATTGAACTTGAATGTGACCTAACATAAGAAGTTAAAAACAAACTGATTTTTTTGAAAACTTTTATGTGACGAAAAAGAATATCACGTACCACCCACTCGAATTGAAAGTAGTCTCCTGGATTAGTACTAATGGCTTGTTCCCGCTTTCTGTGGGTGAGCGTCAAAGCATCACGTGACTAGTCGGTGTTAAAAAAATAAAAGAAAAAATAGTCTATAGCGTACCAAGCCGTTTTCGTCATATGGATGATCCAGCATCAAGTACAAGAACCAACTGCCTTTTACTTCCTTGTACGGTAACTTCTCGTAAATAGCTTCCCTCAACACAAGTGCAGATGGTTCAATGACGTGGTGGTTGAATGTTTTGACTATACGAAGTACAGGTGGATTAATGATACCATTCGCTTTCAATTGTTGTTGTAACTCAAGCAAGCAAGTGTTCAATACTTGACACATTTCGCCATCCTTTGTGCTTGGAGTAAGAGAGTTTTCCAGTACTTTCTGTACTATTGGAACTGTTTCAGGTGGTCCCAATCGACTTGATAGAAAAACTAAAACATCTTTTATCAAGGCAGAGCTAGCTAAAGTGTAAAACAACTGAGTTAGTATAAAGTACAAGTAGATCAATTTTGTTACCTCTGGTATCTCCTATAGTCTTTCTATAGAGTGTGTTTCCTTTGGAGCCATCGAAGATTCGTAGTTTAGTGCCTAAGAGATAAAGCTATTAGCTAAAATTTTTATTGAAAAAAAAACACGTGATTTCTTGTGGACCTAAAAGCGCTAAATCTTCATGAACAGGAAGGTCAGTAAGAGGTCTTTTCCATAGTCTATAGAACTCTATCTCAGGAGAGAAGAATTTTGATAACGTTTGAGTGATTTCATTTTTGCAATATTAAGGAGCAACAATAAGAATAGCGCTTTGGCTTAACACCAAAACTTTAAGAAAAATAAAATAAAAACGAGGAAATGGCCTGGTGGATATAGAGCGCTCTTCTGTGGTCCCTTCTGCGATATTATAATCGGTTATAGTAACAGCAGCGTTGAAAGGCATGCCATTGTTATCAGACCATCTTGATTTTGGCCAGTCAAATTTGATTTCAAAGCGCCAAGAGAGAGAAAATAGACCTTCTTCATGTGATCGCTCCTGCATACTGTTAGAACAAGATCCATTTACCCAGACAATGTCTACTAGTAGACACTACGAAGTCTTTTAATTATGCTTACCCCTTTCTTATGTATCACGGTGACGTAAGATGAGTGTACGTTTATCAAGACGCGCCAAGATCCCTATCAAATGATGTTAGCGGAAAATAAAATTAGTGGAATTATCCGCTAGTTCACGAATAATAGAATCGATTGTATTTGCTTGCCTTGATGTCTTTGTACGGAAAGGTACCGTATATGCCCTTACGCAACTCCATGACACCTGGAGATATAATCTCTTGGTTAATACACCGTAATATAGGAAGAAAATTCCAGTCGTCGTCAACACGCGCTAAAACTCCTCTTAGCTGTTCTCCAACGTCTCCATCCTATTAATTTTAGTATAACACAATTGAGAGATAAAACAACAAGAAATTGGAGGACACAAAAGCGAAAATCACAAAAAAAAAAATAGGCAACCCCTTTTTGTTCTCAAATAACACGTGATTTTAATTCAAAAACGTGATTTTTAGTAAAAACAATGCCAAAAATATCAAAATTAAATAAAAAGAAGCCTTACTTTATGAGCCACAAACTCCTTCAATAGGGCATCCACTTTAGCTTCCACCTCTGGACCATCAAGCACTCTTGCCAGAGAAAGCATAACGTTACAAGCTCTTTCACCTTGTGATATATTAGGAGTGTCCCTGTAGTCCTAAACATAGCGTTAAAACACCAAATAATAACGAACTCAAAAAAGAAGTAGTTGCAGCCCTTCCAGAGCGACCAAAAACAATATAATGTACCATCCGTTGATTAACAACATCAAATATTTGTATTTCTTTGCTCAATCGCGAAAGATCCTTGTTTACAGGCATTTTTTCAAGAGGTTTACTCCAAAGAGTGTATAGCTTATCACGGAAAGCTTGGTAGTCTAATACATATGGTTCGGGTTCTGGCACTTCTTTTGATACATCTTTTCGCTTCTTTGGTGCGGGCTTGAAAAGAGTTAGTCCAGTGATGTTAGTAGAGCGCTAGCGCTCATAGCAGAGGCTAAATTGATATTATTCGCGTACTGATTTAGCACCAGAGGCATTCTTCGCTGATTGGCTTGAAGACCCTTTGCTTGTAAGATCTATGTGTTCAGTTAGTTTACACAGTTTGTTTATACGCACCGTCTCCCCTTGACGCCTTGCTTTGAGACCGTGACTTCTTCTTAGAGCTCATTTACTTGACAACAGTTTGATTCGTTGCGGGTAATGTTGGGCGTTAACCGGATGGGTTT
The DNA here is from genome assembly GCA_038496445.1 of Trichosphaerium sp. ATCC 40318. Classification (NCBI taxonomy): domain Eukaryota; phylum Discosea; class Flabellinia; family Trichosidae; genus Trichosphaerium; species Trichosphaerium sp. ATCC 40318. Next base: position 61,901 of record JALMLS010000150.1, on the reverse strand, counting down.
TTGTTCTTGAACGCAATGTGATTGAGCAGGGACTCCTCCCAAATCCCCCGAGGCACTTGTGACAGAGTCACAAGAACATACTACAGCGTAGTACAGCGAGAATAGCGCTTAGCGCTGTAGAAGCTCAGATAACATCTAGATGTTTAAAATCTTGTAGTTATCGTTCTCAGTCGCCTATTAACGTAGTCTGGAGGTAAATATACTAAGAGGGGTTTTTTTTTTCTTTATCTATATTTAAAAGCTTGACAGAGAGCTTTCTTCTTCATCTACGTATTCAAATTCTTTGAGTAATGTACATATACTCTCAGATTCTTTCTTTGTGTAAAGTAGAGCAGCATCCGCAGAATCATTAGGACAACGTAAGAAGTTAGGAGACATTACAATGGACAAGCTGTGCTCATTCATCAAGTTCTCAGGTGCTAAATAAACTATGTTAGGACGCTTGTAATACCATAATGTGCAGAGCTTGTAACTAAACAAGACGCAAGAGAGGTTGTTTGAGCATAAAATATAAAAGGTTTTTTTTTTTTTTTCATTGGTTTTAGTTTACGCACTTGCAGCGACTTTACGTAGAAAGTCGATCATGTAATAAATCAAAGTTCTGTGGTGAATATTTATCTCTTTAATTATTGCCATAAGCTTTGTTATATCTTGTGATGCTTCAATAATACGATAGCTTGTAGGAGTCAAAGAGAAAACAAACCACTGCGTTCAATAAAAATAGAAATAGAAAAATCACGTGATCAAAAGGATACTAGTATGCAGGTGGCACTAATGGAACTTTAGTTTCTTTAAACCATTGTTTTAGTAAACACGCATGTACATGAGGATCGTCAATCTAATTTAGAAAGTGTTAGGTAGGCACTGAGATAGTTTTTTTTTCAAAAAAAAAGGGTACAGTGCAATTCTCGTTTGATCTCCCTTGTTCTATTATTTCTTTTAATTTATTCATATCAGCACGCTTCCCGGGTACTCTACCAACATCAATGAGTAAAAAAACCTTCAGCGCATTTATGTGAGTACCTAAAAAGACCTTCCATTACCAACCCTACAAAGTAGTCAATACAATGTCAAAAAAATGATTGGTTGTACCAGTGCTCAACATTTTGTCTGTTAGAAATTTTACAACAAATGGAATCTTTAGATCCAACTCTGGGTGTGTTGTCTTTTGTGCTTGCATAATATCTTGTATAGATCCTTTGAATAAAAAGGTTTCAAAAGGAGCATTCTAAAGAGAAAAATAAACAAGAAATAAAACTTACAAAAAAAAACGTTGTTCAGAACACATGCCATCATATCTTCCAAATTTTCAACATTTACATCAGAAAATGATGCTGGCCTTCCCAGTTCACAAATATCTATTAAAGCTCTCCTTGAATAATCAGCATACATTGCAATTTTCTCGCCAATAACTTTTTTAGGCTTCTAATATAAGGATATACATTAACAACTGTAAGAACCACGTGACTGAAAGGGTTTTTTACGTACAGCTACAAAATACACTATAAATTGACCCAAGTAGAGCTCAAAGTCCTTTGTAGGTGGGAAACACTGTAAACAAAGCGCCATTAGCTTCCATCCTCTAATTTCGCTTGGCCTAGCAAAAAGAAATTCAGCACTGACGGCAAGGTACAAAAACCAAAAGTTTCGGAACCTAGTTTTGTTTTCTAGGATTTATCGAATGATAACTTACCGGACTGGGTTGTTTGTTAATTGCTTTACAAGCTGACAATAAAGTTCATCTCGTAACTCAGGTTTATCAATACCAAGTAGTAATATTTCTCTAGCAGCTTTAAGAGCCTGTCTATCAATCCTAAAAACTGGCTTTAGAAGTCTCACTCTTATCTAAATAAGCAAGGTTAACGCACGCTTCGTAAACGTCCATAAATTTGACTATATGATTAAATGCACTAACAGCATTTTTACTCAAACTTGGCTTCATCTTAATCAATGACGCTTCAATTGGTTTCTAAAAATAAAAAAAATTAGCAAAAACAAACACGTGTTTATGGCAGTTAAAAGTAAACAATTATCTATTTCGACTTATATTACTTTTAAATAAATACACACGCATCGCTGCCATTAATGTTTTCTGGAATTATAATTGCCATGCTGAAAAAAAAACAAAAGAAAGCAAATAAAAAAACTAAATGTGACCCTTGACAATGGAGCTTCGTATTTGATTTCAAAGGTACCCTGTTGCCATTATAAACTTACTTTTTGATATTGTAGTAACTCCTCTATTGGAATAGCCCTTCTCTCAAACCCGTGATTCTTTTTCTTTTTCTTCAAACGTCTAAAGTACTGCTCTGCGTATCCATTTATCTGAAATTGAGCGATTTCTTGTCTAACAGGCTGTGGTAGCTCCTGGTCTGGCATCTTTGTTGGTGTACGCCTAGAAACGGACGACATTTCTGATACAAGCTCGCTTTCATCTTCAGAATCTTGGCTGATACCTTCGAAATCAGGGTTTGGTTCAAAAAAATCAACTTCTGTTATTTCACCCAAATCGTGAAGTGTTAGATGTGATGGTAGCTGCTCTCTTGTTACAGAATCACGTGCTATAAATGCACACATATCTACATCGCGATTTCTGCATACTACATTGTAAATATGATGTATACAATTAATGAATTTGGTTTACCTCTTTCAAGAACCTCCCTATTGAGAAATAAGAAAAAAAATAACGAGACATTACTACTTCAACAACACTACGAGAGATAACACCAATACAGAATAACGTACTTTAATACCAATTCTCCTTGATACTGTATAGAATGAGCTATAAAAACACGAGGTTTAGAAACAGGAGATGAAGTTAAAAAGGGGGTAGAAAAGGTTTTGATTATTGGGGGTTTTTGTTTTGTTTGTTTGTACTTGTATCGTTGGGTAGGTATACTCTGAACACTTTAAAACTGTGTGACATACTTCTTGGACGTCCTGCTTTCTATCAACCCGGTTTTAGTACTTACTTGCGCTCAAAATAAATCCGTTGGTTTTTTTCAATTTAAACCACAAATTACAACCCTTCATCACGCTTTACTGCGCGTGAAAGGAAGCAGAAACACAAAAAAAAAGGATAAAGGCATAAACCACAATTAAACAAAAAACTGCAAAAAAAAAAAAATCTCATAAACAGAACAAAAACAGTATCTCGTACGTCTGTTCCATCGAATGTATAATCCTTTACTATCGCTCTTTTTATTTTCTTTAATGTTCTTGCGCTTAACCCTTGTACTTTCTTATTGTTTTGATTCTTCTCTAGGTAGTTATATAGCTTCCTCAGGCTCCATATTCTAATCGTTTTTTGGTTAGGAGCTCCATTTTGAACGCGAAAAAAAAAAAAAAAGAAATTTTCAAAATGAGCACGTGATTATTTGCTTACTGAAGGCCCTTTAGCTTTGGTGCTGCTTTGGTAAGACTATGGCGTTGTATCCACGTATTTAGCTCGGGCGTTATCTCCATTGCTTATAAGTAACAGAGCGCTCGATAAAATACTTAAAACTCCAATTAGGAACTGCGAAAGTAGGGTAAAAATCAATAAAAGACTATTCAAACAAAAACAGAAATATACCGTTTTAAGAGAATAGGAACCTTGTACCCAGTCTGATACGGGAATCTCGCAAAGAAATAAACGTTAAGGTAAGCATTAAAAAAATCACATTGATCAACGCGAAGAGCACAGCAGTAATGCCTAATTTAACATAAAGAAGACGCTGTTCTCAGTAAACGAAATTTCAAATTTATCAAAACACGTCATAATTACGCGACACGTAACAAAGCCAATAAGGCTGAGAAATCAGAAAGAGAAAGATAAGGTGAATTCAAAGGTGAATTTTACATTGCACCAAAAAGGAATAATGTGTGACCTTTAGTTATCTACCATGGTGATGGCCAATGGTGAAAGTTTGGGGTGTTAATGGCAATAAACGTACCTGTTGATATTCAGGAGAATGAAGCGATTAGGTAAGGATAGCATAGTGACAAGATTGTGCGATTGCAATGCTATTTTATTGCAAAAAATGAATTAAATCGCTACGCATTTTAAACGCTTTGATTCTTCATCTTGGCATGTACAAGTGGCGATGAAAGACTCAAATAAATTGTTTTGTTTTTTTGTTGCTGATTTTGATTATATCCTTAAGCAATGGTGACAACACCTGCTTTTTTAACTCCCTTACGAGACTTTTGAGAATCTATAGTGGTTTAGAATTGTAAATACGCGAAGTAAACCGAGAAAAAAAAAATTTGTTTCAGAATTGCATAAAAAACGCTTTAACTTACGATCAACCATTTTTCCGAGCTTGTTTTTTCTTCTCTTGTGTCTCTTGGTTCGTTTTTTTGTAACACCACCTGCTAATTTTGCTCTGGAGTCTTGGTGTCTATCATCTGTTTCAAATTCAACGTCCATAACCATTTCGCAACCACCTCTACATTACATTTTTAACGTTTTTGTATTGTTTTAATACGAAATTTGTAATACGTACTCTGTATCATCGTTTAGAGGTCTTAGATCTAGTTTACAGGTAAGAATTACTTGTGAATTACAGTAGAATATTATCCTTACCACTGGTTTTGATTCCGAGTTGTTCAAAGTACTTAAGGTTACTCTTGTACATGCTGTTGTTTCTTTCAGCAACACGGCGCTTCATGCCAGGCAATGAGCGCTTGAGCCTGTTGGCAAAAAGACGCCTGCTCTTTTTTCCGCCTTGAGGGTAGCCAGATACTGGTAGAGTCGACATTTTGCAACAAACTGACTTTAAGCCTTACGTTTCGAGTGAACATTAAGCCATATCTAAACAAAAACATCATGGCAGCAGCAGTTGTAGACTCAAAATTGGCAGAAAACAAGGTTATGGTATTCTCTAAATCCTATTGCCCGTGCGTTTGTTGTTTTTGTAGACACCAACAAAAAATAACGCCTCTAGATATTGCAAAAAGGTTAAGGGTTTATTAGACTCTATTGATGTTAAATACCACGCCATCGAATTAGATAACATGGGTTCGTCAACAAACGTTTTGTTCTTCCCTCACTCTATGTAGATAACGGTAGCGATATCCAAGCCGTCGTCACCGAGAGAAGCGGTTCAAGAACTGTACCAAGCGTATGGATTGATGGAAAATACCTCGGCGGTAACGACGGTACGTACACTGTGCCCACGCGTAGGTGTATCTAACTCTGTTTTTTTAGACACCCACGCAGCAAAAGCAAGCGGAAACCTTAAAAAGCTCCTTACAGCTGCAGGAGTATCATCAAACTTGTAAACCAGTTCGTTTAGTTATTTTAAACCAATAAAAAATTCTCCACCGCAATTTCGTAACTTCTACGTGAACATTCAATTTTCTCCTCGTTAAAAAACAATGAGGAGAGCGCGAAAAAGAATTTTTTGTTTCAATCAACTAAACAGATTCTCTCAAAAAGTACCATTTACAGTGAGGTACAACAGACTAGCTTCAACTCCTTTAACGGCCATCAATGAATTTCAAAATCCTCTAAAAGTCGTTATCTAGAGGCTGTAGATAGAAACCGTGTCACGCACGTGTGAGTGAGTTGTGTGATAACAAGTAAAATACTAACGCAATAATTACAAAATTCTGTTGGTGTTTATTTTAATCTGCGTTTTGTATGTCTTTTTTCTTTACAAGAGAAGAGCAATTACAGAAATGACGAATGCTAAAGCATATACTAGAGCAGGACTGGCGCTCGCATTTGGATCTACAGCTGGTGAGTTTGTGTTGCTAGGAGCTATACTAGTTGAAGGCGCTACAGTGGTAGAAGTAGGTTCTACACTGGTGGATGCAGGCGCTACAGTGGTAGGTGTAGGCTCTACAGAAGTTGTTGGTACAACAGTGGGTGGAATTTCAGAAGGTGGCGTACCTTGATCTACAACAATTTGCCACCCTTGTTTAGTTGCTGACCAACACTGGTAGTACAATAAATCAGGTGTTGAATCATCAGGAGTCCACTGAAATACGTAAGGATCAGTAGGGCTTCCTAATTATTTGGAGTAAGTACACATCCTTACAGGAGCATATGAATGTACCAGATATACTTCCATTAAAACCAGCATAAACAATAGGATTTTGTTTCATTGCTGCACCTACTCCTTGACCACCGACCGTATCATCAGTCAAGTAAAATGGTAGTTCCATTGCTACAAAGCAAAATTGTAAGTCGGTTAACTACGACTCAAAAAAATTGATTAAAAAAATATAGTACTTGGTAGGTTTGTCTTTACAGTGAATGTGTATGTAACATTACGTTTAACATAAAGTATTGGTGTTGACATTCCATTGAGTTTAAAGCTACAAAACATTGTGAGTAGTGCTGTCGTTCATATACTCAAAAATAAAAGGTTTGTTACCTGAATCCCCAACCAGGAGGGTTTGGGTGAACTATGTAATTCCCTTGAGTAACTTCAATTTCAGTAGTGTCTACTATTGTTTCTACTACTGTAGATATTGGAGCAAGGGTTCCTGGAGCTTGTGTGACAGCGACACAGTCATTGACACTATCAGAGAAACGTATTTTTGTTGTGGAACTTGTTTCACCGGCAGGGTGCTTACGAACGAGATCGCCTTACACAATGATGAGTGGTTGGTGTTTAAACTATATAAAGGGTACCATCGAGAGGTCCTCTGGCCCACACTACAAAGAGTTCTGCGTCTGGGTCAATGCTTCTATCAAAATCATCTGTTTTGTTCAAAGGACGTTTGAAACGGAAAAAACTTGTTGTCTCAGCTGTTCCTCTCACCCTACAAACAGGTGAGTTCAAACTAAAGTTACTGGTCGTACTCTAGACCAATGACATCTGAGGTGCCTCCCATGCGTACAGTATCAGGGCATACAGCATCTGTCACTGTTGAAGATTCACAAGGACGTCTAGCACCTAAGAAATAGTCTGTAGCGAACGGTAGTTCGTTGACTCTGCCTACGATAATAACGTCTGCGCCAACCATCTACAAAAAAGTTATTTAAGCTTTCTATGAAGCCAACGGTACTACGTACGCCACTGAAGCCAAGGCTTTGATCAGCAATTCCAAAACCCATCCATTGATCTAAACGGATAGCAGTTTCGTATTCAAAGGTGATAGAATTGCTAGCTAAGTCTAGTTCCCTGTTTTTGTAGATTAGTGGAAGCGCTTTTTAAAAAAACGCGTAGTGAGTGGAAGCGCTTTTTAAAAAAACGTGTAGTGAGGCAGAGTAGAGTTGACTCCCAAAAAAAAAAAGTGACTTTTTTGAAAAGGAGAAATGTTCGCCCGACACGTGCCAACGCAAGTTAAAAAAGTCGCTCATTGATTTACAATTAGCTAATGGTGCTTCTGTTGGAGCTGCTGCTACTTCAGGAAGCTCTATACTGGAGAAATCTATGCCAACAGGCACACACCTATCGAAGTTTAGTTTGATTTTATAACGACTTTCGAGAGTTACTCACCACAAGGAGATTGAGCGTATACCATTCCAGTTTCTACCACCATCAAGAGTGTAGGTATAGCTTTCCGAGTTGTAACTGGAACCAGTAACCAGATTTTCGGAAGAAACAAGGCTGAAGCAATCCCCGCTTGCGATGTTGCATTGAAAATTTCCATTGATATCAAAAGGCTGTGTACTAGCATACCAACTACAAAGTACTTTAGTACATTCCTAAAGCATAAGCACGTACTGAACTCGTACTCCTTGCCCATCAAACGCGAAATTGTCAACTCTGAATTGTTCGTCGTTGATAATAACTACAGTGCCCGTGGCATCATGGAAACGTTCAACTAAGTTTCCTGAGGTACCAACCAGTGGGTGGTCAGCAGCTAACGGTAGAATATTAAAATGGGCATGTAAAGTAATAATAATCGTACTTTGCGCTAGTGTTAACGCTACTAGTACAGTCGCCAGTAGGAAATATGCGAGGTTTACCATATTGAGAGCCAATTTCTATTTATTTGTTTGTTTCTAATACTACAGTGAAGAGCAGTTGCCACTTGGTACAAAACAATTGATTATCGCTAAATATCGTCATTTGCTTACTTAAATAGTACTTCAGTCGTCATTGATTTGCACCAGTCACGAAATTGTGTCAAAAGATGCAAGAGGTAGTTGTTTATGCTGTGGCGCATGGAAACTTTGTTTGATTGTTTTAAGGAAAGGGAGACACTTGGGTTGTGTGAGTCGCTCTGTGCACACGTCGTGAGTAACAATCAATCGTTTGTTTGCCGACAAAGCAATCCGTACTTTCGTATCAACGCAACTTGCGTGAAATGAGTGTAGATGTTTTACGTTAGCTGTTATACATTAGCAAAGTAATTCTAACCCAAACTAACGACGCTAGTGATCTGAAGTCGTGTCAAATAAAAAAACAAAATCAGGAGATGTCACAATCATTTCATCTTCTTGTTTTTTGTACTTGGTGTTCATGTTCTTGCCAGTTACACTTTGCGTATCATTTATTTTATTTAAATGTTCAATGTGACATACAATCTTTGTTAAAATGCAATTTGAGGGAGCTTAGGGCTAACTCTCGTACTGTTGTGTTTGTGGCCGGAGCGCAATGATAAAATGACAATGCCAGGGCAAAAAAAATCCAGCCACAGTTATTGTTTCCCTTTTTCAGATGCTAGGTCGTTAATAGTACGCCTCATGACTCTCTTGAGATAATGTGCGCTCTAAACCCGATAAAGGCCTTGTAGATTCTCTAAGACGTCGTAATTCCGCGTCTAAAAGCTCCTCTGACGTCAATTCTGGAGGATACGTCGTTTTATACCAGTATCTAAAGTATTGCACTTTGTTGTAGCCATAGTATATCAAAAACACCCAAAATACCGGAGTAAAGTAGTTCCAAGCTCGCCATACCATTCTATGATTTAATTGAGCTTAGTTTATAATTATAATGTAATTTTGCAAATAACTCACTTTTTAGCGCCTCTGGGGTGTTTGAAGGGTATGAGGTCCCCACTTTGACGTTCGTATAGTCCCTGAACAGTAGACCATTCTTTATTATGGAAACCTGCCATAATAACGTGGCTTGTAGGGCGACTTCAAGGTACAGTTGGTTAAATGGGAAAAAAAAAGTCAACTTCGGTTTTTGTTGTCACATTTGCCCTTCTATGCTTAACCGCCGCAGTCTTCCTTTTAAAGCACTCTCATGTAAGCTCTTTCACACGTGCTTAATTATTTCCTCGTATGGACGTGTTGTTTCTGTTTTATACCAACATTACCGACACAAAATGCAAAATAAAAGTGCATTTTTTATTAGGTGAATGGAAAGGTAAATGAGTGCCTACAAATTACAAAGTCATTCTTGACCTTGTTTTGGTTTCATATCAGGAGGTGATGAATGTCTCTTTCCACTGTTACGACATCTTTGAAGACAGAAATCAAGATGAGCGTTACATACATGAGGTGGATTGAATTCACGACAATCTGATTGAGCGATGTAGCAGTTTACAGGACATAAGAACTGTTCTGTTGATTCACTACTTTGGACACTTCGTTTTACACCATTACGACATCTTCGGAGACAAAAGTTGGCTTCGGCGTTACACATGTGAGGTGGATTGAACTCACTACAATCTGATTGGGCAATATGACAGTTGACTGTACATGAGAATTGTTCTGATGATTCGATGTTTCGTTTTCCTCCATTTCTACATCTTTGAAGACATAAATCAACTTGAGTGTTACATACATGAGGCGGATTGAATTCACGACAATCTCCTTGAGCGATGTAACAGTTAACGGGGCATGAGAACTGCTCTGTCGACTCAGTCTGTGATAAAAGTAAGTAAAAGGAACAAAGAGATGACAGCTAAGCAAAAAACGTACAAGACATAGAATCATGGAAAGAGATGCAATGATGACAATGAAAGTAGAAAACAGATGCATTGATGTTGTTGTTGATGTTGTTGTGGTTATTGTTGTTGAGGCAATTTGATTGATTCAGTCTTTACCAAAATAAAATCTCGTCAACATCGGAATATTTTTGTACCGTTTAGATTCATGTGAACAAAAACAAAATTTCACGTGGTACACTGAAAAAAAAATCACGACATATTTGATTCAATGAAGTCATACAATGGAAAATGCGTCAGTTCCGTTGATAATAGATTGTTAGTTTTGCTTCTAAAATAAATATTTGTTGTGGAGTTATAAAACCTTCAAGCATCAACCAATGTACTTGGTTGATGCTTGAAGGTTTTTACTCATGACTTGCTTGGTGACACTTTATTCACAAAAGTGACGCAATGATTGACGATTTGCTTAGTTTTTTGACGAGCTTGGTTTTCCACTCAAATCTTCACCACCAATCAAATTTTATCAACAACAACTAGCAACCACAGCAACAACATCAATGCATCTGTTTTCTACTTTCATTGTCATCATTGCATCTCTTTCCATGATTCTATGTCTTGTACGTTTTACTTAGATGTCATCTCTTTGTTCCTCGTGCTCACTTTGTTATCACAGACTGAGTCGACAGAGCAGTTCTCATGCCCCGTTAACTGTTACATCGCTCAAGGAGATTGTCGTGAATTCAATCCGCCTCATGTATGTAACACTCAAGTTGATTTATGTCTTCAAAGATGTAGAAATGGAGGAAAACGAAACATTGAATCATCAGAACAATTCTCATGTACAGTCAACTGTCATATTGCCCAATCAGATTGTAGTGAGTTCAATCCACCTCATGTGTGTAACGCCGAAGCCAACTTTTGTCTCCGAAGATGTCGTAATGGTGTAAAACGAAGTGTCCAAAGTAGTGAATCAACAGAACAGTTCTCATGTCCTGTAAACTGTTACATCGCTCAATCAGATTGTCGCGAGTTCAATCCACCTCATGTATGTAACGCTCATCTTGATTTCTGTCTTCAAAGATGTCGTAACAGTGGAAAGAGACATTCATCACTTCCCTCCATGAAACCAAAACAAGGTCAATGACTTTGTACTTTGTAAGTACTCATTTGCCTTCCCCTTCGCACTTGAAAAAAAAAAACACAATCTTATGAATTAAAGTCTCAATTATCAAAAAGTCAAGGATACAGTGACGCCAACAAGAGGAGGTTTTGTCTTTTCTATTTATTTACTACCTAACACGCACACTTTTCTTTACTTTTTTGGCGTGATGACTTTTATTCTTTTCCATACCTATGAACTTGAGAACAAAATCTGTTTGTGAAGTACCTGAACAAGCCATATAAAATATTACGAAATATGTGGAAGGGAAAAACAAATGTGTTGAATAATGATCTTAGTGATAAGCCACTACTTTTTACCTCAACATTTGCCTCTTCAATGTGCTCCTCAGTCTCAATACTTGTATTTAATAATTGCATTGCAAGTAACTTCTAACGTTGTTATTGTCTTGTGGTAACAAGGAACAAAATCTAAAACTGAAGGAAGATGGTTTGTCTTTATTGAGATCTAACAGTCATGCCAAGTTACTTTGGATACAGCTCTGTTTGATAAGTCAACATAAACGCTTGCATATTCAAACTCCCTAGTGTAAACCCACGTGTTTGAAACACGTTTTGCTGGACCTTTTGGAGCACCAAGTTTACAATGTAAGTGAGGATAGAAGTTCTCTGGACAAGTATGATCTGGTCCAAACGGGATGTAATCCGAGATTCCCCAGAAGAGGGAGTATCCCCACCAGTGGTTCTCCTCTGCAATGAGTAAAAAGTAAGATAACGCGTTATTAAACTCGTCAGTCATCATCTGTCGTAATCCTGTTGTCGTTTTAGGGATAGTATTGTTAGGCCAAGTCTTGGGACTAATAAGTGGTCCTGGCCAACTTTTTATCTCGAGAGTACGATTTTTGTTTTCTGGAGAACCTATTACTTCGAATAAAAGGTGTTGCATTGCTTCAGGAATCATTTTTCCAGTTTTATGATCAAGAAACTGAATAATAGCAAAGTGGTCAACCATTGACGCTGCAGCGCCTTCTACATGAAGCTTTAATCCGTAATCACTGTCTAGAGCGTTCATTATAGCTTTTTGATTCTCCCCAAACCCGTCTAGTGCAGCTTGCAATTTTCCTATCATCGCCGCTTGCGCTTTGTCGTGAGCGTCATTTTCGGCTTTTGTGAGGTTACGTATTTCGGTATCAGAGTTTGGTATACCATCGAGGAAAAAACCATCGATTAATACCTTTCCATTACTGAGACGTTGTTTGGCAATGTCCACTAAGTGACCAACCCAAAAGTCAACAAAATCTTTTTTAGTTGGGTCAAACATTGGCCAGCCTAGTGATGCGGTGAGTGTACTAGTATTATTGCGTTGTATAGCGTACTGTTGTGGTGAATTATGTTACCCTTATCATCACGAAGAGACCATTTATCTTGATTCTGTAACCACGTTTTAGAAGTGGTAGAACACTTTACTATTTGTTCGGCAAAATTTGACTTGAAGTAGAAAATTACTTTTACATCCGGATTAACCGCCTGAAAAATTCGTTAACCTTTTCACTTTACACGTGATTATTTACTTTTATTTCAGTAGCAGCTTTTAACACTGCTTCTTCATCTGTGGTGCCGTATTCGATAGATCCAAAGCAATTTCCAAACGTGATTATTTTAAAGCTTGATGCCATAAACTTTACTTCAGCATCTGTTAACTCACCGCTCCGGTTATTACCATGCATATAGAACATATCTGATAGTGTATCCCATGTATGAACCCACGGCTTACTAGCTTCGCAATTACGAAGTAATAATATTGAAGAGAAGCAAAGAATAAAGCAATACAGTAGCCTTGTCATTGTTGCTGGTAGAAAAGACTGCGCTATGACTTGTCTTCATAATTTGTCCTCAAAAACAATATCCACAGCCTAAAATGAGCCAAACCAACACCTAACCTGCCGTGGCGTTTTCCAGTACCACCAGTATACCACGTGACCTGTATTCACAAAAGTTTGCTCCTAAAAAAGCAATCTTGTGCTAAAAGTTCTAATAGTCTGAAGCCTGCTTAAGGATCAACCCCGTAAGTCAACAAGTTCTTGTGTACAAGTAATAATTTATGGGTACAACAGTATTACAATTTTTTTATGGTACAAAAGCAGAAATAGAAGGTAACGCTCCAACTTTGTTGGTAAAAACGAACCCTCTTAATTTACTTTTCCTTCGCTCGCCCTTCACAAAGTAAAGAAAGGCGGAACTGTTCCCGTTCATTAAGAACAGGAACGTTTGTCAAAAATTCAATGGCAATAGGTACAGCACGAAACTTATACCGAACCCTATAAAAAGCTGTTAGTAAAAAAAATCATACAAAGCAAGAAAAAAATCTAGAAAAAAAAAGGATTTCTGAGCTCTTTGTTACTTTTTGCTACTGACCTCTGGAAGCGTTCGAAAATCTCCCACTCTGTATATATACGTTGGAACTTTTTAAAGTTAATTAAACCACTATTGTTCCTATTTTTGATTTCCTCAATAGCGAGTAAATCTTGTAGCATGAGACCAATAAATGGAACACAAGCTTCAGTTGTATTAATAATAGATGCAATCTCTGCTCTGTATGTGTAAAAATTTGATGAAGGAGATATCAATAACCCTCTCATTTGTGCGAGAAGTGATTTTTCACGCTTAGATAGTCCCTAAAAGCAAAATTGATGAGACAAACGAACAACAATGGCAAGGAGAAAAAACAAACTTGTTTAAAAAAATTCAAATTAAGTCAATGCTGCTTTAGGTACGGTACGTACAGCAAAGGTTCCTTTCAGTCTATCCACAGCTACACTTCCTATAGCAGATACCATTTCAAGAAGACCAAAATAATTACGGAACTCAAGCAAATACTACAAAATAATAAGAAAAAAAGTACAAAGGGTGCGAGGCGCAAAACTAGTTACATGTACGTACCTTTGCTATTTGAATAAACCTTTTAAGAACAGCTTGGCGCTGCTTTAGATTTGGAGTCATAACTATTTCAGTTGCTACCCAGTGAGTAACCTGGAATAAACTGTTAGAAAAATAAGCATACAAGATATTATGACATACCCTATTGAACCACTTTATCATTGCTACAACATTAGGTGATAGAGTAGCTTTATTTGGTTTTTTCCAACGACAGAACAATAGCTCATTCTTTCTAATCTTTCTAAGGAGTCTGTGTTCGTGTATAGTGAGCTAGATAAAACACAGTGAGACTCCCAAAAATACAAACAATAAACATAAAAAAGTAGACTCAATCAAAAACTAACCTGCCGTGCAATATCTTTTGCATGGAGCTGAAGAAATGTAATATCTCTCTTGCGTGGTTTAACACCTTTAGCTCGTGGCATTTGCTGCATTATACCAAATTTACCACTCATAGGTTGTAGTACTTCTAAAGCAAAGGCGTTAATGAAAGAAAACGAGAATTTGTCTTACTGAAATTTTTGTCCTTTGTTTTTCCGGAAGAAAACTTGGGTGTATCAAAATGCCTTGTAGATAGGCTTCTAGTCTAATAGAAAGACTTGATTAGCAAAAATGGTATAGATCATCTCTATAAACTAAGTACCTTTCGGCTTAACAATGCAAAAAGGGCTTGAGAGGCTTTGGTATTGAAAGCTCCAATAACTTTTGTTATAAAAGCTTGCAACAATACTAAGCTTTCTCTACTTCCTTTATAATAATACGAGTACTCTGAAATCCACATACGAATAAACTCGTTTATACTAAATAAAAATTAAAAACCAAAGACACCGATAGGCCACACGGTGTGTGGGATTGTGATGTTTGTTTTGGTTTTTGAAGTTTTTTTTTTTGGCATTTGACTAGTACCGTGCGCGAATTATTTTAGCTTCTTCTTGTGTTATCCATCGTGGAGCACCTGAATTTGGGTTTTCATAACGTTTCCTGAAGCAATCCAACAGCGCTTTAACAGTAGAAAAATATGGGAATGTGTAAAGGACGAGTCTAGCAAAGACAACATCTAAAACAGAAGTTTAGTTCATGTAATCATAATTTCTCAAAAAAGGACATACCGAAACCGTCCACCGTTGCGAGATGATCAACAACGCTAAGAAGTGTTCCAGCAGTAACAAGCTTTCGTCCACTCTTTGTACCATGAATATAAAGTAGTCTAGTTTCTGCAATCCTTCTTGCCTGCTGCCTGTTAGCAAAATAGTTGCGAAATCTTGTTTGATAGTTTTCTTACTCTTTTCTTCTTCTTGCGTTCTTCGTCTTCATCAGAAGATTCACTAGAAGATGACTCACTAGTTAAGTTAATACAAGAAACCTTAACAAAGGAAGGGGATTGAGGGACGTACTCATCTGTTTCTGGAACGTCCACATGTTCCTCTTTTGTTTTGCGATAGTGCTCACTCCAATAACCTACACGTGAGTTCAGTAAAACAATCAAAGATTGAATGCCAAAACAAAGAAGAAGATTAACAAAGCAACACGTACTGGGACTATAATCCCATGAATGAAGAAATAGGTGACTATCTGTCTTAGACGCTGGCATATTTGGACTGATTTTCTCAGTACGAAAATCCTTAGGTAGTCCTAAACAACTTAGTCGGCTTATCCTCCCAAAAAAATATACCCGTAGCACGACGTTGTTTCAATCTCTGAAGCTCCAAGTGTGACAGGGCACTCTGTGACTATATACAAAGTAAGCATAACAAAAAACCTTTTTGATCATAACATTACCCTTGCGTGTACACCATTTGGTAATAGCCTATTTACTTTCTTTGGCCTAGCTCTTTTTTTTTGATACCATTAGAAATATGTTTCATAAATTTTATAAAAATCCTTACTTTGTTGCATTATTTCTTTTTGGAACCGCTTTCTTTGGTGGTAAACCAGTAATAAATGGTGGTAGCGCCAGTTTAGGTACTGCAAAAACGTTTTTATCTTTAGCAGCAGATGCAGACATCGAGCTCGGTAATTTTGGAGAATACCGTCTCTTAACACCTGGTCCAGCACGCTTTACCCACACAGCTTGTTCTAAAGCCTAAATCAGGAGTTAGTTTAATGAAATAAACCAAAACACCAAAATCTCACCTTCTTCTGTTCCCGAACTCCAAGTTTGAGTGTAGGTATGCTCTTTCTAGTACGAACGACTAATTCAGGTGCTGCAACTCTTACTGGTGTAGCAGATGGTGCGGCTACTCGGACTGGTGTAGAATATAAACGCTTATTCGGTTTTGGAGCAGTTCGCTGTCCAGAAGAAGTTGCCCTAGACCTTCCCTTTCCTGGGCGTTTTCTTACAGGTGAATTACCATTCGAGCGATGACCTCTTCGCGGTGGGCTTATAATATGCGCTATAACATGTTAAACAAGGTACCTATCAACTATTTAAAAGCACGTACGTTCTCTATGCGGATTACTATTAGAGCCTCGGTCTTTACTGGATGATTTTTTAGTCATGCCAATGCGACTGTTATTATTTAACAACTTGAACTAAAAAACAATAATATAAGATAGAAAGGTACTTTAAATTACTGTGCTCACCAATGGATCATTTGGGTTGGCCACTTCTACTAGTAGAGTTCTTTTTTGGGCAGTGTTCTCTTTCACCATTATGTTCTTTTCAGAGTCATGTCTCTCCAAACTGTAAACACTTTTAAACCGTTTTCCACTAACATAAAAACAATTAATTCCTTGAAAAGAAACCAAAAAAAAAGTGACACTATTATACTTCTTTTGGAAGTCTGTCACTGATGAAGTTTCTCAAGTTCTTGACAGAAATAGCATTTTTTTTGTTGAAACGTACTCTCTCATGAATCTAGGTGCACTAGGAGGTTTCTTGGAACTTAATGGTTGACGTGTAGGATTATCGTTAAACTCTGAACCACTTTCTGAGTCTTCAATATCAAACTTATTAATAATACCACTAGATCGCTTTGCTAGTTGGTATGACTTTGATGCAGACACAGCAGTTGTTCTTCTAGGTGAGCGATAATCAGCTCTTGGTGAAGAAAGTTCAATCTTCAGATCACTCGAGAGTGAGAGGAGAGGTACTGGCTTGCTTCTAGTTCTTGCTCTTGCTGTTTTAGATCCTTTCTCTTGTAAAGTATCCATATATTGAGTAAGTGTAACTTGGTTGTTTGTACTCTGTCTCTTCTGCATTTGGAGTCTACGAAACTACAAAAGTGTATTAGCGCAAGTTGAAACAATTATAACATTGTTTAAAACGACTACATACTGGCGCAGGGACTTGTCTCTCTTCGAATGTACCACTTGGATGATATGATCTACTTCTCTCTTCTTCCTTCTTTTCAGGTTTACTTGCTTCATCATCTTGAGTGCGTGCTCTAGTTATACTATAAGAACGAGATGTTTGATTTAATAAAAAAAGTCTTCGTTTGTTGTTCTTTTGTCCTTTATGAGGCGCTTACCGACGATGTAGCTTCTTTAGACGGTTAGGAATTGGCTTGGGTCGTTGATGAGGTTCTTCAAAAGTAGAAATAGAAGCGCTGCTTTTGCCATCCTTGCGCTCAGTTGACCGTTTCTTTTCAGAAACATCCAATCCATGAGATTGACGCTTTTTGTTCCGTTTTTCTTGAGTTGGCAACTTATCTTTTGTCTTCTTAGGAGTCTTTAAATGCGCTTGTGACGTCTTTGAGCGTCCAGCATCTCCTTTAATATTCTTTCCAACCCTTGGAGACTGTTCCTTTGCTTTTGATTTACTGCTATGCTTTGGTCTTGGCGTAGCTGCTTTAGCTGTACGTTGTCGTGGACTTGTTATTGTTGGAGTAGGAGACTTTGAACGAGATCGTCTGCTACCAGTAGGAGACTTCATAGCCTTAGAAGAAGGTGACTTGGCTTTGATTGGCTTCAACACAGACACAGACTTTCTGTTTTTCTTACGCTTTGCGGCTATAGCGTCTAAATACAATTTAATTGACAACCAACGGTTTTTTTCGGGTTTTTTTTTTCTTTCATTTTATTTTTTGTACCTTTTTGTTGCCTCTCTATTGAGTGTTGCATGTCACCAAAAGATTTTGAACGTCCTTTGCCACTTTCACCACTTGAAGATGAGTCTTTATGTTTGTGCTCTTTGTTAATGTCACGTTGCTTCCTCTTCACTTGTGTAGGTTCGTCCGGTTCGATAAATGTTAATTTCGACTTCATTCTACTACCACCAGGACTCTTGACTAATAGTAAAACTGAGAAAAGGAAGAAAGGCGAAAATACAAAAACAATTTTTTACGAGAAAGGGAAATTTCTGGAAATGCGTTCTGGCTTTAATGACATTACATGTCTAGGATAATTACGCGTTAACTTCTTTTTATAACATAACCAATCCGAAATTAAAACCTTTTTTAGAAATTGATTTTTTTTTGTATTGTATTGGCGTACTACGTCCTATGTTCTGTCGGGATCTATCCTGGTGTCTACCTACTGACGATGTAGAAGGAACTTTAGTATATTTGGCTCTTTTTGAGTTATTGGCAGCTGCTTTTTGAGAAGAATGCCTCGATTTCTTTTTCTTACTATTTGGCGACTGCAAGTTCATGTGAATACGTTATAAAGCATATAATACGCGTGTGGCGTTACTTACTTGTGAATAGCCCAATTTAGGCGCCGTTTGTAGCTGGAACACATAGTCTGCTCTTTACGTAGCGATTAGAAAACGAAATATGACGAAAATACGGAACTCGATTTTTGTGTCTTTTTTTTTTTTTTGGATTCAATTTCGGCTATTTTCAGTGTTATCAATTGACGCACCCCTGAACTTTAACTAGTTTCAATTTGACTGTGCCATTATTTTTTACCGTTTCACGTATGTGTTTGTGACTTTTAATAAAAGGTACCGCCTCCACAACTAATTGTACGCTCTATACACGACCATAGTTAGTCATACACTAAATCGGAAGAAAATACGCCAAAACCGAGGTTTAGGCTATCAAAATACCTTTGATACAACAATACACCAATCTCGTCGCCTTTCAGATCGTAACGCGGGTATTTGCTTGAAAATAAGTTTCTACGGATTACATGAACATCAAAGAAGGCGCAAACAAGTTAAAAAGCACTTTAACGCACTTTGACGTCTTTTACTGTGGCTCCATCGGCAATTGTTAGTTTTAATTTTTTGTTACTACCAGAGCCAAAAGAAACCTATAAAACGTTTGCTCCACCATAATATCCAAAATTCCTTGCAAAACCTGAAAATGTACCTGTAGGTGTACTGTTGAGGCCATTCATGTGATATAAACTAGCAACAAGAAATGGTAGCCCGTGGCGGCACTATCAGTCTTCGTAATTGTATAGTTTTACTAAAAAGGAACTTTGAACGGAATTTGGTCGGCAAGTGAAGAAATTACGACAACGCTATTTTCGATACTACTTTTAAAGATGGAAAATAAACCTTCAACCCGCCAATTGTACACAGCGTACTTTTGGCAACTGTACATCCAATTAAATAAACTGCTTTTTTCTTGAACCTTGTGCACGTTATTTACGTGGTGGCTTATCGCACAAACAAGAGGTGCCGCTAGCTCTTATGGCCAGTCTCGAGAAGCTGATCAGTCGCCTACGTAAGAACGACCCAAACGTAACGGCCGTTCAAGTACGCAAGCCAAAAAGGCTAGCGAACCTTTACGTTAGTAACCCATACGATTAGATTGACAGCAACACGTTTCTGCAAGAAAAACCAAGAAAGCGTGTAAAGTTGATAGAACAGCTTTGCGACGCGTTGGGATATAACACAGTACAATTAATCCAACTTACTAATTAGAATTGCTCATTTTTTCTAACAGCATGTTACACGCTTAACTATGGCTAAATTGGGCATCAGAGATGACGTAGCGATGGCTTTAGCTAAATTATTGCTAGAAAATACGACGCTTCGCATACTGTACCTGAACGATAACCACTTGTCTTTCCACGCAATGAAAAGTATTTCAGAGGCACGCAAAGCGAATTCTATACAAAAAAAAAACTAAACGTGATAAAACAAATAAAAAGCACAAAAGCCAAACTAACACGTGATAAACAAAGGCGTTACTATCAAATAGTACTTTGGAGAGCTTAAATGTTTCAAACAATCCTATCCAAGATAAGGGTATAAAATGTATGTTGGCTACGCTAAAGAAGAATCAGACTCTCACAGAGCTCAACGTTGATAACGTTCGTATTTCTGCAAAAGGTACAAACTTTTGAAAAAGACAGTTCATTCACCATTTTCTTTTACTCACACCCTTCTGATGATTTAATGCCTACATACATCTAGGTATAAAGCATATACAAGGTGTGGCTATATGTAATCCAAAATTTGTACGCATAAGCCTTCAGAATAATCCTATCATGGCTCAAGGTATTCTTCACATTCTAAGAGCACAGAGAAAAAACAAAGATTTGAACGCAATCTTGGGCGGGAAACCATTACTAGGAGGTTTGTTGCTTTTCTCATGACATAACTAATTTAATCACTAATAAATAGGCTCTAATGCACTTCAAATATACCACAACCTCGATAAATACGTAACGACGTGGATGTCAGAAGTTGCTGTAAAAGATCTCGATCAATCTCCTGAAAAGAGCCTTAGAGATATCCTTAGACAAGTACAATCAAGTTCTACTAACTTGGTTAAACTGGATCTATCTGGCACACTTGTTGGAGATCGCTGTTGTGTATTAATCTCAGACGCTTTACCAATGAACACGTACAGTACTTTTTTGCAACTAAGTCAAGTTGTTTAAGTTTTTCCAACATTTACTCTTCTGACTAGAACCTTGAAATCTCTTATCTTACACGATTGTATGATTAATGATCCTGGAGCCAATGCTCTTGCGCATGGTAAGTCGAGTGTTCCAAGATCTTGTAAGCTTAATAAAGCACTAGGGCTTGTGAAGAACACAACATTAACAGAACTTGACTTTGGTGGAAACTCAATCGGCGACAATGGTACGATATCCTTGTTAGTTTTCTCACCAATGACACTTTGTAGGTGCTACGGATTTTTATAATTTATTGGTATTCAACAAATCTTTAAAGTCACTAAGTCTTTGTGGTGTAAAAATGCCTGAAGACCTTGCTCCTTTTCATGGATGGTCCTCGCTATTTGAACATATCGTACGTCATTAAAAAAATCGAAAAATATTTAGTGTTTTGATCTCTCAGCTATGCAACACCTATATTGCATCAGCGAAAACTTGATAGGCTATCTCCAGTATAGCTTATAATCTTGTTCTTCTGTCTTGTACACGAACGCATATAGAATAAACGAGCTTTATGCGGTTTTTTTCTATTTTTTTTTGTAAAACTAACTACGACTAGATGCACAAAGCGAAGCTCACAACACTTAATCTATCAAACACTGGATTGTCCCCTAAAGTGATAAAATCGCTGCTTTTGACAAATGTTACCTTAAAGAAACTACTTGTTTCTGGCATATCGTCATCTGTATCAGTAAGGATCTTCTCGCGTTTTCAAAATTCTCGTTTTTTTATTATTGCTCGCATCAATTTTTATATTTTTTGCCTACGTACAGGCTACGGATTGTATGAATTACGGATACTTATTTTTTGGAACATTTAGAATAAGAGCAGCTGTCAGAAGATGGTGAAGGCAATTTGTGAAGGACTACGAAGGAACAAAACATTAGAATCTTTATGGCTTGTTGGAGAAACAGATACACTACATTTGGAAGCTTTGCTTCCATCCATAAGCAGTACATATATTTAATTAAATCCAGCCATTAATATCATTGTAGCGAACAATGGGTTAAAAGAATTGAGTGTGAGAATCTCAAGTTTTGATGACGTTGAACGTTTAGGTTTGAATACTGTTTCTGTACGTACAGAAGTTGCATTCTAAGTCTTTTTATCTAGCATGTATTAGTAAGATATGCAAGTGTCTACAATCTAAGCCTAATATAAAATCCTTGGGACTTATACACAGTGATCTTGGTAAACCAGAATTGACAGTATTGAAGGCATTTTTGAAACAACACCGAACAATAACAGTACGAAAAAATGAGATTTCAAAACGAGAAATTTTGACCAGATATGCTTGCCGACAGGCAATGTTCAAATTCAAGCTTTCCCCAGCAGTAAAAGTGTTGAATATATCCGAAAATTCTGTCTTCCCAAAAGATCAATTACAGTTCTTTTTGTTCAAATTCTCTACTTGTTTTACCCACGTGTTGAAACCGCTCATTTTATAACTAGAACCTTGATCTTTCTGGTCAGTATTTCGATGAAGATACTATAGGTATTTTTTCTTCTCTCCTACAAACTGCACAACTGCAAGGTCTGACTATAAACGAAACAAATATTGGAGACCCAACACCTCTAAGGATGCTAAGGAGTTTTATATGCAATGACATTTATCTTAAAACACTCACTATTCTTCGTTCTGGATTTAACAAGCAACATGGTAAATACATAAGCAAAGCATTAAAGACAAATATAGGTTTAGAATGGGTTAACTTGGGACAACCTAAAGGTGTATATAAGTCCTTACCTGATGATAACTGTAATCAGTTTTCAACAAAATTTTGGAGATTTATGGATGAATATTTCCAGTACACTGTAAACACGTGAACAAAAAAAAAGAAAAAAAATATTTGACAAAAAGAAACTGTCTATTGTAGATCGTCACTGTACAATCTTCTAACCTCAACTTCAGTTACCTTCTAGCACCCATCAAAAAATATGAGAAAGACAAACTCAAATCGGGCTATCTCCATGAATTCGGATTTGAACTATTTGCTCAAAAATGTTCAAAGATTTAGCAATTGATTTACGTCTGTATGACACAATCACAGCTATACTTGCGTAACTGGCATCTCTTACATGCACTGACAGTTGTATGACAATACAACTTCTGGTAGGCACGTGTTGATAAATCTGTTCGTGTAAAACAATGTTTCGGCGAATCCCTACTATTGTTAAGCCGCTACAATTATAAAACAAGCAAAGAAACGCTAAAATACAAGTAACAAAGGTAGTAATCCAATACTAAAACGGTTTTGTACAGATATCGTGGGGCGTTGGGTTTTGATTAATTGTATGTGCGCGACTGCAGAAAAAGAGTCTAAAATGCGTTTATTGCTTGATTTGACGATTTTTATAGAAGTTAGCCCAGACACTATGTTTCTGTCTCAAAACACATCAAAAGCATCGCTTATCACTCTACCTCCCGAAATTCAGCAATATATAGCGTCTATGCATGACCTAACAATATTTAACAACTGGTATAATTTGTGTTTTTTTTTTTTTTTTCCTTGCAATTACTGTGTTTACTAAAGCTTGTTTCTGTAGGCATTGTCTCTGTAAAGAAGCAGCAATATTGACACACTTTAATGTAAATTTGGAAAAACAAGGCAACTGGTACACGTGGTACAAAAACGGAAACAAAAAAACACAATGTCATTTCGTCAATGGTGTACTTAATGGCATTTCAAGAAGATGGAATTTATCAGGTATCCTCAAGTGTGAAAAGATGATGAAAGATGGTGTTGAGAATGGATACTATAATACTTACTATAAAGACGGTAAAATTGAAGCAAAGATGCACAAAGTAAACGGAAAAAGAGACGGTAGTTACAACGCTTTTTGGCAGAACGGAAAAATAGAAGTGTCATTCAATCGTGTAAATTTTGAAAAGGAAGGCATTCACAGACAATGGCATGAGAATGGTCAACTGGAAGTACTTTGTTTATTCAGAAAAGGTATTAAAGAAGGTAGTTATTCAAGCTGGTATAACACCGGACAAAAGAGAACTGAATGCTCATTCAAAAATGGTAACAAACATGGATTTTATGAAACTTATCATGAAAATGGTAAAATCGAAATGAACTGTATCATGAATAATGGAGTTAAAGATGGTACATATAGAGCATGGTATGATAATGGTCAACTTGAAGTTAAGAGTTTTTATATAAAGGGTAAGAAAAAAGGTATACATAGGCTGTGGTATGACAATGGTACTCTTGAGATGAGATGTTTTTTCAAAGATGGAAAAAAAGAAGGATTGTATGAGGCTTGGCATAAGAACGGTTTTATGGAGATTAAGACTCAGTTCAAGGATGGTTTGAAACAAGGGTTATATGAGGTTTGGTATCCCAGTGGTCGACTTAAAAAAAGATGGATAATGAAGGATAACGAACTTGAATCTAAGCTACCACTTAATTAAAATGGAAAAACTGTTTTTCCTTGACTGTGGCAGAGGTCAGCACAACAATATCTTATGAATATGTGATTTCTCTTTCCATTGGTAAAAACGAGCACTCAATCCCAACATGTGGGCGGATTTGTTAATCTTTGTAAGATTTCTTGTTGCACGTGTTCAACCAAAACCAAGAGCTTTGTAGGTGGCTGTGACTTCGGTTGTGTCTCAGTTCCTAAAGGACTTGTCATAAGCCTTAGTACATGAAGAAAATAATAAGTATTTACCGCTAGATCCAACAGACTAGTGATGACGTAAGGCGTATGCTAAGTTTGAGTAAAAAGACATCAATCGCAGTCAATAGACGTCAAAGTCTACGTATTTTACATTGATTGTAACACTGACGCTATGAATGATGAAATCTGAACGAACCAGCAAAGTACAAACTACCCCTTTAAAAAAAAATCTAACTTTAGCCCAGAAGCGTAAAGTAAGGCGAGTGGACTATGGAGCCTATGATGTTGAAGAAACAGGTAATTTTAGAAGTGTACAAGACAACGTTACAAATACCGAAATTTAGAAGACCTGACGCAGTCATCGAGCCTTACAAACTCCCTCATGTCTCCTCGCGCAAAGAAATATGCCGTACGCATTTGTACCACAGGGAACACTTCTTTTTCATATTTAGCTTTGCGTTTGTAGTCTCTGCGCGTAAAGAATAACTTAGGCCTCATCGTAAACTAGTTTGTCAGAAAACAACTGAAACTATTCTGAAAACATCTTTTTGGTGTAACACTGTTATCATAGGACAAAAATAATGCTCTATGTTCGGGACCAGCACTTCAAGATCCAGTTCGCCTTGGCCAAGTCACATCTTTCACAGTACGCCATCCAAACAGGTACGCAACCGCAATAGCCTATTCTAGCTTCTTATACGTTAAAAGAAAGGAAATATCTGTTAAAATAAGTGGTGACGCAAATATACAAGTATACGATAATGCAAATGGTAGCTTCGACTACGAATTTTGGATTGACAATATGGTAAACAAAAAAAAAAACAGAAGCTTTTGACAGGTTTTTTATTTGGTGTTTTGAGTGCTCTTTTTTTTGAGTTTATTTGTTCTTTGTGTATGCAATGTAACACTATTTAGAAATGCGTTGATGTTGTAGTTAAAGTAAAGGGCAAACACGCGCCAGGATCACCATGGACAATTGATGGTACATCTTTTATCACCAATTTAACACATTCCACATGATGAAGTCGCTTACTTTTACTTTAGTTCTTGACAATGCACGTTGGCTAAAACTCGTAGAGACAAGACGCGCATTGAGTGCGTTATAATCGCGCATACTTGAACCTTTGTTTAATCATCTTGCGTATAGAACGAGCATCTCAAAAAAAGTTGCAGATAGTTAATTATAAAAGTAACAATTCACGACATAGTCGTGATACTAGTACAAGTGGAGAAAGCTCTGAAGAGCTTTCTGATACACCATTATCACCTACTTCACCTAAGTCACGTGATACTGAACACAGCAAAGAGTTTTCCTTCAAGGTAAGCAGCCCAAATACTCTCTAACTAGTGGGTGAATACTACTCTAACTTTCGCTTGTAGAGTCAAACTACAGAAGAGAGTGAACGTGCAGACAAGTAAGAACTTTCTCAGTTTTTTTTTGCTCTTGTTTTAATGCGCTTTTTTGTAGAGTTGTCGTCGTTGATTCTAGTTCCTACAGTAGTGGGAGTAGTGACTTTGATGAACGAGAACAGTCATCTTATAGTTTTAAAAAACATAAAGTAGCACATGTACCTCCAGTTGCTATTTATAACTCTGAAAGTTCAAGATCTCGTATATTTGATAATGACTCTGAAGAAAGTACAAATCTTAGGTTGTCCTACCGTAAAGCTGCTTATTCTGAAGGCGATAATAGTTTATCGGGTTCAAGCGGAAGTGGCAGTATAGGTATGTAATATTGTTGTTTAGGGTTATAAGTGATAACAAAATGTTTCTAGTTGAGGAAGTCTTACATCTCAAAGGAATGATTGACAGACAACAGAACTTGCTTACAAATCAACAGAACGAGATTGAAAGACTTAAAAAACAAATCAAAGAGCAAGGACCTCCAATGATGCTACCAAACGCACAAGCTACAGCACATCTATTGCTTAGAAAAAAGGCTTTGCTAGGCACTAAATGGCCTGCTCGTTATTTCAAGTTAAAGAATGGACAATTGCAGTATTGGAAGACTGAGGCTTGTCTCTTGAACCAGTCAAAGCATATATCACTTGCAGGAGCTAAAGTTGTTGCTGTACAGTGTAAAGGTAAAGACTTTTGCTTGAGGGTATCGAATAAGGTTGAGGGCAAGGTTTGGGTTATAGCTTTTTACTCAAAGGATACTTTTAAGTCTTGGAAATCTCATTTAACAACTTGGGCTAGTAGCTATCAAAGCGAGTGACACAAACTTAATTTTTTTCAAGGCTTGTTCGCCGGTTGGTAGTAAAAATAAATTGTACTTTAAATTTGTTATGTTTCATCTCTCCTTTTGACGTCGTAATTGTAACTTCTGTGTTAGTAGTCAGAAATAAAAGAATGTTGAATGAGACTACTCAAACGCACTGTGATGTTAAGCGAACAATTGACTATAAGGCAACTTTCAAGAGTTCGACTAGTGCAAGAGTAAAAATTTAACACCTCCAAGTTCACGGAGTGTGATTCCCTTGTATTGTACACCGCCCGGAGATCACTATCTCAGGGGAATAAATAAGATAACCGCGCCTCTTCCGTACTCCTTGGATATAAACCTCCTAGGTTTTATAAAACGTGATTTTAATAAATAAAGACAATGGAAACACGCACTACTGGGATAATTGATCAAATACCGACCGAAATATGGGCTGTTATCCTTAATTTTATTCCTGGCGTGTACTTACCCTACATGAGGGTAGTATGTTCTGTATTTTCGTGTATAGTAAAAGATTATTTGGGTTACACACCCAAGATAGTCATTACAATCGAAAACAAGAAACAGCTCAAAGATTATCATCAACAACAGTTTCCTTTTCATTTAAACACATGCCAAGTTGATATTTATTATGAGATGACAGGGTATGACTTTAAAACATACATTCAACAAGCTTTTTCTGTTCATAGTATTTATAAGAACGTGAGTGAAAGCTTTATCAAAGCACTTGCTGGAGTACATACAATTAATCTCACCTATACTCAAGTGACAAATAAAGGCATCAAAGCGTTGGCTGGAGTTCATACAATTAATCTCAGTGGTACTGCTAGTGTAACTGATAAAGGCATCAAAGCATTGGCTGGAGTTCATAAAATTGATCTTAGTTGTACTCGAGTGACAGATAAAGGCATCAAAGCATTGGCTGGAGTTCATACAATTAATCTCACCTATACTCAAGTGACAGATAAAGGCATCAAAGCATTGGCTGGAGTTCATACAATTAATCTCAACTATACTGATGTGACAGATAAAGGCATCAAAGCACTGGCTGGAGTTCATACAATTGATCTTGGTTGTACTAAAGTGACAGACAAAGGCATCAAAGCGTTGGCTGGAGTTCATACAATTTGTCTCAGCAGTACTAGAGTAACAGACAAAGGTATCGAAGCATTGGTTGGAGTTCATACAATTAATCTTTTTTATACTGAAGTGACAGACAAAGGCATCAAAGCGTTAACAGGGGTTCATAAAATTTATCTGACAGAAAAAGACAATAACCATTGGCTGGAGATTATGAAATAATCATGTAACAAAATGACAGAAGCTATCAAAAAAATCTCTGTTGCATGTAACACGTAAAGTTCCAGAAAAAAATGCTGCACAAGTTTTTTTTGTAATTCCGTTTTTAATGTAATACAAATATCATCCGCCAAGGTGACACTATGCTTGTAATGTAACGTGGTATTGATGACTGCTATAAACATTGAGTAGTCATTCCTAAACTTGTATACTTACTTCAGGTGCCTTTGGTTTTAGGAATGTCTTGGTGTACCAAAATTATTTTGTGTTGTATACGCTCTCCCCAGGCGAGTTTTTTCTGCTTTTATGTATGCACTATCCTATGTCCCATTGATTCTGTACCTTAACTATTATCTCTATTTGTTAGTGTCTGGAGCCAAACAATAGTGCATGAAAAGTGTACACATCCCCAGCCTTCATGTCATAAGGATCTCAACTGTACTGAAGTGACAGACAAAGGCATCAAAACGTTGGTAGGAGTTCATACTGTAAGGTTAAGACGACGTAGACTATTGTAATTAACTGTTTATTAAGGTATTGACATGTGTTAAGTTAGAGTAATCATATTACAGTCTCAGAGTCACACATTAGTCTCAGCAGTACTAAAATTAATCTTTTTTTACTGAAGCTATCAAAAAAGTCTGTTGCATGTAAATAGTACACTTTACTTTCCTGCAGTTGGTTTTTTCCTTCTTTGCTCTACTCCAGTACTTGTTTAAGCACACATGACACGTGCTTTATTCGGTGTATGGTCAACTTCACGAACTGTTTTTTGTTTATGGAAGGAGTATAAGAGATTGTATGATAATGGTGTATTATCTTAAGCATAAGAAGGCAAAGAAAAAGGTATTATAAGTACTTAAAAAAAATTTGCAAATTCGTTTTTTTATGGCATATGTTACATGATTCGTTTAAAGTCCTTTAATGACTTTAACTCACTGAAATCCTTTTCTCCAGCAATCTTCCTTTCTCTTATCTCTACTAAAATATTCGCTAGCTCTTTTACAAGACCAGGCATCAATCTTCCTAAAAACAGATTTTGAGCCTTCATTAATCAAAAAAAAAAGAGAGAGCTTACCTGGTTCTTTAAATGAGTCGTGAGCACTAGGACTTTTACTGAATTCTATCAACCACGGTTTCATTGATTTATCCAAAAGAAAATCAGTTCCTAAAAGTAAGCACATATTTGTTAACACTCGGAACATTGTAATCTTTAAATTATATCTTGCAAAAAACGAAGAAGTTTTGTTTCGTACCAACAAAAGCAAAGCATGTCTGTAATCTTGCCATCTTGAACTGTACACTCTTGAACGCTAGCTTTGTGACATACATCAATTTTGGTTCTAAATAGTTATAAGCCCGTAGAAGAAGTAGTCACTGTAATGTGTTTATGTCAAATCCCAAGGTACCTAAAACATTTTTTATAAAATTTGGATCGTCCACCTGTCCAGACTCCAATAAATGTGCTTGCAAATCATCAAATGATATTTTAGTGTCCAGATATTGATTTTTGAAAGATGGATGATCTCTGGATAGTCACAGTTAGATTTTACATACATTCACTTGGACGCACTTTTGGGCAGTAACGTTAGAAATATGCTTGTATTTGTTGTCAAAATCATCTTCTTCAAACTCTTCTATATTAACACGTATGTAACCTTCATGGAATAGTACCACCCTTTAGACGCATTGTTAGGATGATATGCTAGAATTATGAGATAAATACCATGGCTTGCAGCTTGCAATAAACAAGTATGTTCTGACATCAAATTTTCTTCCTTTGTATAACAACAAATTCTGCACATAACGTTGAGCAATATATTCGTCATGCTTTGTTTCGCCCTTTGGTAGTTTGAGTCCTTTATAAAGAGCATCTTCATTAGATGCAACAAATATACCACGGCCACCTTAAGAATAATCAGCGAATCTTTCAGTACTGCTTATTTTTCTTCGAAGTTTGCTTCTGTTGACGGAAAAAAGGTACTCACGTGACAACCTTGAAGGTTTTACTATAAATTGTGTATCTCCTTTTTCCATATCTTTTTTTAGTTTTGTAAACTGTTCTGGTTTTGATAAATCGTAGGTTTCTAACGTCACAAGTGAGAAAAAAATTGAATACAAAAATCATATTGCTATTTGAAATATCGAATTAAATCATGATTGACACGAAACCTGGTACGAAACGTCCTACTTTTGATATAAGAGGGTACTTATGCATAAATTCTTGTGCATTATTTCCCAAGTACGCTGAGAGAAAATAAAGTCAGCAAAGAAAACTATGGTGTCAAAAAATTAGTTTGGATTTTTCTATTGCCTACCTTTGTTACACAGATGATATTCCGACGGAATGTGATTTAATAGTTGTTGTAATGGTCTTAGCTTCTTTACAATAATGTCAGTACCTGACACTTCATTTCTTTATGAAGATGAAGTGCGACAAAAGCCTCGTACCTGAACAGGGATGACAGTTCTCTTTTTAAGCCAAAAAAGATTGATTGTATCAACTACGCTCTCCTGGAAGGAAATTGAGAAAAATTATTCACTAACATAAAAGTCTACTGACAAAAAGGCGTGCTCGAGCAAGATTCAAGCATTTTGTTTCATTATTAGCAGAACGTAGGCGCGATTCCCTGCAGTAGTATAGCTAGAATGTGTTAGCTTGTTTTTTTCTTGAAACAGATTTTGAATAAAAAGCGGTTATCGTCGATATTGCGCTTAAATTGGTTCATGTACGTCAGCGTTTTCGCTAACAAATTGACTTCATTTCTTTTTGTAAGCATGGATGTAATACTTGCCTGAGCCCAGCCGTGTGGAAGTAGAGCTTGTCTCAAATACATGCCAAACCTTTTTTGATCGCTAAAAAACAGCAATGTGTCTGGATGCTTCTGGCGCCAAGACTGCAAATGACATGTACACACCGTATCCTAGAAGCAATTAGTACGTCCTAATTCATCCAAAAATGTCTAATTGCGTTACCTTCGTGTTGTGGCATTCAAGCTCGTCTGTCAAGAACTTATCCTCAACGCCAGGTACTATATCAGGGTGTAAAACCAATTCAAACTGCGCTTTCTCGCGTTCTTCCTTAAGCAATCACGTAAGTATGTGCGTTGCTGTACGCGTTTACGTACTTGACTTTTGGCGAGTTCCATCAGTTACAGAATAAATGACAAGCGTTTGTCGAACGGTCAGAGATAGTCTTGTGTTGTTGGCTAAACCAAATTAAACATTTTTTTATTTGCTTGGAAACGCTTCAAACAGCTCACGCAATGACTGATAAACCGCTTGCGGGTTTGATTATCGCTGCTACAAGTGGCCTATCTATAAATCCAGCCGACTTTCTTAAGAGGATCAAAGAATATGGCGGCAAACCTTCCTTCTTGATAACCAGCAAAGTGCGACTACACCACGGCAATTTACACAACCGCCAATTTACTTTTCCTCTAAAACATTTAAAACGAAAAAAAACCGCTCAGCTTACGTATTGATCACTGACACCGAATAAGACAACTCACCTGGTAACGACACAAAAACTTGTACAGGCTGACAACTACAAAGTCAAGTCTGCGCTCAAGTATGGCGTAAAGGTAGTATCTGAAGGATTCATCAACGCTTCTATTCAACTTCAAACAAAAGCAGAAGAAGCGGGCTTTTTACTTTCAAAAGACGTCTCTACACCTAAAGTACGACAAAAACAGGCCACTTTTGAGTATTCAAATTTTTTTGTGTACTAAAAACAGCTTCTTTACCGCCCACGTGCCGAGCATTTCAGAAAGAACTTTTGTACTAAATAATCGGTTTAGAAAGCTGAATACTTCTCCTACGATCGGGAATTTATTACAGAGGAGCAACTTCAAGTGATTGAAGCAAAAAAACGAGCAGAGGAAGAGCGTCTTAAAAAGGAACAAGAAAAACAAAAAAAGCGCTTAGAAATGCAAAAAGAACACGCACAACAGCACTCTGGAGGCGAAGGTAAAGATAAATTAACATTATCAATCCTGCAGTTTCTTATTAGCTTGTTTTAGGCTCCAAATTAGCCATGGGAGGTGCTATCACTCCAGGACCATCCACGTTGTCTGGTCCAGTAAAAAAGGTGAAGGCTATCCGTGTTGGCTCACCTAGCGAGCAGCCATTCCCAAAGGATTTTGATATTTTGTACTACGATGTATTACAGGTACGACAAAACTGCAGCTGTGAGTGTTTGTCTAACTGAGATCAATCTTGTTTTAGTGGACAGATGTTAAGAATAACATGAACAAATACTACTGCATCGAACTACATGCTGCTTTGAAGGGTGCTAATAAAGTGTACCGTTTGTTCACGCATTATGGTCGTACTGGAGATTTGATAAAAAACCCAGAGGCTGGCAGAAAGGAAAACAGATATTGCACTTCCCTCGCCCATGCTAAAGTACGTCCTGACTTTTGGTCTCTCTTTTCGTTTCTTTTTAACACGTTTTGTTCAAAATACATTCTTACACTTACTTAGAATCTGTATGCGTCTGTAATCATTGAAAAAACAGGAAAGAAGGGATATAGAAGAGTTGATCTTGTTGCCAGTAACATTGGTTCCGAGAAAGTAAGTTACTAGAAACAATTGTTACAGTTTTCAACTAAACCTTTTCCCTATAGCTCAAATCTCTTGGAAGCGAGGAGCCACCACCAGAGGTTGCATTTTCTCTATCTGAGCCTGTAAAGGTCACACCTGAAGTTGAGGATTTAACGTCGTATATCTACACAGAAGCCAAAAAGGCGTTGTCAACCACTTTGGGTAAAATCAAAATCACAGCAAAGGGCATTGAAACACCTCTCGGTGTTGTAACCCTAAAACAAATTAAGAAGGTACATTAATTTGTTTAGTACTTAAATGTACGATAAAGCTAATGTTTGCACGTGTAGGGTGAAGGGATTCTGCAAGAGTTGTATGACGTTTTCAAGAGCGGTAAATCTGGATCACATGTTAAGTCCAGTATGGAAGAGTTGTCAAACCACTTTTACACTATCATCCCTCACCAAATTGGCCGCTCACGTGATGCCATTCGTGACTCTGTCATTAATTCAATGAGATTATTTGAGGAGAAACAAGAAATGTTGCAATTGATGAAAGATATGCTTAATGTAAGTGCCATTGAAAACATGACGAATTCAATTAACTTGCTTCACAGGTTAGCACATCTGTTGGCGCTTCTAGCGCAATTGGTATGCAATACAAAGCGCTCAAGACGGATATAGTATCACTAGCACAAGATAGTGAGGAGTTTAAGCGCATGCGAGCTACTGTTCTCGGTTCTGTTGTAGATGAAGATTCCAAGGAGTACAGCATCAAAAATATTTACTCTTTGGATCGCCATGGAGAGCGCCTTCAGTTCGCTGGAAACATGCATAACCAACGATTATTGTACCACGGTTCTCGATTGAGTAATTTCGTCGGTCTCTTATCTCGTGGTGTTCTCATGCCAAAGGTTGTTGTTTCTATGGGCGGAAAAAGAACAGATGGAGGCCTCTTAGGTAATGGTATTTACTTTGGTGACTCTATCTCCACTTCAGCACAATACACCACTTGTGGTGGTAAAGGAACACGTATGGCGCTTATGTGTCTCGTGTCACTTGGTACAGTAAAAGATTACACCAAGGTAACCTATGGCCTCACTGACGCTCCTTCTGGATTCCACAGTGTTCACGGTGTCAGGTACCGACATCTGGTTCATTCATTACTTTATGCTAACAAGGCATTCTTTAGCAAATCCATGGACCCTAGTTCTGACTTCAAAGATGAGGAATATGTTATCTTTGATACAAAGCAACAATGTCAACAGTACCTTGTTGAATTTACAGCAACTGGCGATACAGCACACGATAGAGTTCCTGATGTTAAGGCACCTGTAATGGCAGCTGAGCGTGCAATGCTTTCTATGCCTTTGGAAGATGCCAACGCTGAAGCTTCAGGTATTAATAACCTCAGTGCAAAAGATATCTGTTTCTTACTCTAATTTAGTGTTTAAAAAACCGGAGCCACAACCACCTTCGAAACCATCATGGGCAAGTTCATACAAGAAAAAGTCATACACTACCTCAAAATACACTTCCACACCTAAGAAGTCACTGCTATCAAACA
Source organism: Trichosphaerium sp. ATCC 40318 (assembly GCA_038496445.1). Classification (NCBI taxonomy): domain Eukaryota; phylum Discosea; class Flabellinia; family Trichosidae; genus Trichosphaerium; species Trichosphaerium sp. ATCC 40318. Next base: position 28,000 of record JALMLS010000150.1, on the reverse strand, counting down.
GCATTTTGCAGCCTTCCAAATTATCCATCCTTGGAAAGAGAACAAAAGACGATGATGACAACATACCTTTGACTGCTAGCACAAAAGATAAGAACTACACACTCAAATCTAGCCTTGATCAAGAGCCAAAGAGAATGAAGTTTGGCAGACTATCTGGTACGCCATACACAAGTGACGCTCTTCTTATTTAACTGTTTAAGCAGATAGCTTAACCTCTTCTATGCTCAATTTATCTTCATCGGTTTCTGGTTCTTCCAAAAACGATTGGGGTACTTCAAAGGCATTCCTAAAGGCTACTGGAAGCTATGGATCGAGTATTTCAAAAGTTATCGGTGAAGCTAATGCTAAACTTAAACGACAAGAAGGTACATAGTTTGTTTCATTACGCTCTGCTCTATTTTTTCTTACTTTTTCTTAAGATCAACTTCGTGAGTTATTTTTAAAAGACAAGAAGCACTTTAAACTATCTGATCCATTCACATCGTGCCTCAACGTCTATGAAAACGTAGAGTCATTCGAATTCGCAGAAGAAAGCAAGGATGAGGTAAGATTCACAATTATAAGAAAATCTTTGGTCTTAACCTTTTGATAGTTGAATATCCCAAAACTACTACAAACCATGCGTCGTGTACCTGACTCCCAGCTTGCTATTGTACCTAAACTGAGTAACTTCAAAGATAACTTTGAAGAGTTCAGCAAAGGTGTTCTTGAAGGTCTCAACTGGGAAAACGTTATTGGAGCTGGAGGTTCCGTTCTAGGATCTCTTCTTGGCGCTAAGAAAGGATTTGCTGATTCGGACATTGATCTATACTTGTATGGGCTTACCGAAGAGGAGGCCACAGATAAGGTACGAAAAGTGTTCATAGTTGTGCTTGTTAGCTCACACCTTGTTTCTAGTTGAAGCACATTTATTTCACTATTCAATCAAACACAAACGCTTCATGCGAAATTATTCGTACAGCGCGTTCTGCTATAATTATTGGCACATATCCTGTTCGCAACGTAAAAGTATCTTTGCGATTATTCTCCTCACCTGCTGAGGTTCTTACTGGATTTGATATTGATTGTTGTGGAGGTACCATTCTTTTGTTTTATCACAACACGTGCCACTATTAACACCTACCTAGTTGCTTTTACTGGTCAAAAAGTATTTGCTTTGCCACGTGCAAGACGTGCAATCACAAAGCGTTATAATTTAATTGATATGTCAAGGCGTAGTGCTACATACGAAGCTCGTCTTTACAAATACGCTAAACGGTAAGACGCCTTGTGAGACTACGAACTTTTTGTCTCATTTTGTTTAGTGGTTTTGCTGTTGCCTGCCCAGGATTTGATAGACACCTAGTAAATCCTGATGTCTACGTAGCCTCTCAAAAGGGATGTCGTGGTCTTGCTAGACTCCTAAGATATGAGCGTGAGGCAATCACAGGGACCAAAGAGCTTGTTTGGAAACCGGCAGATAATATGTTTAAAGTCTACAGCGTTGATGAATTCTCACAAGATAAAATCAATGAATACAATGCTATCGAAATTGAGAAAAAAGGAGCATCAATCTTTGAAGCTCTCGATACAGAGGATGAAGACGATGCACCTTATGACCCAGCTGGTGACTACTCTAACCTTTACGTACCTTGGGGACCACAATGGTAAGTCGAATACCTGCTGTTGCGCTGTCTAACAAACAACAAACAGGTACACTAAACAGATCATTGAGCAACTCGAATACAGAGACAAACAACAATACTTTGGTTTGCTAGAACGAATGGAACCAGCTAAACATGTCATATTTTACGGTATTGAGGTATGCCTAGACCAGAAGATTGAATGTATTTCGCTTACAAGTTGTAGAACATCATGACTGGTAAATCTAGTTGGGTTACAGAAGAGACTAAAGAAGAATGGCCAGAAGAAGCTCTACAGAAGCAAGAGGAAGGATCAGCTCCTGCCAAGAGCATTGATTATGTTGAAGGACCTCTTAAGTGGCTTACAGAGCGACCAGAACAAGTTGAGTTTGATGAACTATCATCACAAGATTGGTTCCAACAAGCTTACGTTTCTGAACAAGTTGAACAAGTACGCCAACGCACTATTGTTTGATGTTCTTTTATTGTTAAATCACATTCTCAGGTAATCGCTAATGCAGCCTTCATGGGCGACCACGTGTTGTTGGCGAAAGTACTTCGTAAGGAAAGGAACTGTGATGTTAACAAACCAGATATCTACACTAACCGTACACCACTTCATCATGCTGTTGTAAATGGTCACCTTGAATGTGTTCGATTACTTGTTGACAAGCAAGCGGACGTTAATTTTGTTGAAGCACGCACTGGGTTTTCGTACGTTTGGCATAATAATTTCTTTTCCACAGCCTTCTAACTCTTTTTTTTTAAGTGCAACACATTTCGCTGCGTACAACGGAAACGGTCGTGCTGTGGACTTCTTGTTGCAGAACAGAGCCGATCCTAACATCCAAGCATGTCATCAAAGATGGACACCTACTCATGTAGCAGCATACTATGGCAACGCTGAAGCGCTAAAGGCTTTGTTGGATGATACTAGGACAGGTAATTTGATGGTTTTTTCTTTTGTTGTTGTTTGACTTTTTCTTGTAGATTTTGCTGTTCTGGATAAACTATCACGCACACCAATAACATTGGCATGCATGAATGGTTCCGCTGAATGTGTGAGAAGACTTGGTGAAGCTATGGAGTTGAATGTTACTAAAATAAATGGTCTCATCAAGATAGCTGCTGATCGTGGACATCGTTCTGCTGTCCATGAATTATGTGCATTGCTACACAGGTACGTTTTTTGTTACTAATTAGATTGAATAATAGATATTTAATGAGTACTCTAGGATAATGCCAACCGCTGTAAAACCTGTACAACTTAAAAAGAAAGCCACAAGAGTTGCCTTCAAGTCTACTTACAGAGTACGATATCAATTGCACATGTTGAATCTAATCATTTTTAAGAGCGCTCAGCCTCTTCTATCTGGTGTAGCTGGTCGTGGTATTGAGGAATGGAAAGACAGCTTCAAGGTTGACGAGGTGTGCAAGTCAGGAGTGTGGCCTATCCATATAGCGAGCGCTCTGGATGATAAAAAGTCTCTGCGCTTGCTATTGCAAAAAGTGGATATTACCAAATGTGACACTTTGGGTCAAAATGCGCTGCACTATGCTACTCGCTATGCGTCTTTATCAGCAACCAAGACGCTCTTAGCGGCTGCTTCTAAGAACAAAGCGTTCAATTATGAAAATGACAAGGCGTACAATGGAATGCTGGACATAAATGCTACCAATAACTTGAACCAAACACCTGCTTTCTATGTGATTTCAATGTTAAACAGGTGCTTTGGATTCCCTAATAACGGTGATTCCACACTTGGTTTACCTAGCTACACAGACAAATACCTTTGGGTACGTTAATAAAGCCTAACAACTAAAAACAAAGAAGAATATTGACTTGTCAAACGAACTAACTTTTTTTGCGTTTTAGGATAAAATACGGGAATCATTGATCTCTAGTAATGCTGTATTCCCACATATTAGTGATACTGGAGACTTTCCTGAATTGCCAAAATCAGATTTCTTACCTACAGATAACGTACCGCAACTATTTGGGTTATCACAAGTATCACAACAACAACGATATGTTCACAAGGCTGAAGAAGAGAGAAAACCACATCAAGGTCATAAAAAACCTACTCCTTCTCAAAGAGATTCTTTTTCCACTACACCATCTCCTACACCATCTGCTGAACCATTTAAACAATTCGCTGGCAAAGAGAACGTCTCTCCTAATCCTTACAAAGGTGTGCCAAAGAAACGAAAGATACTCTCTCCTAAGGTAAACTACACAAAATCAAACGTATCCCCAACGAAACCATTGAGCGCTTATAACGCTCCTGGCGTTGATGTAACATACACAAAATCGAACGTATCTCCTACGTCATCTGTGACACTCCCTCATCCGTTCAATGATTTGAGAGCTGTACCTAATAGTACACTCATCGAGTTTGCAATGAGTACGTACTTATTTTTTTTACAAATTGATTGAATGAAGTTTATCTAATTGTTTGTTTTGCAGATATGAAACCTTCAACTGAAAAGCCAAAGAATGATGTAACGAAGATGTTGCTATCTATAAACAAATTAAAGAGAACTGGACAGATATCAGCATCTGAGGCAGCAACACTTAAAACACTTGCTTTGAGGAGAAATAAAAGAATGATATCTGCTGTTCGTGTTTTTGATTTGGACTCCGATTGGACAGAGTACAGTGATACGCTCAAAAAGATTTCTACAAGTACGTTTGTAGTTTATATATAATCTTCTTTGCATTATTATTTGTATCATCTAACCTTTGTTACTAGTGTACTGCTCGTAAATGATGTTGGTCACTGAAACTTGTAAAAAAAAATAAAGAAATAAACTTTTCTATAGCTCAAATAATAATCACGTGAGTATGAAAGAGATCCTGTACATTAGTATTAAAACAACTAAAGTCGATCTGAGTCAAAGTCTACTGTAACACATACAATTGGCTTGCTAAAACCGAATAAAGGAACTATCACCCAACTATGACTGAAACTAGGCTGAAGACTTTTTGATGTCCTGCCTCAATTAGTAACAACGCAAAGATGCAATAAAGTTGCTTTTTTATTTGAAGTGTGAAAGGGGAGGCAAATGAGTGCCTACAAAGTACAAAGTCATTCTTGACCTTGTTTTGGTTTCATGGAGGGTAGTGATGAATGTCTCTTTCCACTGTTACGGCATCTTTGAAGACAGAAATCGAGGTGAGCGTTACATACATGAGGTGGATTGAATTCACGACAATCTGATTGAGCGATGTAGCAGTTTACAGGAAAGGGATGCTCATTTTCGGTTTTTATTCACAAAAGTGACGCAATGATTGACGATTTGCTTAGTTTTTTGACGAGCTTGGTTTTCCACTCAAATCTTCACCACCAATCAAATCAAATTGTCTCAACAACAACAACCACAACAACAACAGCAACAACATCAATGTATCTGTTTTCTACTTTCATTGTCATCATTGCATCTCTTTCCATGATTCTATGTCTTGTACGTTTTAACTTAGATGTAGTGGTTGAAAGTTAACGGCTCAGCTCTAAATGACTTTTCAAACAAAAACAACTCTATTTAACTGGCTAACCGGCTCCAAATTGTTACAATAAAACACGTGTTTGGAAATTTATTTGTAGTTTATGTAGTCTAAGTACTTAGCATTAACTGCAGCACAAACTTGCAGTTCTAGAGATTTTGTACTCAGACTAGTAGTTTGCTTGTCATCACAATAGAACCACGAGAAAATACTCTCTCAACTGTTGCGGAACTTGCTGGCATTCCTAAGTACACTCTAGCCAAAGCTGAAAGGAGAAAGTAAGAACGGTTGCCACGCCACCATGTTAATGGACACTGGTTTAGGGCAAGTGCAGGCATCCGTCTGTATTGCTTCAGTTCTTTGGCAATCTAAGAAAAAAAGAAAATAAAAGTTTTCGAAAAAAAAAAAAGAATCCGAGTTCGGAAGCAACATGTTACTTGCCATGGTTTTGATCTTCGTAGAACCCATCTCAGTAACAAATTGTCTAAGCGCACTTGATCTTCATGCAATAGCGTAGGGTTTGCTTTGAATCCCATTGAGTTAAGCGATAGTTGTTTCAGCTGGGCTTTTGTTCCATCGTTTAAGCACAATTTACAAACTTGTAAATGCTTGCGAAGTGTATCAGTGCTGGAGTTGCGACTGAATGGTGCTTGACAATAGGCACAAGAAACCTTATCAGGCGAGTCTATCATCGTCCATAAACAAAAACATCAGCAGTTCTTGTTCGTAGACATTTTTTGGTTCCGCTACTTGGTGGTTCAGCCATTGAAATTGGTAATTAGAACGGAAACGATTTAAGTCAATTAAGTCATTTATTTTTTTCGTAACACCCAAATGACTAAGCCGGTTAAATAAGCCGTTTACCAACAACCACTACTTAGATGTCATCTCTTCGTTCCTCGTACTCACCTTTTTATCACAGACTGAGTCGACAGAGCAGTTCTCATGTCCCGTTAACTGCTACATCGCTCAAGGAGATTGTCGTGAATTCAATCCACCTCATGTATGTAACACTCAAGTTGATTTATGTCTTCAAAGATGTAGAAATGGAGGAAAACGAAACATCGAATCATCAGAACAGTTCTCATGTGCAGTCAACTGTCATATTGCCCAATCAGACTGTAGTGAGTTCAATCCACCTCATGTATGTAACGCTCATCTTGATTTCTGTCTTCAAAGATGTCGTAACAGTGGAAAGAGACATTCATCACTTCCCTCCATGAAACCAAAACAAGGTCAAGAATGACTTTGTACTTTGTAGGCACTCATTTGCCTCGCCTTCACACTTCAAATAAAACAGCAATTTTATTGCATCTACACGTGTCGTTTTTGAAAGTCACGCTATTTTCTTGTACTTTTATGGCTGTCGAAGTTGTATGGCAAGCAAGTTGAGAAATTGTACGCTCTAGTATGAGTACCCAATTGTAAGCCGTTATAACATGTCACTTTTAGCGTGGTTTGGCGCAAATGTGTTAGTAGTGCGCCATCGACGGCAATTAGAGGTTGTTGGAGAGAAATTAAATATTACACATCTTTCGGGTTGGTATAGTGTCACTGTGCGCCAAGTACTAGGCGCTGGTGGAAGAGAAACGCTTACAACGCACGTCAGCACTTTTTTTGGTTTATTAACTGTATTTCAGATATAATTACTCTTTGTCGCATGCCCTTCAACAAAGCTATCCAGAATATGACTGGATGCCATGGAATTTTAGGTTCGCTGTAAAAATCGCCACTTTAATCCTAACATCTTTAGAAACGCCCCACAACACTACTGGAATATAGTTGAGAATCATAAACTGCTATTTGATCAAATTGGTGAGATCCTTACCATAAAGGATATGGAGCAATGGGGAAACTTCTCTCATAAAGACATTAGTGATAACGGTGGATCTTCGCTGATGATCAAGTGCGTTAACAGCCCACAAGCTTTAAAAAATAACAATGTACAAATGACCAAATCTAAAACGTAATCAGATACAATGGATCGCTCTTACTAGCACTGCAGGCTATATACCCAAACATTAAATGGCGCCCTTGGCACTTCAAGTACCTCTATTTAATTAGCCCACTATGTTTAGCTAACACGTGATAGATATACGCCTAATAATGTGTTTAGTAGTAGGGAGAATGTGATAAATGCTATGACTGATACAGCCGAAGACCAAGACATCAAAGTACTCGATGACTGGTATGAAGTAAAAAAAGAAGACCTTAACGGCACTGTTGGTGCAAGCATTATTGCAAGGTGGATAATACGAACTAAAAATGACTTATTGCTTTTCTAACTTGTTTTTCTAGATACAATGGTTCTCTAGAAGATGCACTAAAGGATATATACCATTCTCATCCTTGGAAATTTAGACGACACACTGGGTTTTGGATGCAAAAAGGAAACCAACTCAGTTTCCTTCGACACATTGCGAATAAAATGAATATTCAGTCCATAGAAGCTTGGTAATTTGCACTTGTTTTTGAACCATTTTTGCTAATTTTGTTTTCAAGGTATCGTGTTTCAACCATTCAACTTGAAAATTATGGTGGAAATGGTTTTATTCAGTACTTCCCTCATGTCCTTCAGATATTGAATACGGAATATGATTGGGACTGGAGTAGATTCGCAAGAGGCTCCAAAAAATCAATCCAAAGGTACACAATAAAACGGAACATAAATTGTTAACACAAAAGTAGAATGCTTGTCAAAAAAACCAAAGATATTTTTCCAGCCAGCTAGAAGATCTTAGTTGCATGTCATGGAATTGTAGATGACTTATTAATACGCCTTTGTCGTGCCATCCAATATGGCGCAGCCATAGCACGAAAAACAAAAGCTAGCCCGACAGTGGGCTGGAAAGAGGATATGAAAAGACAGACGAAAGAACAGTGAATGAAGAACGACGAAACAAAATTACATTAATTATTTAAGTATAAACGATATAGGCCTACAGAATGCCTTGATTTCTGTTAGCTAGCTGTGTATACATACTTTTTTTTTTTCCTTTTTCTTTTATGTACAAGGCAAATTATATTACAAACTCTTTAAAATACACTACCCAAAAACGTTTCTTTTTCTTGTTGAAAAAAAACCAGGTAATCTAGCACGTGTTAGTTGATGTGATATAATTAAACTTTTTGTAAACGTGAGCATACCATCAGTTGGTGGCCGGTACGTGTGTCGGACTCTCTGGACCATTCATACCGAGGTCTGAAGAAGGCGCTCCGCCAATTGTTTTTGATCTTGGTTTTGTCTTTGGTGGTTTCTTTTTAAAGCGTGCTTTTCCAGAGTCACGTGATATCTGCAATACAAAAAACCAAGTCAGCAAATCAACACGTAATATTTAAAAACGGGATAAGCTTGAAAGTAATGCCGCACCTTCTTTGGGTTCAAGGTAGACTGGTGAAGCTGTAATAAAAATTCATATCTCATCCCTTCCTTTGACGTTTTAAAGCTATCAGATCTGTATGCAGATCGTTCACTGTTAATCACTATTACAAAAGCGTTAGGTTACAAACAAAAATCTAAAAACCATGAAGAATGGTGTCACTTACGCTTTGCAAGGAGTAGTTTGCGGAACTCAGGAGTTTTTTCAAAAAGGGTTCCTGCTGGAATAGCAGGCTGTACTGTTGATACACCTTTCTTGTATGAGCATGTAACACGGTACATAGTCCTTATATTTTCATCTGTTTCTGCTTTCTTAACTTTTTGTACAATTATGAAGATATCTAGAGAGGAATTTAGGAATTTCTTTAAGCAAACGGAAAGTAGCACGTGGTATTTGCGTACGGTTAAATTGAGATACAATAACATCGGGACAAAAAGTTTCTGCGCCATCAATAAACACCAAAACAACGATATCATTACCAATGTGGATCTTCTTTTTCATCTGTTTCAAATCAGTAAGTAAGTGAACCGATAGAAAAAAAAAACAAAACCGGAGAAACAAAACACTGAACATCACAACGACGTACAATACTACTAGAGCCATCACCATCTCCATCTGGCGTATCATTAGGAAGTAATACAGATACATGAAACATTACTTCCATTGCATCATACTGAGCAAAGTAAGACTCTTGTCCAGTGGTCATTTCTAAATTAGAGTTGTTAGTATTTTTTTATTTTCTTTTTTGGGGTTAAGTATTCTCGCTTACTGCTTGTCGTATCCAAGCCACCGTTGTATTTTTTGAACTGCCGTAACTCTACTTTAGACCCAATAAAATCCATAAACTCCCAAAAGTCAGGTGTGGCTTTATCATTGCTGAGCATTTGTTCTTCAGTTTTTTGTCCTTGACGTAAGTATATCACACCAATTTTGAATTCATTACGGACCTATTCAAACCCCAAATGAGAACACAGTTGTGTGACAAAGATGGTAATAGATAAAAAGGTGAGAAAAGGTGCTAACTTACCAGTTTCCGTTCGAATTCAAGCAAGTTTTGTCCGAAGCTTTGAAACTTTACACGTCTTAGCTTCAAGTCGCTTAAAAACTTTCTTGAAGGATCGGTTGCTGCTCTTATTTGTTTTATAATATCAAACGCTTTTTCAAGTTTGCTGGCCTTTACAATACCGTCGTCGCCGTCTTTCTTTGACTGTGGTACGTGTTTTGTTGGAAGGAATAACCGCATATCGCCTTCGCGTGTACGTATCAAACATCGGTAAGCAGCCTTTTCTGCATCACGCTGGGCGTTTATTGAAATAATCACGGGTCCAAGCTCCGAATCAACCATTGAATAATTGTAGTGAGCTAAAAATCGAGTAAGCGTACATAGACTTGTACTACCTGGTACAGACAAACGGATTTTTGAGTTTGTAGAAAAAAAAACGTACGACTGGAAACAAAGTACTTTTCGTAATCTCCGAAGCAATCACCTTCAATTGACGCCAGATTCTCTGGCGCGTACATATCAAAAAAATTAGGTCGTTTGCCATCCTCAATGTAAAATAATTCAGATTTGATTTTACATATCGGGCTTCTAGCATGATCGACCTGAACAAACGAACGCGTATAAGTACGGGGGGCAATTAATACTCCGTTAAAGTAATTAATGGGGTTAAGTTTTTTTGCTTTTTTTTTTGAAGATCATACCAAAACAAAAAAAAAGTGTCGAAAAAGTAAAACAAGGTAAGTCAGAAAATCCACACTGCAATTCTGTGGTGTACTTGTATCACACACGCCCGATTATTTCATTTGTATGAAAAGTAGCGCACCTTAGGTATCCATGAGTGAAGATCGTAAATAGACCCACGTTCTTGTGGAGACCCCGACACACCTCTCTTAATGAATTTGCCTTTTCTACTCAAGTCACTTAGCGATGAATTACCAAAACGACAAAAAAACGTGGTATTGAATTATGCTACTTACTGCGTTCTTCGCTTCCTGCTAGGGCTGGGCGTGCGTCTCGTACGCCCTGGAGACCTTAAAACCGTTAATATTATAATAAGGAATAGATATTTAATTTGTAGATTATCTCAAACGTATGTATTAGGGCTGAAATACGCGGCAGATACAGAAAAAAAAAAAAAATCAACAATAGTTCTTTTTTCAAGTTGGCTAGGAGCAAGCCACATGTACTAAAATATTCCGTACTCTGTAAAGGTAGTACAGGCAGTGCCCATGTGTTTGGTTCTATATGGCTTCGTACTTTTTGACTTTTGTGTTCGAGGATTTGAGCTATTTGTTTTGTGAGATTTTTTGTAGGAGTTTTTCATGAATGGGACTATCAAAACCATTTTTTTAGTAAAAGGGTTACCTATTTGAACGCTGATTTGTAGGTTCTGGTACAAACTCAGAGTTTGTATGCACACTGGCAGACTTTGGGCGCCGTAATCGCATATCTGTTCTAATTATTCTGGAGCGCGGTCTCTGGAACCAAGAAAGTCAAATCAAAGTGTTTTACCAAATCCAAAAACAAAACAGGTAATAAAATAGAAATTTGCGCACCTGCACGTGCTGCTCTAAGTTCTCCATTGCGTCGTCATCGATATTATTCGCAATATCTGATAGAACATCTAGCGTTTGACGTATCCTAGAGAGTATATGAGCGAAGAGTAATAGAAAATGGACTTAATTATAAAAAAAAAAAAACTACGCACTTTCTACGGGATGAATTATCCGCACTTCCTGAGCGCACTATTATCTGTTAGGTTTATGACACAGTACTTTGATAAGTAGTACCATGAGCTCTAGGGCTATTTCCATTTCTCTTTTTTTTACCATTATGCACGTGCACATTTGTTGTAACCATTGGAGACATACTGAGCGCTGGTTTCTTTAGAGGTTTCCTAATTTGGGCCGGCCCTCCGTTAGTTCTGTGTTTAGGATATTGCATGCTTGAACAACGTACTTTCCAGGGTCAGAGTAGGAGCGCCCGGACTTTGTATCTTTTATGTCCAAAACGCGTTTCTAAATGCGCCTGTCAAGAAATGCACACTGTATAAAAACCGTACAGGTACATGAATAGGGTCAGAGCTACCACGGTCACGTTGGAACTCAGTATCAAAATTACCCACAATCGTCCTGATAGGTACTGTTAAGAGACTTGTAGAGAGCTGAGACTCACCTTGAACGTTGTTTTGTGAGAGGTAAACCATTCAATACATCATTTGAAGACATTCTAGTTGCGCGTCTGTGTTGCTTCAATCTAGGACTGCCATCTGGAGATTTTAACTCACCAGTTACAATAGCGGTATCATCAAAGGCGCTGCACATTGTAAGTTGATGAGAAAAGATCGCCACAAAACAGGCTGTACCCCGGTTTTAGTATACTCGCTCTTGCAGCTCCAACATCACTAGATGAAGTATGATACTTCTTAGGTAACCGGTCTTCGTCAACCTACATCACTTAGTTACAAAATGGCACAGGCAGTCTTACCAAAGCAGCTGCTTTTTTCTTCTCAGGAGTTTCAAGGTAGGTAGTGTCAGAAACACTCAACATAGTGCCTGTTACTGACTTGGCTGGAGTAAGCCTTGCCGTGATTAGATAAACCTAGAGACAGTTAGCGTAAAATAATAACAGTTGCATTGGAGGCGTACTGGTATAGCTTGATAAGGATGAAATATAGCATATTCATCATATTCAACAGGACCAAAACGTCTTCTAGCACCTACAAGACGAATAAGGCCACGAAAGTATACCTCAATTGAGCAGTTAGGCTTACCTGGAATGAATAAAGAATCATTGGTATGTAATACTGTTGTAGGTGACAATGTCCGTGTAACACTTGCTGTTAGTGATGCACCTGTAGCTACTTTGAACACCAAGATATTCAAATTGCCTTTACTATTGCTTGCTCTAAAGAATCTTCATTAACAAGTAGCGTGAAAGTAATAGCGCACTTCATAGCAACAAGTGGTTTAGTTGCCAAAAATGTGCCCACAGGGTAAACAAATCCCTGGTCTTCGCCTAGTCTTGTTTTAAGTCCCCCATACATGATATCACGTCTTTCTGTAGGTTTAACAGAACGAGACAAATACCTAACACTTAGTCATAAATTTTGTCGACTTGTGAATGATCTGTGATTAACAACGCACAATAATTTGGTTGGATTAATGTCTCGTAATTGTGCACGTCGCCCCAAAAAATGTCTTTCTAACCCATTGTTTTTTAACCGCTCTACACGTAATACAGTAGCCATTAAATTAGAACCAGGTATGACATATCCTATTTTTTAAATTTCAATATCTTTTTTTGCTGTATAGTACATTTGACATGTTGATTAATTATATTACGCACCTTCCATGCTTTGTTGAATGGTCAAAAAATCTTTGTGTATTGGATTTAAGAGTATTCCATCTTCTTGTACTTCACCTACAAAGACTGTTACCACTCCAGGAAACATAGTTAAGTGAGCTCCATCAATGATAGGTGAAAAAACGCACGTTGAGGGCTTTTTATGCGCGCTATAATGGATTCATGCTCTTTACTTATTTGCCGAGGATTCAAATTTAAATTTAACCAATACATTTTGAGGAAGCCAGCAAGTTCATCATCATTTTGCATAATTAATGTAGCGCCCTGATATTTTTTTTTTATTAATGATTAAGTAACTTATCACCAAAAACCATAATTGTTTTGACAACTACGTACGTATTTAAAACAACGATGAATGGCTTCTTTTGTAATTCGCTCATGGAAAACAACAATAAGGGCATACACGTGTGCTGCGCGCAGGTCTCTCAAAATTTGGTAACCAATATTAGACGCGTCCTATGAATGTCATTAATGTTTTCGGTGCCAGTGTGTTCAAAATTATTTTGGATCCTTTTGAGACGACCAATTATTCGAAAATGGTGATTTGTCAACGCGTAAAACAATAAACTACAAAAAACAAAAAAAAATGCGTGTAAAAAAGTACCTGACGCCCACGTAACATGTCAATAACAATCACCTATACCCGAACAAGTCAGTAAAATGCAGGTAGCGGCGAAGGATAATGATTGAATCTGCAGTACATTTTTTTTTTTTTGGTAGAGGTGTCTGTAACATGTTGCAACGCTTAACGCGCTGCTAGTCATACACAATTACCGTATAGAGGCAAAAAAAAAACCAACAAAACCAAAAAAATCAACCCGTATACCTTTGGTGGTGTGCCTTCTGGATTTGCAGCGGAACCTGCGTCGCATACAATTAGGTCCCAGCCTGCGCGTTTAATTTCATCGTGTAATTCAGCTCGTTTTTCGTTGGTATTGCCAATTGCATAGGCCGACTTGTAGAAAGTAAGTACAGGTAATTTCTTCAAGTGGAGAAGGCCGCTTCGTATTTTAAAACAAACGTTCGGCTATTTAGCGCAAAATTCAAGCGTGCTAACCATCCATATCACGCGTGGGCTCCTTGCGTTCTCTTCTGAAGTATTTGTATCCGAGGACATCATTTTAGCTAATGATATCGGCAGACCGTTGTGCCGTATGTACACTAGCCGTACCGTCACACCTTTGAGAGATTACGTTGGTGGACTTAATGGAATGGAAACAATAAGCTTATTTTTTTTTTTTGCATTATTATCGTCATTTGAGAGAAAACAACCCCGAGAAATTCACTCCCACAGTTGAAGTACTTCGTTCTCATGTTATCCAAATCAAAATTACACAGAATTTAAGCTGCAGTAATTCACCGTTCATCCGCGGTGATATTCCGAAACATAAAGAAATTCGGAATACACTCAACACGGGCTGGTTGTTGGATGGTTTCAAACGGCTCTTTCCGAAAATGGTTTGATTCGCCTTCACCTTGCCGTTGTTGCTTGTGCGAGTCATAATCGCTGAAAGTATTGCTACAATAGCGATAGAAAGCGGTACAGCAAATAAAGAAAGTGCTATAGCAGGTAATTATTTTATTGTATGCAAATACAACACGTATTTCTAAACTGTTAAGACATGTCATGGCCCGCTGAGGTGTTAGCTCGAAAGGTTTACAGTACTCAATATTACAACAGTTTCACCATCGCAGTCATATACGCAACGACACTCCTTTCCGTAATCACAATGGCACAAATTGTGTACGCAATCCTCCACTAGATTGACTTGGAGGTATGGGTATATGTTAAACTGTGTGGGGTACAGTTGCACATTCCACGTGAGCTAGCATTTTGTTTGTCAATGAAAATCGCTAAACCTTTGTTTGAAGGTGCGTACATAGTCTATGGTGTAGGTTGGTTTGTCTTTACACTTGTTTATCAAATAGCCCTATGCAGTGTCAACAAAGAGCGTGGTTTTTACGAGCACAAACTCCATAAGTAGGGTCGTCGTATTGTTGTTTCGCAGTGTGTTCGGCAAAAAACTCATCTTTGGTAAAAGTAGCGTTCTATTTCTCCTTGTTAAAACAGCTTGAATGCATCACTTTGCTCTGAGATGATCGTACCTTCGTAGTGCTCGGGATGAGAGGAAAGTACGACACTGTTTTGAAGCATGGGTTCGTTGACGTAATTTTATACTTACCCTTCACCGTGAGAGGCCACGTTGCTTTAGGTTCAACCGACAAACTACTTGCTAACGCTAAAACAAGAGAGAATACTAGTATAACACTTAAATTCATGTGTACAGACGCTGTTGGCAAGGAAATGCTACTGAAAACTGTTACCAAAATAAAAGGGCAATATTTCATGCGACTTTTATTTTTCTCCGTCTTTAAGGAAGCACGTGTATAAAATACGAAACGGCGCCTGTAACACGGTAGAAATTAAAATAGTGCATGCAGTCGTTCCAAGCCAAAAAGTGGTTTCAACGATACAATGACTTAATTTAATAAAAATCATAAACGGCAAAATAAGAAATCTTCACCATGTTTGCACGTATGCTCAACTCCCATTTCAGCGACCATTGCACCCCTACAGATGTATCTACAATAGCTTGCGGCCCTATACCACTCGTATTGGCCCAGTTCGAGCAGCTTGAGCAAAATCGAAGACTTCAAGAGATACAAGCGGCATACACACGCAGAATGATGCAAAGAGTACTAAACAACCTCGTAGAATACGTCGCGTCAAAAGAAAAGACGAGAAAAACAACACAACGTCAAAAGTCTATTCGTGAAGAAGATGACATGCACAATAAAGAATTCGAAACGTGGCTGCATAACGTGCAACACAAGAATTTATTGGAGAGGCACAACCCAGATTATATCTTTTTGGAATGACGGTTTAAAAGACCAATTGAATTGCCGGTTTAACACACGTGTAGCATTCATACAATATAGTTTTTTAGTGTTAACAATTTCCTGTTGCAAGTAATTTTTGCTTTTTTAGTTGCCTCTTTTTCCATAAAGGAGAATCTTGAGCGCTCGCCATGCTCATATCTTCTTCTGGTTCGCGAAATCTGTCTATGACACTAAAGCTTTGCTTCATTTGTGTCGCCTCTTTTTCAGAAATCTTTGGTTTAACGACTTTCGATGGCTCTACTTCCATGTCTATACTGCAATCAGTACTTGCTAGGTGTAAAAAAAAAATAACAAAAAAAGGCTAATACCACTTGAACCCTTTAGCCATTTATGTTGCAAGGCATCCTTTGCTACAAAGCGCTTTGTTGGGTCGGGTTCAAGAAGATGTCGTACAAAGTCCAGTGCTATAAATAGAGTTAGTGTTGTTTACAAAAAAACTTTTTGCGTTGTTAATCGTTTTTAAGCAATTGTACCTTCCGTTGACACTTTAATTTTTTTGGGTATCGAATAATTTCCTTTCTTTGCAAGATCACAAATCTCTTCTTCATCCTCGGAATAGAATGGTGGTCTCCCAAATAGACTGTATCATGTGAGGAAAGCTTTCACATGAGCAATGTGACTGTGCCAGCCTTTGTGTTAAAACACAACGTACACGAAATATAGTAAACATCCTAACGACCACATGTCAACCTTCTTGTCATATTGTTTGTCATGAATCACTTCAGGCGCAACGTATGCTATTAGATAACAAAAAGTTAACTATAATAAATAATATGCATACTGTGTACCTGCAGTACCGATAGGCGTTTGTAAAGCTCCGTGTTCCCTAATTGCAAACAAAAAATTAATACCCTTGGTTTTTTTTGAGAAGTAAAAAAGGATTTAATCGCACCTGTCAATTTTCGCAAACCCAAAATCTATTATTTTAACTGTAAAGGCGCTTGTGCCATCATATTCTTCCGCAAATAGCACGTTTTCCTACCACAACAATATTAAGAAAATGTCGAAAAAGTATTGTTGGTTCTCTCGTACAGGTTTCAAATCTCTGTGGGCTATCCCTTGATCGTGCAAGTATGACAAAGCTTTGCAGATATCCTTGAGTAAAAATTGAGCGAATAAAAAAAAATTATGCGCGAAGAGGCGAATTCTCTAAAACAACGCACGTGGATTATCAAACGACATATTGCTTCAGGCAACGGTCCATTCTTAAGCACACAGTCAAATAATTCTCCTCCCTTCATTCTGAACGGCTTTTTTTCAGCGTACTTTTAATATTGTTGAGAGCGTACAATTCCATTACAAGACCAACGCATTCAGTTGTTTGTATTATTTTTGACACCTTTACGATATTCGGATGGCTAACGCGCTCGTTTATGTCAATTTCGCGTTTGGCGCGAATGGCGTCGCTGTTTCGTGTAAATAAAACATCGCTAGACTATTATCGAGCGTACGCAGGGGTCATTTTTGAGCGGTCCATCAATTTGAGCGCAATCTTGTCTCCAGTATCTTTGTTCGTGGCCAAAACAACGCTAGCGTAAGACCCCCTTTTTGTAAAATGTAAATCAGCACTCTACAAGAAAACAAAAAACAAATACAGGCATGAAGTCCGTTTTTTAAATGCGCCATGTAGAATGGAAAGACGTTTTGCAAAGTTTTAAGGCACATACTCTCCAATGATGTCCTCATAGTCAAAAACGTCGAATGGATCAGCCATTGCTGTTGCTCGCGCTGTTGAAAAGGCTGTACAATGAACTGGGAACGTGACTGACCTTTTGTCTGTTTTTCGCTTTGGACCCAAAATAAAAAAAAAAGTCATTGCTGTTAATAATTAAAACGTCTAAAAACGCGTAAGAGATTGTGTACACAATGCTAGGTAGAAGAACAGACCTGGGTGATACTATGGGTGGCTTTGCGGGTCTCAAACCACTGTTGAAACAAAGAACTGGTTTTTACCTTCATATGAACTACTTTCGGCTCATTGCTGATATGCTACACTTGTTTTCATTTTTCGTGTTGATCTGGAAAATAAGAACGAACCGCAGTTGCGCCGGTACGTGTGTCGCTTTCTAGCGTGATTTTTTAATCATCTTACGAGCTTTCAACACAAAACGCTTTATTTTTTTCCTTTTATTCAAATTATATCCCTTACAGAGGGTTTTGTCGCTCCGACGGCGGTTTTTACGCCTGTCAAAAAGTGCTCCATTGCCACGTTGCTAACTGTTGCTCAGGAATCTCTCTAAAGACCCAAATACTATACGCCGTGGTGTTCGTCTCCAGATACATGGACCTCCTATGGAATTGGCACTCAACTTACCTCGTGATTATGAAGTTGATCTTTATCAGCTCTACATTTTACATCATTTACTTGATTGCTTTCCAATACCGCCACAAATACGACAAAAAAAACGACCAGCTACCGACTTATTACCTTATCATTCCTTGTATTGTATTGGCACTCATAGCGCATCAAAGATTTACATTTTGGGAGGTACAAATCGGACTCAAAAAGCGCAAATCTCTGTGAAAAACTTTTTTTTTTGAATGTTTTTTTTCTATTTCAAAGCGGCCTGGTTTTAATTAAATCGGCATAAATCTAAAGCTCTTCGCTAAATAACTGCTAGGTGTTGTGGGCATTTTCAATTTATCTTGAAGCAGTGGCTATTATCCCACAGCTTATGCTTCTCACTAAAACTGGTTCAGTCGATACCATTACTAGCCATTACGTATTTTGCCTTGGTGGATATCGTGCCTTGTACATTTTGAATTGGATATGGAGGTTAGTTTGATTTGATAGTTAAAAATATTTTTTATTGCTAAACCAAATCGATGCTAACTCTGTAACTAAGGTTTTTTACGGAACCAAATTACTCTCAATGGATTGTATGGATTGCTGGGCTTGTACAAACAGGATTGTACTGCGATTTTTTCTACCATTACGTGCTCAGGTAATTATAACTTTTTAGTACAAAATGTACAAAATGTTAAATTTTTTTTTAGCGTACGCCAAGGAACAGCTATGGAGCTGCCTGAGATTAACATTTAAATCAGTGGACAGAAAATTATTTGAAACAAAAAGAAAAAAAAAACCCAATTATTACTATCAACACATGTAATGTTACTGAGGTTCACAAACAATGAAACTTACAAAAATTACGGGCGTGTCATTTACTTTTTGTGAACAGTTAAAAGTTTGCATGTATAATGTTGCGTGAAGAAGTTCCATCAATACTAGAGGAGCTCTTAAAGCTCTTGGCCAAGTGTTTACGCTCTGTGTATCTGGTAGAAATTGTTTCAGCCAAGTAAAGGTGAAACCTGCCATAGAACGTTAGTACACAAAACCAAAGAAAAGAAAGGAGGGTGCCGTACTTTCCAGCAATATCTGGGTTGTACTGAAACAACACATCCAGGTAGGCACCGTCTACCATTGTTACTTCAGTGACTCTCGAATCAGCAATAACTGAAGCACTATGCTCTGTGGCACCTGAAATCAAAGACTATTGAGGAAAGTCAGATAGTGTTGGCCACAATAGAGAAACAAAAAATCACGTACTCGCTCTCCAAATACGGGCGAAACTTTATCTACATTGCCAAACACATGTTCCAGTTCGCCAGTATCGGGGTTGAGTTTTTCAACAAAGCAGTCACCACGTTTTAGTTGATATAATTTTGGAACACAACTAGCGCCTTGAGTGATAATCTTATCGCCCTTTGTGTAACGTCTAGTGTACGCTGCCTTTAAGATTACGGCCCAGTCACGCTGCGTTGGTAAGAAGTCTTTAATAGTGGGGTCATCGTTGGTATGACCTTTTTGACTGAGCACAAGTCCTCTTGCACTGTTCCGAGAAACTAATGGTGCATGTGTTTCAATGGTGCCTTGTATTATTTGCAAAGCTCTATCTTGTTCTTCAAATTCGAACGTGAACTAGGCAAAAAACAAAATAGTCAATGGCTGTTACAGTAACACGTGATATTAGGAGCTACCTGTCTATCTTCCATAACAGAAATTTTAACTGTTTGTTTCTCAGTTTCCTCCTAGTACTCAATTAGGTCGCGTATTGAGCGGAAATGAGGTAAGCTTTGGAAACGTTTAGTTGTTACGTACTATGCATCTTATTGTTGATATTTTGAAGTATTCCTAACGAGGTATTGGTTTGATTCAAATACGATAACTAAGTTAAAAAAAAAAAGCTATGACGTACCCTAGTCTTCATACCAAATGCTCTACCCATGAATACCATGTACTTCTCTGTGATAAATAACGCACCTACACTACCCAGGTGACTTCTTCTAGACATAGAACAAGCCAATGCTTGTATGACTGATTGATCCTTGGTGGTGTCAACATTAGTTTTACAAAAAAAGTGAATATTGTACCTTTAAATGTGATCTCCAAAACTTTGAGGACATACAGCGGTACTGTTCCTTTGGCGTAGCGCCTATACACATAGATTTTGTTAAATTAGTCACAACCAGTGTTTCGTCATCTTCCAAGATTATATCATGACTTAGGTACGAAGCATAAGTAGTAAACCGCCGTGCAATGAATTTAAACAAAGGTGCAGAAATCTCTGGCATAGATTTTACTGCGACTAAGAACTGGTCTCCGTATATGGACCAACAAGCACCATCAGTAGCGGCATAGGCTGTTGATTGTGCATCAAACTTTTGTACGTAAGTAACAAACTAAAAATTGAAAAAAAAAAGTATTTGGACGTACACCATCAAAAAGAGCTTCTTCACCCATAATCTCAGCGCGCTCTAATATTACTCCTTCAAGCTCTTTCTTACGCCCGTGGAAGGTACCCTCCTTTATCCAATATAACTTTGTCAAATCATCACCTTGCTTAAACACGATGTCACCTTTTGTTGCGAGTGGTCAATTATAAAGATTTTTATATAAGAACAAGCACCCTTTTTAAATGTTTCAACTTTATGTGCTTGGAATAGCCAGCTAAACATAGACTCTAAAGTCTTCTCGGGCGTTTCTTCAAAATCTATGTTATTGGCACGTAAATTGGCAATTGCATAACGAGTGCAGTCTTCCTCAATGCCCTACAATAAAATAAGAACTCATTCTGTTTGCAAGTAGCTTTAAAAAAATACTGGATGAAACCCGCACACTAGCTTCTTGAAGTTTTTTCTGCACGGATGGGTTCGGCAATATGTCGTAGTGTCCGTGATATTGACTAAAGTCCCATATACTCTTTCCTAGGAGCCTCATCTTGGACCAATTTATATGACCTTGAGGCGTCATAGTTTTTACATTGTCATTAATTTTGCAAACACCGCTGCAAATAAATGCTGACTAGGATTAGCCGAGTTCACTCAACGTTGGGTTATGTATAGCGTACTTCCTACTGGAACACAAGGTACTGTACTTGCCGCAGTGCTTTGACTTGTTACTTCACTCATACTCTCCCTGAACTTAGTTGGGTCCAATAGTGTATCCTTTAGAATTGCACGTGTCTCCATATCTTTCTCTGTAACTAACTATTTATCCGCTCAGATTTTAGAAATACAATTGGGTTCTAAAGAAGAAAAAAAAAACGCCTTGAAGTCATACCTTCCAAGCTTCTTGGAGTTTAGCTACAGCCATATTTTCCAGACACGTGACAACTTCATATAGCCCGGTATAATTTCTTAAGTTTAGCATGTAGTCGCCAACAGCAATTATCTTGCTAATACAACCCGCTTGCTCAACTGGAGTTTTAAGCATTATTATTTCTGTACTAAACCACTGAAACAACTATGCCCAGAATTAGATCCATTGCAGTAATAATAAAATTGGCGGTATCTTTGAAAACCTGTTACGTACTCTGTTACTGGAGTTGATTAGGGATACAAGATTGGACTCTTTTTCTTTCATCCAAGCATTATTCACAAAATCTGAAACAGGAATTGCCTTGTACAGCTCGTGATCCATTAATGTTAATTGTTCTGCAATTTGCATGGGTTCTAGTCCTAATAGAGAGCTCATGGCAGATTTGGCAAGCCTATTTAAAATACATCAGGTTTTACAACTGTAAAAAAAAAGTCGTTAGTGAGCAATAGCTAAGATACTTACATGCGTCTTGGTGTTCTAGGAGATGCGTTTTCTCCTGAAACTGGTGTATAAGGATCGGTGACATCTTTTAAGGAGGTTACTAAACGCTCTGATTCTTGGGCTGCAACTTCGAAATCACACTTTTTCAGTCTCTTTACAAAAGAATTGAACGCCTTCTTGAGACCACCTACGAAATCAAGACCTCGTGTAGTGTGCATCCATGTTATTAATTCTCTCATTATAATGTCTAGAGTACTAAAAAATAGAATATCAGTACATCAAAAACTATACGAAGAGTCGTGGTATTTGCACCTTCCAATGTCATCTTTAGTGAGTACTAAAGTGCTCGTTATATGCTCGAAAAGTTCCTTAGCAGTAGTCCAAGAGCCATATGTAAGATACATAGTCTGAGAAAACCTTTCTGTATCAAGCATCTTGCGAATTGTGGCTATGTTTTGATGGTATTAGAAAATACAAGAGAACTAAGAAAAAAAAAGAACGTTGTGTTAAAGATTGAGATCAGTACCTTTGGAAGGCAGTAACAACAATTCTAACAACCTCTCTTTGGAAGCGTGGCCAATCACCAACTGGCCTTGAATGTTTGGGTGCTGAATATTTTTATCAGTTTATTGTTTTTTGCCTGTTTTGCTAAATTGCGTTTTTTTTAATTGTACCTGTTTGAAAAAAATTGTGTTTTGAGTGGAAAAAGGAACGGCTGGATTTGTTTTGAACACGATGTCGAAGTTTTTGAGCTGGTTAGCCGTTAACCAAGACAAAAAATTCGTATGATCTCTAAAGTCGCATTGCAGCGATACCACAAAGCTTTGTGCGTCATCCTCAAAAGCGACGGAATTAGCGTCAATCTTTTCTTCTTTTACTTTGCTCCTACGTTTTCTAGCACGATTGCGTAAGCGTAAACAATGCGTAAACAAAACTGTAATGCCCGTACAGCTTTTTAGTCGCCTTAAGAGCATCCTTTTTGGAATGGGAGAGCTTTTGGCGCAGAGACGCGTTTTCTTTGTACAAAGTATCAATTTCAAGCTGTACCGTGTTAAAACACAAGTTGTATAATTTTCGTATGCACCTGTTGCTCCATAAGCCTCGCTTGCAGCATTTTTAGCTGCTGTGGTTCCATAAGGCACTGTACACTGGTTATTTTAACAGGAGTGTTGGCCAAATGTAGTGAAAGTGTGGATGCCAAAAATGAACAGAGAACTCGGTCAATCTATTTAGAAGTTTGTCGTACTTTAATTTTACGCCCAAACCAACTCTTTTCTAACACTTGGCAACGACTGTTACGCAAATCCGTCCTAGCTTCATTCGTAATGAAGCTACTATGCCACACTGTACTTTCCAGCCAGTGTCAAGTACTTATACATCATCGCCGCGTATTTAGAGAGCCTAAAGCACGGTACACACAGTGGTTATCTGCAGAGCGCCTTGAAACTCTTAAAAACGTATTGATTGCTACAACGCTGGATTTGGGTAAATATTAACCGACTTTCGCCCCAGGTAGAGCGAAAGTACAACATACGCCATCTGGACGATTGGTATCGTATCACCAGCGCTGCAGTGCGCACTGGTGGCCGAAATATTGCGTGGTACGACGTCGTACAGACATGCACATTTTGACACATTGTTGTTTTTTTTTTTGATGGTTTACAACTTCAAAGGCAACACAACGACTCAGTCCACAAACTCGTACAATCAGTGTATCCGGATCATGACTGGGTTGTAACTAGATTCAGTTATGCAGTGTTTTGTGCAGTTTGATCGTAATTGTTTCGTTAGAGACTATGCCACAAGGATTTTGGAGGATCGAGAAAAACAGGCAATCATTCCTAGCAAAGGTACGTCACATGTTTTGTATATTTTAATCCTACGCCACTGATTATGTACCGCCAAGTTTGAAGAAGAAGAGGGCTTACATGTGCATCAACAGTGGTACACCATCACTGTCGCACAATTACAACGTTCTGGAGGAGCTGGCGTTCTAGCGTACACTGCATTGTTTTTATGACAGCTAAAAAATTATTATTTAGGGTTTTTCAAAACAAATTATCTTACTTGTTGTCGGCCATGAGGCCAGAGCACCCGTGGATAGAGGCCAAATTTAGGCAACATTCTGTAGCAAGTGCGCAGTGTTGTTTATCAAAAAAGAAAACGCTGACACTTTGTGAAAGGAGCTCCAAACTACTATTGGCAACAACAACACAACATTGCTAGATTTGTTCGATGTGCAGAGTCCTCTTTAGGCATCAAAACAATGGATGATTGGTACAGTATCTCGCAAACCCATTTAAAAATAATGGGCGCTAATGGGTTGTCGCGTTATTACCCAGGTGTACTGCAATTAGTGTATGACAATATAGAGTGGGATATGCGTTTATTTGGAAAACAACAAGTGTTTGCATCTCAGAGGTACAAGAAAAGTTCTGTTGTTTTGTTGTGTTCACACTACCATTTTCAAGGTGGCTTCATGCAACTGCAAGACAATGCTTTGCATCTACCAAAGGAAAGGTAAATGAGATGACAGTCAACGTTTGATGCCCAAGTTGTGTGCTGCAACTTATGTAATTGTATAAAAGAAATGTATAATAACAGAATCATGGTAAGTTGGCGTACATAAAGCTGCTCTTGTCAGCGTATGTGCCAACCATACAGCCAGTGTCCCACAGTTCTTCATTCAGTGGCATCCTTCTTCTGTACATGGTGGGAAGGGAGTCTAAGCATTAATCCAGTGAGCTCCTGTCTTGGCTGGATTAGCGTTTTGTTTCCAAAACACTATGTCTCAATCTCCAGCTCAGCTACGTTTAAGATGCCAGTAGAACAACTCGTCAGCTACTTGCACTTCAAACGAAGTAAAAAACGCCGTTTGGTTTTTTACTGGCAAAATCCAATACACCACGTAACTGTAAGAACGCTAACAACAATGAGGGTAGCACTCGTAGCTTTGGCAGTGCTCGTAGCCGTGTGTTTTTGTGCCGAGGTATGCCCTTTAGAAGGATCAAAACAAAAATTTTTAATCGGGCACGTACGCTTCGGTGAGATTCAAATGGGGGATCGCAGCGTGCTCGTTTTTTTGAAAAATAAACAGTAGGGCGTTTATATCTGCCACACACTGGTCACGATGTTCGTAGTGTTCTTCGCTTATGCACTGAGCTCAATACGCGACATTCTGAGGCCATACATTTTGCTGACGTTGTCAGACCCAACAATTTGTTTTTTTCTTCTCAACCCGTGATTTTTCGTTTAAAAAGTGCCTGACTGTATAACTGACGCGATTTTAGTACAAAGACAGTGCTCCTATAACTCTATGGATAAATAAAGTCGGTCCTTATTTTAACCCACAAGAAACCTACCTGTACCACAAAAAATTGCCGTTTTGCAAGTTTGAGGGTGCGTACACGACCTCAATTGTTTCATTCCGTGTGGCCGTCACTTGCGTCAAAAAAAAAAAACAAACCAAAAACAATGCGTGGCGTTTGTTTTTGATTAATCTTCTTTCATGCATTACTCATGCGCTGACGTTTCTTATCACAGAAAACAAAGAAGAACGATTTGAAGGATTGGGAGAAGCGATTCTCGGCTACGAACTAAGAAAAAGTGGTTATGAAATAAAATTTAAAGAAGACATTGAGACGAAAACGCTCTGCGAAAAGACTCTAACAAAAAAAGAGGCGAAGAAATTCAACAAGGCCATCAAAGAGCAATATTGGTATGAATTTTTCTTGGGTACGTAGTGGCGTTGGTTGACAGCCTAGATATTTGTTTTAAGCTTTTTGTTTTTTCTTTTTTTCTCCCTTTCATATCACTTTTGTTAACCCTTTTAACGATAGATGACCTCCCAGTCTGGGGAATGGTTGGAAAAGTAGATGAATACCCATACATATTCACTCACCAGCGATTCACCATAACGTACAACGGTGACAAGGTATGCGCATCGGAATCAACTAATATGAAGTTTTATTTGTTGTGTTGAAAAAAAAAAAAAATCAGCCACCAGAAAAAAGGGGAAAATTGTTGTACTAAAAACCGTTAGATTATTGAAGCGAAGTTGACACCTGAAACCCTGAAGCCTGTGGCCGAAGGCGCAGCGCTTACATTTTCTTATTCTGTTCACTGGTTAGAAACTGATCAACCGTATGAGACCAGATTCAACAGATATTTGGACAACTCTTTCTTTGAGCATCAAGTACGTTATTCGTTATAGTGATAAACCTTTATTTGAAAATGTTTTATATTTTATTGTCTTGTTTACTTACATTGCTGGTAGATCCATTGGTTTTCTATCTTCAACTCATTCATGATGGTAGTGTTCCTTGTGGGTCTTGTATCAATGATTCTCATGCGCACTCTCCGCAAGGATTTCGCATCCATTGCAAAGGATGAAGAAGATGTGCGTGTCATTTGTTATTGTTCTGTTTTTGACAAATTATATAAAATAAATATCTAATCTGTAATTGTAGGATGGAGGCTTGGATATGGGCGTTGATGGTGAGTGTGGTTGGAAACAAGTCATGGGTGATGTATTCCGTGCTCCACCACAAATTGGATTGTTCTCCGCACTGTATGGTACTGGTATTCAAATAGCAGCGCTTATTTTGTTCATCATCTCGCTATCAATTGGTTTCTACCACAGGTGCGCTTTTCAAGCATTTTGTTTTTTTGTTTGTTCTCTTTTTTATTGTAATGTTAAAGTCTTATAGTCATTTCGTCTATGCACGTGGAAGTATGGTCAGCGCTTTTATTGGTTGCTATGCTGTCACGTCATTCATTTCAGGATATGTTAGCGGAAGCCACTATCATCAACACGCTGGTGCGTTCTATTTTTTTTTTTTTGGCGAACAAAATACTCAATTTTTTTTTTGTTCCAAAAACTTATCACCTTTTTCTTTGTAGCTGGAAAGCAATGGATTCAAACAATGATATTGACCGCCATCCTCTTTCCTTGCACATGCTTTGGTGTTGCATTCCTTCTTGATATTATCGCTATGTCATACAGTAGTCTGGCATCTATCCCAATCACTACTATGTTCCTTGTCTTTGCGATTTGGATTTTCTTCTCCGTCCCTCTCACAGGTGTTGGTACTCTTGTAGGCCGTAACTTTGCTGGTAAAGCACGCCACCCTTGTAGAGTAAGTCCAGTCCCAAGACCAATCCCTGAAAAGCAATGGTACGAAAATATTTTTTTGTTTGTTTGTGAAGCGTGTACTTCCTGACCACGTTGCACAGGTACCAAGAGCCTTTGGCACACATCTTGCTGTCTGGTATTCTTCCATTTGGCTCCATCTTTATTGAGATGTACTTTGTGTTCACAGCGTTTTGGCAATACAAATACTATTACGTCTTTGGTGCGTTTGGCGGTTTTTTTTCTTTTAAGTTGATGTTATCATATCCACGGAAAGCCAATGTTAATGTAACTTATTTTTGGTTTTAGGTTTCTTGTTCCTCGTATTTTTTATCCTCATTATTGTCACTGTATGTGTTGATATTGTATCTGTGTACTTCTTGTTAAATTCAGAGGACTACAGGTACACTTTGCCCCTTTGTCAACTTGATTTTTTTTGTTAGTCTTTAGTTAGAGTGTTATTTACTCTTTGTAATAGGTGGCATTGGGTATCATTTTTGGGTGCTACATCTACAGCTGGTTATGTGTTTTTTGTATGGCATCTACTATTTCATGATGAAGACGAGAATGTCAGGTCTAATGCAGACCTGTTTTTATTTTGGTTATCTCTTTATGTTCTGCCTTGGTATGGGTATCATGTGTGGAGCAATTGGTTACATGGGCACCTCAATGTTTGTCCGTAGAATTTACTCATACAAAATGGTTTAAAACTGTAATGTAATAGCCACCTAATACCTTAAAAACTAAATGAGGATGTACTTAACAATGTAAACAGTTTTTTACATGCGGTTGTTGTTAATTGAAACCTTTAACCTCAAAGCACTCAACGCTGCTTTTGAATAGTAATAGCAATAACACAAGCTGCAAAAAAAAACCATGTGAGATATCCTAATAGTTACTTTACCAACTATCATAACAGTGTACTACAAGTAAATTTTTTGGCATATATATGCAACAAAGTTGTAAACAAGTAATCAAAATAATAAGTCAAAACTAAATAAGATAGCAAATAGCCTAGTATTAAGGGGATAGAAAGAAACCAACCAAAA
>JALMLS010000288.1:0-165529 GCA_038496445.1 Trichosphaerium sp. ATCC 40318 | reverse complement strand
AGTATGACTACGAAAGTGATAGATAGTACACAAATGACAATAATCAAGATGATCCACCATTGTATACTTCCGCTGGATTGATTGTCTTGACAAACATCTTTTACAGAGAAAATGACAGATAATGTTGTTGGGCTATTCAGAGCTTGCTATTGTCACATCTTTGCAGCTATCGTCTGATACAGTCTGGATCTCTGAGAACTCAGATGTCAAACAATTATACTCCATAAAGTCTCGCTTTTCACCATCTTTGGGTGGTTCATTAATCTTGATACGAAGAATACTGTCATTGATCTCAAGGCACCCTGTACAAATGTAGGCAAAAAGATGCTACAAACTAGTGCCAGAAATTTAAAAATCGTACCATGATATCATCGCTTACTGTCACTGTACTGTTTGTTATACTAAGATTACCGGATATACTTGTTGGTTCAACGATCAGAATATCTGATGTGATAGCCAGGCCTATCTATTTAAATGGTTTAGAAACTAATTAGTGTTGAATTTTACATACGTTTTTAGGATCTACTGTAGGTGTGGCCGTGAGACTATCTGTAGGAGACTCTGTAGGAACAGCTGTAGGAGTACCTGTTGCAGCAGCATTGCTGACTTCGTCAGCTAAGAAAAGTATAAGAATATTGCTGTAGTTGGTTCTTTTGATGTACCATATTCCATTACATTATGGAATAGCGTGTGCGATACCATTTTGCTTTTCGTATTTCTAAAGTTGTTCATTTCTAATAAGGCATACCAAGATATACTGGATTACCTTGTTTTAGTCTTTATGTACACTATGTATCGTTTGATGATGAATTTTTTTGAAAGATTGCGTCACGTGTTGTCAATGTATTTTTATGCTTTAGTTGATAGGTTTGTATTCGAATTCCAGGTTTGAACGCTGGCTAGACCAACGTTACACAGTTTTTCACAAGTACTATCATATTCGCACAAGATGGTATCTAATACGATGGCAAGAAACTAACACATTAATGTTGGACTAAAAGTTACACATTTTATTATTATCCAAGTTTATTGAAGGGGATTCAATGCAGTCATGTACTGCAGTTGTACATTGTAACTGATATTCTATGATTCTCTAGTTAGTACGCACATGACTGGTTCAAGTAATTTTATAACGCTTGTCACGTGAGAGGTTTATTTCTTTATTCAGTACTGTCAACTGTGCCTCTTTTTCTTTGATTTTGTTGTGTGAACGCTCACAAGATTTTGGATAATCTTTGATCGTATATCAACTACTGGAGGGTTTGAAATACGATCAACAGATGATGCAACAGCCGTTCTACTACTTCTACAATGATGAAGTTAATGCGCTCAATTTTTGGACGGTAGGGAAGTGGTCTTGACCGCCTTTTGGCGTAGCTGTAAGCTAGACTTCCTGGTAAATAATTTGGTCGGTTGTTGCCCAGGTTATTGTCATCACGTGACTACACTTTTGTGCTTGTCGTTTTAATCACGTGCTTACAATGTTTGCGAACGAAGGTTCTCGGTAGGAAGCTTGAAATGAATATTGACCAATAAAGTACTGGTTTTTGTTTGGATTTTTGTATAAAAAGCAAGAGCTAATGGCAGAGAAGGAAGATATAAAGGAAACAAAGGCTGAAAAGAAGAAAGACCCAGTAGGCGTATTACTGACTGTAAACAGCATAGTATACGGTTCACTTGCTTTATTAGAGTTTTATCGCTCTAGGCAGGTACTATCGTGGCTTTCTATACCAGATTGGCGTAAGTTCAATTCGTTTTTTGATTTTGCTTGACAGTACTCGTTAAAACCATCGTTTAGGGTTAAATACAATATGTACAATGATATTACGCGTATGTTTGACAGTTTTATGTACCTTTGAGTGATTTTAACGTTAAACCTTAGAATAACAGCGCAGCAGACTGTGCTTTAGGATATTTAAGCTACAAGGGCGCGTATTCAAAAGATAAAACAATACGACAGGTACGTTTTCATCAATACGTTAAACTTAGAGCGAAAAAGCGTTCTTACGCACTCTTTAACGATATTGAACTCATTCAAGCATTTTGACGCAAAACTCAAGCTGTTCCTCAACTTACCAATCTTGACTGACGCCTCTCTAGCTTGCTTTCCAAGCGTCAGGTATAGCTATGGCGCTTTCTGGACTCATTACATTTCACACAGCATTTTTTGGAGAGGCAGTTGGATTCTTTGAGAACCTTATGACTCTACGATTGTATATTTTACTCAAACTATGTTGGACTTCAACATGCTTGTATCACGGCTTCGTTTATGATGTTAATAAACTTACACCATGACATTAAATCAAGTATTCTCCTTGTATAAGTATTGAAGTAAAAACGCCGTAGACAGCGTCAAAGAGGTGATCTCTTATGTATGTGAACCCGTGGGAAGGTTTCCTTTTCAAGCGAATAAGTCATGCCTGCTTGACTTAATACCTGACTGTTTTTAGCGAATTACTGCTTCACAGAGCTACAAAAACAGCATACAATAATGGAAAAAAAAGACGTGGATGTTGTTATTATTGGTGCAGGACTATCAGGGCTATCTGCGGCTTACACACTGAAAAAGGAGAGAAATGCGTTAAATGTTCTTATACTAGAAGCTAGAGGAAGGATAGGAGGTAGAGTACATACCATACACGGTGTTGGTACGCTTAACGCCAAAAATCTGGAAATTCTCCTCTTTTCTTTAAACATCACCCAAACCTCTCTCAATAACCCTCTTCGCGTAGACGTAGGCGCAGCGTGGTGTTGGAAGAATTATCACAC
Source organism: Trichosphaerium sp. ATCC 40318 (assembly GCA_038496445.1). Lineage (NCBI taxonomy): Eukaryota > Discosea > Flabellinia > Trichosidae > Trichosphaerium > Trichosphaerium sp. ATCC 40318. The sequence continues at coordinate 162,760 of JALMLS010000288.1, read as the reverse complement.
GCAACTAGCTAGTTTCGCAGAGGTACGCTTACAATGCCCCTCAATGGCGTAAAACGTCTTCTAACTGCCTCATATAAGGGTCTAGGTGTAACTGCGTACCCGCAGTTTGGCGCTTATGACTCACGAGTGAGATACGTTGGCGGCGCTGTATCGATATGCAAGGCTATTGTAGAAAAGTTTCAACTCGCTGCAGATGTACTTCTAAGCAGTGTTGTAACATCTATTGATCAAACAGAAAAAGATGGCGTTACAGTCACGTGGAAATCTAAAAATGGAATTCAAAAAATGAAGTGTAAAAAAGTTATAATGGCTGTACCTCCACAACACGTGTTGGTGATAGAAAACAAGCCATCGTTACCGCTTGTTCAGGCTTCTGCGATTAAGAAGCAACCAACTTGGATGTCAAATTTCTCGAAGGTTATCGTACAATACAAGACAGCATTCTGGAGAGAAGCAGGAACACTAAAAGAAATAGGTAACAGCGATACTATTTTGTGCTAAACCATGTTCTAAGTAGTTATATTTAGGATTACCTGATGGACCTATAAGTCAGATATATGATAGTTGTACTAAAGATAAAGAGATGAACGCCGTTTGCGGGTTCGTTCCGCTTTCGTTGGAGATGAGATGCGGCTCAACAAAACGTGAAGATGTAATAAAGAGTGTTGTAGAACAACTCACAAAATTGCTTGGTGTAGAAGCTAGTAAACCGGAGGATGTCACGTGGTATAGTTGGTACGATGATGAGTGGACAACATTAGATAAAACACCTTGCTTTCGCCATCCACACTATGTTGCTGAAGCAGGTGTTAAACACGGACATGTACACTTTGCTGGAACAGAGTTCTCAAGAAGAGAGACAGGATTGATGCAAGGAGCAGTATTACATGGTATACAAACTGCAAAAGAAGTACTAAAGGAATTATAAACAACTCGATTTGTTTCTTCTGTAACAACTAGTTTTCCATAAACAGCGATTGAAAAGCATGTAGCTCAATGTATAGTACTTACCAAAGCTACACGCTTTTACATAAACATCCTTAGGTGTAATATATTGCGGTGGCGTAGTATTTAACTGGCAGTGTTATAAAAGGTTTTTATTTTACATCCGTACTTGATACTTCCTTGGGTTTTTTTTTTTTACAACAGAATGCACTCGGCGTGTTGGATTTTTTTCATTTGTTTAGCAATGGATGAACGCCTTCCTCTTTTTGCTGGTGAAGGATTACCAAATAGTTTACGCATTTCTCTGGCGACTTCAAAGAACGACTCGTCAACATTTACTCTATTCTTTGCGCTTGTCTCGAAAAACTTCATTCCGTGTTCGTCAGCGTAATCCTTCGCTTCCTCCATTGCAACCTCACGCTCATCAGCCAAATCGCATTTATTTCCTACAAGAACTGTTGCTACTTTCTCACCATCCTTAGCACGGTCTATCATATCTCGTATGACTTCTATTTCTTTGAAGGAAGAAAGTCGGGTCATATCCTAAAGACAGTATTTTTTTAGGAATCACGTGATATTTTAATTGTTGGGGGTTTGGAAGTGTTTGGCGTGAAATAAATATCTTTTTTTTTCCTTCGTGAAGATTAATATATAACGTCACATTACATCACGCGTATTATCCACGTGTGGAATGAGGTTGTTATAGTAAAGGTTTTGGTGGAAAGAATTTCGGTTTTTTTTTCTTTGCTTCAGAAAAAAAACTAAGAGAAAAGATCTAAGAGCTCTATTAAGCTTACGTATACAAGTAAGAATCCTTTGCCTTGTTTTACGTATTGGTATCGCATCACTGCATACTCTTCTTGGCCTGCAGTGTCGATAATCTCAAGTAAGCAAGGCGCACCATCTACTGTGACTTGCTTTCTGTAGTTGTTTTCGATTGTTGGATCTATAAGAAAAAAAAATTAGAAACAAAAATAAACGCCTTAAAAACGGTTCGGGGCACGTGGGAATACATAAATGGTATTAATTATGCTCTCAATTATTTGTTTAAAGGTTTTAAGATGTTTAAAATAAACTGTGTTAGGGAGTACTTGCCGTATTCTACAACGAAGCGCGAGCTTGTCATCTGTATTGTTAATGCAGATTTACCTTTTTTTTAAAAACGTTAGCACTTGATGTTTAAAAATAACGTTTTATGAATCATACCTACGCCTCCTGCACCCATAACGATCATCGTTAGTATTTGAGGAGCCTTGTTTTTTGATCCCATGGTAATTTACGGAACTGTGGCTTCAAGTGTTTGGACTTTTTTTTTTTTTCTCTAAGTGAGGAAATATTGTGCATTTGTGAAGAACGTAAAACTCCGTTTTTGCTACCAATATAATAAGCGTTATGTTTAAATACAATTACGACAACATCACAACATACGCGACAGTTTGATTGATATGGACAAAACAAGTCAACCACGAAAAAAAAGGAAAGTAACTTAACAGATGTTTTTTGTTAAGTACGATATTTTGTATTTTATTTGATTTCGCATTGTGGCAGCATGAGCGAAAACAACATAAAAGAAGAAGAATTATACATGATAGCGCGTGTAATGATAGATTTGAACAACCAGGGAATGTCTAGTACGTTAAAAACGCACAAAACTTATGCGTTGTTTTCAATCAACTTTTTTGGCTGTCTCTCTTCGTTCGCTGTTTCTTACGCTCTTAAATAGTACCGAATATCAAGCACCTCTTCGGGCATATTTGTGATGTCGCTCTCAATAATGAGCCTTCTATGGGCGCTCCTGATAGACCACCAACGCCACGAAGTGTTCCAGATTCTCCAACTCGAGAAGAATCTATCTACGGGAGAAGAGGAAGACGTTTTGTAGTTCCACTTCCTAGAGATGATCTATTAATACATCCCAGACGCCGTCGTAACCCTCTATCTCCTCCTCGCAGAAGATCCAGGTTTGGTAGAACATCCTTTAGTAGAGCAGATAGGCTGAGAATAATAAGGGAAAGGCAAGAGAGGTTAGGGTAAGTGACAAATTTTTTCACTTTTAACAAATTGTACTGATTGATTTCAAACAAAGACGTAATCTTTATTCTCCACCTTCGTCGCCTGGTTACACTCCAAGCTATGCCGCTACTTCTCCAGTCTCTTCCCCTTCGTATTATCGGCCTAGTTCCCCAGACTACACTCGTACTTCCCCAGGCTATCCTAGCTCCCCAGAGTACACTCCAAGCTCTCCCAATTATATGCCTGGAAGTCCTTTTTCTCCCAGTTCTCCATTTTCTGATTCTTATGAACCTGTGGTACCACAAAAAACAGATGAAGAGCAAAGAAAAGACGGCGAAAAATCAAAAGCAACGCTTTTAGAAATACAAGAGAAAAGGAGAGAACTTTATTCGAATATTTCTGCTACTGACAATGATGAGTCTATGGAGTGATCATAGAGTGTTTGTAAGTTATGTAGTTATCGTCAATTTTAACATAAAAATAAAAAAAAAGGTTCCAACTACTGCAGTACCCAAGTCATTTTGTCGGGCACGTGATTTCGTTTTCAAAAGTATTATATCAAGTAGACGCTAGCCACAGCTACAACTACGAAAAATAATGGTACACAGCGATCACAAGCGCCCCACAGTGAGTGACAAAGTCTTCATTTTTTTTTATGATCGTTTAAAACATTTCCCCGGCACTCGCTTTGGTTCGTGAAAGTTTTGATTGATTGTTCTCAAGAAACAAGAAAAGTTCAGTGCATTCACAGTTTTCTCTACAACTAAAACTTAAGCAACACGTCACAAAACCGCAATAAAAGTCTCTCAGACGCTCGTAAATAGTACTACTATGACTTTACAACCAAGAAGAAGACGTCGATCAAATTCATGGGTTAAAGCGGCACCAAAAGGTACCCAATGTGATGTAAATACACTCTTAACATGTTATTATAAAGCGGCGAAGCAACTTGGGAGAATAAAGGAGTTTTACAAACATTCAAGCGAAGAAGAAGAAAAGCGAGAAATAATGTTCGCATTAACATTTACACCGTATTATGAAGCTCTTTCGTTGTTTTGTGAGCGCACGGAAGAGAACCGTCACATACTGCAGCTATGGAATTCTTCCGCGAGTCTCACACCAGCCGACAGGCTGTTGTTTAAAAGCTTTACGAGCGAAGTTCCCAAGGTACACAACGGAAAAAGTTTCGGATTATTTTAGGCTTCATCGCTTCGCGCAATTTTTTTGACTATGGCGCCTTTTCGACACACGTGATCGTGTTTTTTTGAGCGTTGTATATTTTTGATTGTTTTGGTAGAAACAAAAACGTACTGACATGATTCTACGTTTAGCGTATAGATAGTTTATCAGATTTGAAAGCATACATTGTTGATACTATTTACGATTCAGTTTGGACAGAGTTCAAAAGAAGTTCGGAATATCAAAACTATGAAGCAGGTACACAATTTTTTTCAATTCGTTAGTTATCATGATACTATTATACTTCTCTTCAAAATTCTCTAATGTCCATCTGTTGGAACATGTGGGAAGGTCAAACCCATTTCGTAACTTTTTTTTGAAAAAAAGCCAAAAAAAAAAAGCAAAAAAATTTTGAATACACCTGGCTTGGATACTCGTTTAGCGCTGTAACTATGCGCTTATCCAACAGTCCTGTATTTATACTATCGTTTTTGTATCCACACGTGATTTCTAATCGCGTCTTTTGTCAATCAAAAAAAACAAAAAAAAATTGTTGGCTCACTTCGTTTTTTTTAGCAATGTCTTCAAGTAACACATTCTCGTTTGGTACGCCAAGAGCTGGTTGGAAACTGACAAGACCTACAAAGATACCGCGATGGCTTGTACAGTTTAGAATAACAGAAAATGAATATATTGATTTAAAGTCTTCTGGATACAGCGACCTTCACGTTGTTGTTAAATGTATTGGAGATTCATCAAGCTCAAACTGTTTAAAAAACTTTCTTCAAAAAACACTACCAACGAACCCTGACTGCGTCGATGATATGGGACCGCAAGGGACAGCACTTCATATGGCGTGTAAGATAGGTAATCCAAGGATTGTAAGACTTTTACTGGATGCTGGGGCGAACGCTTCTTTGTTGAACGAAGATGGAAAAACCGCGAAACAAATTGCCTCTGAACTCAAGTTATCACAAGTTATTGACGTATTTCTTAAAAAAGACTGTTCTCCAGATCAATGTGGTATTAGAACAAGATCTCCAAAAGACCAAGCACATAAAACAAGATCAAGGTCGCCAACAAGACGAAAATTGAAGAGAACAAAATCTAAATTGCGATCTTCTCTTGCTTCATCCTTTTCTTCCTTCAGTGGAGGTAGAAGATCCATCTCAAAGAATTTTCGTATCCACGTACGCAAGGTAAAAACAAGGGAATTTTAAACTTGGACACGTGAACAGCTGTATTTTAAAAAAAATTCATTCAAAGAAAAAAAAAACAAAAGAGAAATTTTCACCATTCGCATGTGTTTGTATGTAAGTTTGTAAATAAACCAACAATTATTGTAACAAGAGTAGCACTTTATTATTGAGTTTGTGTTAATAACCACTACCTGGGTCTTGATATTGTCAACTCTTTTTATCTACAAAAAAAAAGAGCTGTCGTTTCAAATCAGAAGCAAAGAAACGTGACAAGTTCTCTTGACTTTAGTAAAGCAATTAACTGTTTCAACGTGCAGTTGCAAAAAAAGCATATTAATACAGTAGTTGTTGAAAGGTTGAGTGCCCACTAGAATGATTTGTCTTTATGTTAGGCCAAAAATTGTTCGCTTCCGATTCGGCGGAACGGAAAAAATCTACGTCCCAAGTGAACCCCTGCACAATTGCTCCAATAAATTATAGAGATTTGTAGCACAAGGTCGGACTACGAAAAGCCTTATGTGAATGTCTTTTGACAATTACACAATAGGCCATTAAAGCGACGGGTGAGTTGGTATTGTGGTTTGTAAACAACATTGTTTTTTTGTGTTCACATGGAAAAAAAAGTGGTTGTGCCTGTTCAAAATGACGAAGGAACAAAAAATATTAGTGCCAAGGGAATGTTGTAGGTTCTGGATGCAAAAATCTTGACTTGATGGATAACAGTTTACCTACAGAAGCTTCGAGCTTTTTTTTGTTGAGTTTTCAGTGAGGAAATCACGTTGCTTTTTCGTCCGCAGTATGCAGTTGCTAAATCTTGTTTACATGAGATTAACCGGTTATTGCAAGTAAGCATGAGTTAGTCATCTGCAGATGCAACCCTAGAGCTTTTTGCTGTAATGACTTTCTATTATTGCTTAACTACCAAGCGGTTAAGTGATTAAAATAAATTTGAGTTGAAGTAAAAAATTGACGAATTATCGCGAACACGTGACTCAATCTTTCAGAAATTTCCTCCACATCATACATATAGTACATAAAGGCTAAAAAGAGGTAATACAGTATATCTTGTTATGTCTAATTTGCCTAAAACGAAAAACTTTAGAAACAAGAAAAAATGGTATCGCACACGCTCTTCCGCGCGAAAAGGGCGACATTGGAACTTTCCGTGTATTTTAGATTTCTATCCCTGCTTTTATTCATTTCTTTATTCCACGCGCGAGTGAGTTGCCTTAATGTGGTGGTTCCTGGTGAATCTAGGTACCTAATCACCGCTCAATTAGAGAAACTTTATTCCGTATAGTTACGAAATTCTCCATTTCTCAAAACCAAACTTGTTTTATTAGCCTTTATTAATGATCGTAAAGGGACGCTTACTCACTCTCTCGATGGTCGTTCGGTGCTCGAGAAAATAGTGATGCAAGAGCGGCACTTGGTATGTAGAAGAGATAACACGCTCAGAATCTTATCCTATTATTTAGACACTAATCACATGATTAAACTGGTAGAGACCTTTAATACCACCACATTACAGGATCAAGACGTTTTGATTACTGGCGCTATGTCTCAACTCAACGAGAAAGATGATATTCTTGAATGGGTATCAGCAGGTCATATTGCTCTTTTGATGTGTGGGCAACCTGGTCATAGTTACTGCGATGCCATACCAGGTAACTGTAACATTGTTTAGGTTGTCTAACAAAGATAGGAATAACGCCTTCAGCTTGTGAAGTCTCCAATTTATGCAGATTCCTTGGCTTTAACAGGTTGCGCACTTTCTAAAAACAGATAAAATTCCCAACTAATTAGAATAGTTGTTTATTCCAGACAACACATCCAATTGTAGCTGGGTTAGCTCTTGAATTTGATGATAATAGAGGTACTTGGGTTTAGTTGCCTACGCACAACTTATTAAGCAGTGAGGTTCGCTATAAATGCTTCTGTGACGGGAAGTACAGTTGTGGCTACTTACAGAGACAACCAAAGAGATCCAGCAATAGTAGATGTGGCATGGGGCGAGTACTATAGACCTTTAATCCAAAAGCTACTGATATATTAACAATACTTTAGGTAAAGGACGGGTTATACTTATTGGAGATGCTGGTGCTTTTTCAAATGACCACATAAGAGCTAACCCACAAATGCTACAAATGCTTGGTAATGTAATGGAATACGGTACATTAATAATAAAGAAGCAACAATATTCTTACCCTTTTTTTAGCTGACGAAGTCATTAATACTGCTACACACTCGCTCCTACAGCTATACCTACAGAGTCTCCTACAGATGCTCCCACAGAAGCTCCTACGGACGCCTACAGTAGATCCTAAAAACGTATGTAAAATTCAACACTAATTAGTTTTCTAAACCATTTAAATAGATAGGCCTGGCTATCACATCAGATATTCTGATCGTTGAACCAACACAAATATCCGGTAATCTAAGTATAACAAACAGTACAGTGACAGTAAGCGACGATATCATTATCACTGTTTCTGGTACGCTTTTTGAACTTGAGCATCTGATTGTAACTTTTTTTTTGCTGACATTATTAAAGGGTGTCTTGAGACTAAGGATGGTATTCTTCGCATTAAGATTAATGAACCACCCAAAGATGGCGAAAAGCGAGACTTCCTTGAGTATAATTGTTTGACATCTGAGTTCGCAACAATTCACACTTTGTCAGACGATGCGTGTAAAGATGTGACAATAGCAAGCTCTGAATACAGCCCAACAACATTATCTGTCATTTTCTCTGTAAAAGATGTTTGTCAAGGCAGTCAATCCAGCGGCGGTTTACAATGGTGGGGCATCTTGATTATTGTCATTGTCGTCATATTGATTGCTGTTGTAGTCACTTTAGTGGTGTACTATGTCAAGGTACGATATTTATCATCAACAAATCGTGTCATTTATTGATATCTTTGTAGCCATTGAGAACACGTTTTATGCCTTACAAGAGGCCAAAGACAGTACGTTTAATTTAAGAAATGAAATTTTAATTTAACTTTGCTTATTACAGACGCACGCACGTGAGGTTGACATTGAAATAACAAACTGAAAAGTCTTGCTTTATGTAAATAAAAATACGTTTTTGGAACTTTGCAATTATCTTCCGCTTCACAAGCGTAACGTAACGCTGTGGGTACTTGCGTATACTCACTTAGTTATATCATCATATTATTTTTCGGATCACAAAGCACGTGTCATCCCACAAACAACCCACTGTGGGCCAACAGAAAAACGAATCTAATACAGAATTGTATAGCGAAGAAAATGGTATACCATACAAAAACGACAGTGTACCTTTCTATGCATTTTAGATTGCTGACGCTGCTTGTAATTATATGGGTTCTCCATGAGCAAGTAAGTTGCCTAAATGTAGTAGTTCCAGCTGGTTCTAGGTGCGGATCAAATAGAATAGAAAAGTAGAGTAGTAAGTTGTATGTTTCGACAGCATTAGTTCTTGAGAGATAGTATTAACATTGTTAAAGAGATGCATCAGGTTTTTCTAGTTGGTGGTCGTTTGGTGGTGGAGGCAACGCTAAAGCTAGAGAAGCTCTTGGTACGTTTGGGCTTTGAACTCAATACTTAATATTCCATTTAGAGATGGCCAACCACGTGATCAAAGTGGTAGATGAGTTCAATACCTCCACATTGCTGGATCAAGACGTTTTGTTTACTGGCGCTATGTCTCAACTCAACGAGAAAGATGACATTCTTGAATGGGTATCAGCAGGCCATGTAGCTTATTTGATGTGCGATGAACCTGATCACAGTTATTGTGGTGCCATACCAGGTAAACTTTGAATAGTCGTAGGCTATAAGAATCCTAATGAAACCTAGGAATAACACCTCAACAATGTGAGGTCGGATCATGTACAGATAGTGATACGGTACACAATTGTAAGAGAGGACTGAAACCATTAATAATCATAGTAGGTGTTCGTTGTAGATCCACAACATCCTATTGTAGACGGGTTAGCGGGGAGCCCAGTATTCGATACAAAAGGTATAAAGTTGTTTTATAAGTGTACTTATTCAGCAGCGAGTTTTATCATAAACGCTCCTACAATTGAAAAAAGAGTTGTGGCAACTTACAAGGAAGACGAAATTGATCCAGCTATTGTTGATGTTACATGGGGTACACAAAAAAACAACAATTTACTGACATATATAAATAAACATTGTAGGTAAGGGACGGGTTGTACTTGTAGGAGATGCGAGAGCTTTTTCTAGCGATCAATGGAGAGATGAGCCAGTAATGCGACAAATGCTTACAAATTTAATGGAATACGGTTGGTTTTTTTCTGAAAAGCCAAATAGGCTATTTCGTCTCTCTGAGAGAAATATTACAACTAATTATTTTTAGCGGATCAGGTTATTTACAATGCTCTAAATACTATCTCCCCAACAGGTTCACCTACATATTCGCCTACTTATTCACCGACAAATAATCCTACCCAAGCACCTACATATTCTCCTACATATTCTCCTACTACACTACGTATACTCCCACTAATACTCCTACAGAATCACCAACACCGGCAGGGATAACAAGTGTATGAACGTGATTGATTTCTAAACTCTGATCCGAGTAGCTTGTTGTCGTATCAGATATTCTTATTAACGAACCAACACAAATATCCGGTAATCTAAGTATAACAAACAGTACAGTGACAGTAAGCGATGATGTCATCATCACTGTTTCTGGTGCGATTTTTGAACTTCGAACTTTTCTTATTTTGTTTCACATAGGTTGTCTCGAGACTGACAATGGTATTCTTCGTATCAAGATTAATGAACCACCCAAAGATGGTGAAAAGCGAGACTTTCTTGAGTATGATTGTTTGACATCTGAGTTCTCAGAGATCCAAACTGTATCAGACGATAGCTGTAAAGATGTGACAATAGCAAGCTCTGAATACAGCCCGACAACATTATCTGTCATTTTCTCTGTAAAAGATGTTTGTAAAGGCAGTCAATCCAGTGGCGGTTTACAATGGTGGGGCATCTTGATTATTGTCATTTGTGTACTATCTATTACTGTCATAGTCATACTAGTGGTGTACTTTGTCAAGGTACAGGAAAAATTACTCATAAACAAATATTAAGTCTTTGTTCTTATTGTTTCTTGTAGCCATTGAGAACACGTGTCATGCCTTTCGAGAGGAAAAAAAAAGTTGTTCACTAAAGGTATTCAATTTCTTATTGTTTATTTAGAAGCCAGCACATGATGTCAATACATTGTAAGGAGATTAGAGTACAGCTTATATTGTTGTTTATTTGAATGTAGTATCTTTTGTGATGTTAAGTTTTGTGTTGCATGTACAATGCAATTGGTCATCATACAGTTACAATGGAGTGTATAACGTACTCAAGTTTTTGACAACTGTTGCCCAGTTTCCATCAAAACGCAAAATAACAGTACTAGTGAAATAGTTGAAGATTTCTTTTATTGCAATCTATACTATCAGTGTATCCGTATGAACATTATTAAAAGTGAGGATAAGAATAAAAAGTCACGTGTGTACTATAAATCGCAGTGGCCTGTTAAAAAGTAAAATACAACAGCGCTAGTTCAGGTCAAATCCTGAAAGCCCAGTAATTATTACTGTCTACAATACACTTGTGTTGTTTGTTCAGCATTTGAAGGGCGTTGGCATGATCCAGTGGTTTGTGAGGGTAAAATACACAGAGCCTTCTGTTCAAATATCAGAGCACTTGGGATCAGGTGACATTCACCTTTACTGGTGCGTACCATGAATAAACACTGTCTCATGATTTTCTATATGCCTTGCAATAGTAACTGTTTCACGAGGTGACCTTGGTGATGTTTCAGAAGTTACTCTTGCATGTGATCCTCGCTATTCAGGTAAAGCGTTGATTATTTTTATCGATTAGTAGACAATAAATAAGTGGATAGAAAATCAAATATACTAGTTTGAATTTAACAAAGAAAGCACCTCTTTTATCAGGAGGTGACATTTCAGAAGTTGTTCTTGCATGTGATTTTTTGGAAAGTATTGTTGTTCTTTTTCTATATTTGTGCAACATTGTTAAAATTTTTACCTACTAGGCGGCCAAACCCAAGGAAGAAAAAACTGTTTTAATCTTACATAACTAAAGTGATTCCCTCTACCTTCTATCAGGTCGGCGTTCTTGCCGGCCTTGACGTGATATAGAATACGCGCCAGCTAGCCGAAGTGCTTCTATACCTTTGTAACTCACTTTTGTTCCTCCCAGTTTAATAGTGTGAACACCTGCTAGTGCATTAACACATTCATCTGTAACACTTGTAAATCTCAGAGAAATTTTGTGAACGCCACCAAGTGCTTTTACACCTTCATCTGTAACCTTAGTGCTCTCTAAATCTATAGTGTGAACACCTGAAAGTGCTTTGACACCTTCATCTGTAACCTTAGTTTCCTTAAGATCAATCGTATGAACACCACTCAACACTTTTATACCTTCATCCGTTATCAGGGAAGAATGGGCAAGTTTAATGGTATGAACTCCTGCGAGTGCTTTTAATGTTTCATCTGTAACTTCAGTGTACTCCAGATCAATGAAATGAACTCCTGCAAGTGGTTTTACACCTTCATCAGTCACTCTTGTAGAACGAAGGTATATTGTGTGAACACCAGCAAGTGCTTTTACACCATCATCTGTAACCTTAGTGCTATTGAGATAAATTGTGTGAACTCCAGAAAGAGCTTTGAGACCTTTATCTGTGATATTAGATCCCCAAAGGTTGATTTCGTGCACGCCAGCCAGTGATATAACGCCCTCTTCTGGAATATCACATGCTGGAAGGTGTATAGTATGAACACCTGCCAAAGCTTTCATTCCTTCAATTGTAAATTCCTTGTTCATTCTAAGTGTGATTGTATGAACGCCCGCAAGCGCTTTCAAGCCTTCATCTGTTACTGAAATTCGCCTTAAACTAATTGTATGAACCCCTGCAAGTGCTTTGACACCTCTGTCTGTAACCTTGGTTTCATTGAGGTTAATTGTATGAACACCTGCAAGTGGTATCACACCTTCATCTGTAACTGTAGTTCTTTCCAGATTAATTGTGTGAACCCCTGCAAGAGCTTTTACACCTTCATCTGTAAATTGATAACAAGACCTAAGATTAATCGTATGAACTCCTGCCAGAACCATGAGCATCTCGTCTGTAACCGCTCCATCCAAATTAATCTTGTGAACTCCTTTAAGCGCTTTAATACCATCAATAGTACACCTGCAGTCGTCAAAATCCATTGTGTGAACACCAGCAAGCGCTTTCAGACCTTCAGCTGTAACTTTCCTCGCTCCATTAAGGCCAATAGTATGAACACCTTTAAGCGCTTTGATGCCTTCATCTGTTACTTCAGTACTACCAACATTAATAGTGTGAATCCCAGAGAATACTTTTATAGAACTATCTGTGGCTTCGGTATATCTTAGATTGATACTATGAGCACCTTTAAGCACTTTTATACCTTCATCTGTAATTCTTTCCACTCCTTGAAGATTGATTGTATGAGCACCTTTAAGCGCTTTTAAACCTAACACGTGATAAGCTTTTCAAAAAACGTGACATCAAAATTAGAAAAACGTGATTAGAGATGGTTGTATTAAACTGATGAGTGTTTTCAGACCGGACAGTCCACGTGTTTAAGTTTTGAATGAGTACCTTTGTCTGTTATCAGAGTTCTCTTTAGGTTGATGGTGTGTACGCCTGATAAGAACGATAATGCTTCGTCTGTTACATTGGTATACTTGAGATTGACACTACGAACGCCTTTAAGCAGTTTGATGCCTTCGCTTGGCACCGATTTGAGTACTTTTACATTGGTGTGTTGTAGAGCGCCCTTGTACTTTGCGAAAGCCTTGGCATCATCTATCGTCTTCAACGTCGCGCTGTAGTACCCAATAACATCATGAACGATTGCGGCAAGTCTGTGACAACTCTGAGCGGCTGAATAACGTGCTTTGGTAGTAAAACAGAGAATGACGCCCAAAATCTCATTAGGCAGTGTAAAGAGGTTTGCGTTAACCTTTGTACGAGAGTCGTATTTATCCATTTGGCTAAAATACATGCATTAAAAAACAGCGTTTTGTGACTTTATCCAGTCTCTTACCTCAGTTGGCGTTTAATCTCAGCTCCTTTGTCATCTACCTCGGACTGAGTTCGTTTTGGATACATGGCAGCACGTTGGCTAGTAAATAAAAACACGCGTTTTTACTATCAGTGACCAGTCTATGTGGTTGTTACAAACAATTACTAACAACCCCTCCTGTACTCTAAACCTTACCATATAGCAGAACCCATGTCGAAACGCCAACTCATCGCACATCAAGGGTATTACACTGTAATTATTAAATTAAAATCACGTGATTGCACACTATACTTGAAACAAATGTTGACTTGATAGCGCATATGTAACAGATCTATAGTGATTATGTCTCATTAATGGCACTCAAAGATGTACACACTTGACAAACTAAACCTCACTACTTTTATTTATGTAAATTAATTAAACTAAAACGTGTACCTTTAAGATACCAACTATATTCTTTGTACTCGCCACTGACTTTGCCGTTTATATAAGAGCACTGTTTATGTAATACACCACTATTATACCACTCATAGTAATCCTTGTTTAACTTGCCATTGACATAGAAGCAGTGCTTATGTGGTTTGAAATTTCTATGATACTTTCTATTCAAATTTTGTACTCTCCATGTTTTTTACCTCTATCATCATAAAAGCAATGTACTAGCAACTTGTTTTGTGATTGCCACTTTTTGTACACACCAATCCGGTTATTTTTCGAGTATGTACATTCTATACGCCCTTGGCGGTCACTTCTCCATACGTCGTACTTCCATGTCAAAGCACTGTTTTCATAATAGCACCGTTTCCTCAATTTCCCATCTTCGAACCATTTGTTGTACTCACCACCATGCTTCCAATGAATTTTCTGCAATGTGAACCATACAGTTTGTTTGTCGCTTTTTCGCATAGTGCGATATTTAAACAAGGTTGGAAACTGAACGTTGCAGATCAAGTCCAGCGCTATTTCAAATCATTGTTTATAGCCAAAAAAAAGGCATAATAGAAGTCCTAGGAGGACCAAGAATACCGGCCCTGAACGGAGTACAGCAAGCGTGTGGTTTAAGCTTACTGAACCATTTGCCTAATCATTGTATATCTCCTAATCATTTCGAACAGGAACTTTTTTAAAGTTCAAGTTTACGATTACTATCTAGCAGCTTTTTTTCATTTAATATTAATTTTACCAACTGTGGATGCACAGTGGTGATTCACTAATAAAAAATGCAACTTGCATTTGTCACGTGCTTTAAATAAGGGTGGTTCATGAAAATAACTTTAACGACAAATACGGTAAAATTATTCTAGTTCAAGTGACACCGGCGAATTATTTTTTCCATCTCCCTTTGGATCAAATACAAAAATTGAAGCTGTACACTAGCGAACCCCTATCAATAAACAATCTGCAGAAGGATAGTAAGAAATCAAGTTCCACGTGTCGATTCACATGGTTTTCTTAACTTGCTTTATAAAATTGTAAAAACAAGTCTACAATGCACCTCTTGCTATCACTAGTTGCCATTTGCTCGATCTCATACGTATGCGGATGCTCTTGCTTTCCTAGGAGCGAAGAAGAAGTCTTTTGCAGTGCGGAAGCAGTACTGAGAGTTAGAATTGAATCAGCAATACCTGAACAAACAACAACTCGAAGGTGGAGAGCTGTAATAGTAGATACCTTTAAATTTCCCCAACATGGCATAGCTAGGACAAGAATACTTGTTTCATCTGCGTACGCACCGTTAAATACTTACACACCACCAGCCTGATGACACGCGCTTTATTTTTTTCATCAACTGACAGCCTTTAGATCTAATCCTGCTGGTTGTGGCTTTAACTTTGAGGTTGGAAAGGCACGTGCCCGGATAAACCTCTTAATAAATTGAACTTACTTGTTACCAGGAGTACCTTATCCCTGGAGCTCTTGTTAGTAGTTTTGAAGTATACGTAACAAGCTGTGACATGGTTGGATTCTGTAATGTCCCAGATCCTAAAGATATTGATTGTAAGAACCCTACACCTTTACCAGAAAAATGCCTTGCTTGCCCTGAAATTGCTCACAACTGTGATGAAGAATGCGGAAACTGCGCAGTTGTTCCTGACAATTGCTTTGCTTGTGGGTTTGCTCAATGCTGCGATTATGTGAGATGCCCACAACATACTTGTACAGAAGGTTGTACCCCACGTGGATGTTGCTCAAACGTTTGTCAAGCCGTTTAAGAAAACAAAAAGCTCTATATCAATAAAGATATTCACTCTACCATTTTGTTGTTATAATCCTCGATTCTGCAATTCAAAATAGTAATAGTACATAACTAGTTGTTGAATGCTACCTTGATTTAGTGCTAAGCTACTTATCACAAAGTAAAGTCCTTGCTCTTTGTTTAACTTGCCATTGACATAAAAGCATTGTTTATGCGACCTGTCATACATATACCACTCCTTATATTCCCCACCTAGCTCACCGCCACTGTTATAAAGCAGTGTACTTAGGGTTGCTTGTAAAATCATACCCTCCTTAAACTCGTTTATCAAGAATAAAATGTATGCGAAAAAAGCCTATTACCTCTGCTCCACTCCTTGTACTCTCCTTCAAGGTTACCATTTACATAATTACTTTGCTCGCTCTGGTTGCCATTGGAGTACTATTGCTTGTACTCTCCATTCAATTTATCGCGACAATAAACTCAGTTGTAGAGACAAAAACATAATTCTAGCGAAGTGTGTTTTGTCATTTTACAGTTTTACCCAAAAAGCAATCCAATTTCAACCAAGTATATTTACTCTTTGGAAGAAGATGTAAAACCCTTGTACTAGCGAGGTTTGTGTGCTTTGCTCCTCCAAAATCCAAAAAACTACTTTCGGTGTAGATACTGCAGTGCTACTCGCGTAGGAGGAAATATGTTGGTTTGTGGATATTCGGCTAAACTTCGGGTAAATGTCTACTGTGAACTTACCACGTGGTAGAAGCCATTCAACTAGCGCGGACTATCGATGCTAAAAAAATACCCGCAGCGCTCTCAAGCATGTAAAACGGTTCATTATTACAATATGATGTACTACAGATATCAATACTGCCCGCCTTTGGGGCGACAGCCCAAATAATATATTCCGAATAGAAAGTACGTCGGAGTATAAAAGGAGAATTTACTTTTTATTTTGGATGCTGACTTAAAACATCGTGTATTTTTCGAAAAACAACTAACCATGTGGAAGCTTGTAATCTTTCTCGCTTTTATAGTATGTGCACATGCTGCAGGGTTTTGGTCAAAAGCATCTTCGATAGGCAACGATCCTTTCCCAACGTAAGAATTCTGCAACTTTATCCAAAATAAACTATCATATAATGTTAACACGTGATTTTTTTTTAATAGAGGAAGCGGTGAACTAGCGGCAAACTTGTACCCAAGTACGCTTTATTTTTAAAGAAAATCTGTACTCATGTTTGTGTAACACTTAGGCGCACCGAACTACTTCTATGTGTTTGGTGGCGTTCAAGATATGCCTGAAGATGATTCTACAAACTGGCAATTCTTTAACGATGTTAGAAGATGCAGAATAATCTCAGGACCTTTGAGGTGCCTTTGGAGAAAGGTACGGCCTGGTGGAAATATGTGTGAATCTTTTTGTTAATGACCTCGTAGTATACGCCAGTAGGTTCAACAGTTCCTTCAGCACGTGCTTTCGCTGCTACGTACGCTATTATTAAAGCGATTTTTTAAGTATTTATTTTTTACTAGCGGAGCAGTAAAGAGAGGACGTAGGGACGTCCTTTTAGTTTTTGGTGGTGGCCAGTTTGATGATGCTGGTATGAACTTCCTAGCGAGTGATATTTTTTATACGTTTAATACGGGAACAAGTACGTTCATACGAAAAGTCATGAGAAAAAACCAACTCACGTGGTGTGCTACGATTATTTATCCAAATAAAACAAACTTTTTTTTTTTTCTATTTTGTGTTTTTCTTTTTTCTGATTGGCTTGCTTAGGGCGATGGACCGATCGTACAAACTCTCTACCATCTGGGCTAGGCGCTAGAACAGGTTGTTCGTCAACAACTTACGGCAATAAGTTCTATGTCTTTGGAGGCTTAAGTGCTACTTTCCAGCCTTTCAATGACCTTTGGGTTTATAACGCTAACAACAATGCATGGTCACTTCTTGCTGCGCCTCCTTCGTCTAAGAGAAATACTTTAAGCATACCTTTTAATGCCGGTAAAGCAGCCTTTGCGAATGCTCTACTCGGTAGGGTGGTATCGCCATTAACCAATGCTGAGACTCAAGAAAAACGAAGTGTGGAACAAACAAGTTTTCCTCCAGCAAGATTTTTCAGCGCGTTAGAATCCATCAAGTACGGCCGTAAATTGTGGCTTTACAGTGGAGCTATGTTTACTCCTTCTTTCTCTATTAACGTCATCGGAGACGTTTGGTAAGTCTAACAAAGTCTAGTATACAGAACAACATTAACATTTGTCCAAAGGGAGTTTGATTTAAGTTCACAACAATGGACACAAGTGTATGACGCTTCTGCTCCAAATGCTCTAGTACCTCCTAGATACTTCGTTGGAACAGCACCAAACAAAATAGGATCAAAGGTTCTTGTTTATGCAGGTGAAGGACAAGTAACTGGAAATAATGATGTTCGTGATGAGGTAAGAACATAAGAAATTGTGAGCTATCTAAGTAATTCTTTTTTAAGCTATTTTCATGGAATGTTAATGCAAAAACGTGGACACTTGTATCTCAATCTGGTTCAAAACCAGGTCCTCTTAAACGTACTTGTGCTGTGAACGCAGGAAACAGATTCTTCGTTGTTGGTGGATACAACAGTGATCCAAATATGTCGAACCAAATGTTTATTGAAGATGCCTTCAGAACAAGCTTTTAAAACAACTTCATAAAAAAAATCAAACTCAATAAAACTCAACTATCCAATGCTTTTCGACTATGATAGATGTAGTAGAGTTTCTAGACATTGTTTCCACTGTCTTGAGACTAATTGCATCGGCTTGTATAGATCTTATCGGTTCCAGCTTAGCCGTCGCCTAAGAATGGGACTGAAATCAAATGTTGTGATGGCGTTCAAAAACTATGTTCCCATTCTTTTTTTACGCTATTTTCTATGAAATGAATGACAGTATGTTCGTGACATGTTTGCCAACCATAGAGTTTATGTTTACTAATAATAAGGACATTCCGACAGGCGATATTGAATTTAATAGGACACAAGTACGCAAAGTACTTTCTGTTGAACTTTGTTGACCGTCTTGCTCTTTTTGATGGCCATCAGTTTCAAACAAAGCGACGTAAAACAACGCCATAAAGTCTAATTTCTATTCTACTCTTTTCATAGGGGTCAAACCGTAGATTATGGACGGTACTAGTCTTTGTAACGTTCTGCACCTTCCTATGGAGATACAACTTGATATTATGGATCTGGACTTTAAATTATTTATAAAGTGGCCACTATTATGCAAACGTTCAGCATTTACAACAAGATTTGATAGTGAGTTAAAGAAAAGTGGTAAATGGAAGGCAAGAATTTACAACAGAGTGTATATCTCACAATGGGAACATGGTAGACTTCATGGAGAGCACAAAACATACATAAACGGGCAATTGGATGAACTATGCACTTTTGTACATGGTAACCAAGAAGGAGAGAACAAGAGATGGTACGATAATGGTCAAGTGAAGCACCTTTGCTACTATCTTAACAATCAAAAGGAAGGAGTTTACAAAGATTGGTACGCAAATGGTCAGTTGAGGTCACAGTGGACTTACATCAATGGCAAACGGGAAGGAGAGTGTAAGATGTGGCATGTTAATGGGGAACTACACATATTGTGTTATTACGTTGATGATTCACTTGAAGGAGAGCACAAGGAGTGGTATGATAATGGTCAATTAAATGAATTGTACTATTGTGTAGACGGTAAAATAGAAGGACTGTTCAAAGCATGGTACCGTGATGGTCTACTACTTGAAAAGGCTGTTTACAAAAATGGGAAAGAAATATCTGTCAAGATTTTAACTGAGCTAGTAAACAACATTAAGGGCTAGAGCCCCTAGGCGTTGCTATAACATATGTTGAGTAATAGTAACGCTTATTGGAGGCAAGAACATGTGCTGAAAAGGAATGGGGGGGAAAAACCTTTGTCTATACTAAATCGTTGTAACAAAAAATAAAACTACTGTCACAGTTTTTTTGAAGGTGATTGCTTTATTAGCGATGAAGGTATATTCCTCTTAAGCAGGGTTACAGTGATCCTTGATCCAACCGATTTCCTAGGAAAAAAAAGTGTTAGATAACAACCGTTTTATAAATCACGTGTACGTAAAGTTCTGGATCTTGAGGGCAAGCATCAAACTCATGAAAGTCCCATGTTTCAGCTACACCACGTCCGTAATCGACCTCAATACGTTTTGGAGATCCATCGTCTTGGCGATCATAGTATTGAAGTGTTCTATGTTCCTCGTGGTTCTCCTCTGTTAGATATGTTTAGTTACTAGTAAACAAAAGGTTAAGGCGTTGACGTACCAATCCAGTGGTAGCACAAGTGACCATCAACGGCAGCCTTTGTAGAAGTTAGAAAATAAACTCAAACAAGTTTTTCGGAATAATTATTTTAGTTTTTCCGCCGTAGGTACCTCGCCCATGTATTTAACGTTCTCGAAAGTAGGGAATGGCATTGTTGAGTTGATAGCTCTTACGTAACAAGTCTCAAAACCTTGACGGTGGAATATGTGGTACTCTTTGTTCTCAACATGATTCCATACACTAACAGTTTTAGTTTTTATGAAACACGTGCTTATTTTTGTTAGGGTTTAGCGTACCGCTTTCCGAAGTAAACTTCGTCTTTAAACTCCAAGAAACCGTCACGACGACCCATCTTCTTCACGTGATCATACATAACTCTAAATTATTTTAGGTAGGCCCAGTTTAACGGTCGTAAAATTGTTACCTTGTAAATTCTTCTGGTCTGTGGTCATGACCATGGCCTTGAGTGTGGCGGATGAAAATGCTTAGGAAATAGTTAGTAGAATTTTCGTGTTGTTACTTACGTTGCTGAGAAGGCTTCAGGCCATTTAGGCTTTGGTGGATCAGCACAGAGAGCGACTGTAGCGATAACAACGAGAAGAATAGCTGTTGTAAACTTCATTTTGAATTTGCGTACTGAACTAAGTTACGTGTGCACTTTGTCCACCCGCGGGAGGACATTTTTCGCGTGGTGATGATAGTAAACTAACTGGTCTACCTATCCATGGCACTTTTGTGGCGTGTTATGGTGATTTGCGGATAAAATATTTCCCCACTATTGCTGACAACGCACAATTATTTTGGAAGTATCGGCATTTGGTATCGAAAGAAGCCGCCATTTGGCACTTCCAAAGCGTTCTCTATAGTGAACGTACACGTAAGGAAAATAGAAGTATTTTATAACTACATTGACGCCGTTTCGACGCACGTTACAACTTGGTTTTTGGAGCGTTGTATCTCAAGATATTTTTTGATAATTTTGTGTAAACAAAAACGTACTGACATGATGTTTCCGAGTTTAGCGACACCGCGCTACAATTTATCTTTGTACTGTTCTTATTTTATTATATTTTATTCGCATGTTCTTGTAATATATACAATCAATCTGGGTCACTTGCAACCCAACGTTTTATGTACCCAAGTACTATAGCCACGAAAATATCTTCCAAATATTACTTCATACACAATTTGATACTGTCACGACAGATATCTGTTTGAATAAAATAAGCACTAGAAAGCGTTGCAATACCTTCACTTGTACTGTATTTGTAAAACTTAAGGGTAATTAATCGTATGAACACCAGACAGTGCTTTTAACCCTTCATCAGCAATTGCATGGATGATATTAATTGTGACTGCAAGTGCTCTTATCCCTTCGTCTGCAATACATCTACGTGCATAAAGATCTATTCACAAACGCCAGCAAATGTATGCAACTCGCTAATGTAAACTGGCCTACAAAATAGAATTTAACAAACACGTGATTCACTAAACATAACTTAAACGGTCACTTTAAGTTAGTTTACAAAAATACTCCACAATGCGTTGGATCTGGGCTTTATCCATCGTATTTACTTTTGTACTAGCTAAGGAACTGCTTCCATACAATCCTGTGGCGGATCCTTCTGTACGAAAAAAAAAAAAAAGAAAAAAAACTTTTTTGATGTAAAGTCTACCCTGTTTTATACTTGTCTACTGCCTGTGCTATTTGTACCGTTATTCGTTTGTTACGGTTATTCAAAATGGTTCTAATATTACTCTTATAGGCTGTAGTAACGTCTGGTAAAGCACGTTTCACTATACTAACACCTCAACTGGTACTTTTCTTAAACGTTTTCTTTTTTTTCTCCTGGCACCAGCTTCTTGTCGCGTGTACTTATTATATTCCTCGTAGATACGTATTGAATACAACGACAAAGCTAGTTTCGAAAACAGAGCTACTTTTGCGGTTGTAAATCGTAACCTTGCTGTACCTCATTTTGCACAAACCACGTGCGTTGACAAAACACCTTGAACCAAAAAGTTTTTTTTTGGTTTTTTGGTGGTTTACAAAAACCCCGCTCGTTTTTGGTCTTATCTTGGATTGATGGCATTGTATTAGAACGAATAATGTTCTAGAGATTAAAACAGACTCTCTTACATTGTCTTATCAAGTTGGAAGCGCTTTCTCTGCTTCCACATTGAGTATTTCGCCTGTTAAAAGCGGAAACGATGCCTTTAAAAAATGGGCGTATGGTATGACCAATAGCGGTTCGAGGCACGTGATACAGATGGAGAAAGTGAAAATAAACGCTGACTTGCTAAATAGAAACTTGCTTGGTACTATCAAGAGTTTGGACGAGATAGGCGCTGAAACGCTTAATTGTACTGAAAACGCTGGTAAAATGGTACATGAAGAACTCTTTCATTGTGAATGGGGTCTTGTTTCGCGTGATGGATGGGCTCTTATTGATGACGCAGATAACTGGGGCTTAGACTCAGACTTTTGGTGGCAAAGTAAGCCTGTAGTGCATCAGTGCACAATTGGGACATAAAAAGTGAAGAGTTTTTTTTTCGTCGTCTTTTCCAGCTAACCAACAAACTCAGGCTTGAACACTGATAGCGTTGACTTGTACTTTTTTGGACATGGCTTGAACTTTAAACATGCGCTAAAAGACTACCAAATGATCGGTGGTAAGGTACCTATGGTTCCACGTCATGCGATGGGTATATGGTGGTAAGACAACTGGGTTTTTTTTTCATTAGCAGTTTTCAAATGAATCTTTCTCAGGTCTATCTGGCTCAATGTTAACAATTTTGATGTTGTTGAGATTGTTGAGAATTACGAGAGATTTGGATTTCCACTTGATACATATATCTTAGATATGGATTGGCATTCTAAGCAAGGCACGTGATACGAAACGGTAAAAAAAACAAAACACTTTTTCCCTAAAGTTTTAAGTTTTGGTTGTGTTAAGCTGGTAGTGTTTTAACTAACATTTCGTACTGTACAGGATGGGGAGGATATTCATTTGATAGGCGTTTATTTCCTGAACCAGCAGATACGCTTGGTTGGCTCCACAGCAAAGGTGTGTAAAATAACCTTTAGTTTTTTCTCCACTTTTTGTTTGGGTTTTTTTTTGCCTCCTAGCCGACAACTTCGAACCATTCTTTTACTCCTTGTTCGGAGGTATCTAAATATTCTTTTATAGATCTTTACGTTGGCGCTAATCTTCATGATAACGATGGTGTTCGATCGACTGAAGATAAATACAAAGAAATGGCAAAAGCACTTGGCATGAACCCAAATTCCACCGAAACTATTCATTTCAAGGTTGTTTCAAAGGATTACATGCATGCTCTTGAAGATATAGTAATGGATTATGATGAAACCATGGGAATGGACTTCTGGTGGATTGGTAAGTCAGAGACGGAAATCAAAAACTTAACGAACTAAAAACAACTTTGTCGACCTTCTTGATGAGTTCTGCGTTTATTAACACCATTGATTATAGATTGGCAACAAGGTGGTAAACAAGGCGGTTGTGCTGGTGGTAAACAGAATCCTACAATTGGTTTGAACCAAGTCCGTGTCACTGATCATTTGAGACGTGGCGAGAATAAGCGAGGACTTGTCTTAGCACGTTGGGGCGGTATGGGAAATCATAGGTACCAAGTTGGTTTCTCTGGTGATGTAGCCGGTCTCACATGGGCAAACCTTGCTTACCAACCGTACTACACGCTCACAGCAAGTAATGTCCTTTACGGATTGTGGTCTCATGGTACGCCGAGTGCTGAAAAAATCGATGACTTTACTTTCGTTTTGCATTGAAATTAAGTGTCTTGTAGATATTGTTGGTCCTTCAGATGATCACGAATTGCATACCAGATGGATTCAGTGGGGTGCTATGTCTCCTGTATTCCGTACACATGATAGAGGAATGTCCGCTGGAGGATGTATGAACAATGATCCACCTAATTGTGGTATTGTTGCGCCTTGGAAGGTATCTTTCATAATTTGTTAAAGTAATTTTGACGTTTTTGTTTTTGGATTAGGTTCCGTATAAATACATTGATATCAATCGTGAAGCGTACATGTTGCGTGAAAGCTTATTACCATACATATACACAGGTGTAAGGGAAGCTTTTGACTCTGGAGTGTCGCTTATAAGGCCAATGTACTATGAGTACGTTCAAATTTTCTTTTTTCTTGTTTGTTTTGACTTTTTTTTTCCTCAGGTTCCCTCAATTCGACAAGGCTTACCTCGCTGATGCATCAGGAAATTATGCTCAATATTTCTTGTTTGATGATATAATCGTAGCACCTGTTGTTACACCATCGAACAAGACAACAAGCCTTGCTCAGGTAAGAATCATTTTCCGATGTACTATTTTATCAAGTGTTGTTTCTCTTCTTATTTGATTTAGAAATCCGTTTGGATCCCACCTGGTCAGTGGTTTGATTTGAATACACATACAATGCGTACAGGTGCTTCTGATGGAAGTACTGTCCTCACTAAAGGATACGACTTGTCCGAAATACCAATGTTCACCAAAGCAGGTACATACAATCAAAAACGCCAAATCCAGTTTGCAACTCTTTCACTTCTTTGCCACTCAGTCATCACCATCGTCTATTAACATTGTGCTAAGGCTCTATCATACGTGCGAGAAACGTACCACACGGTTCTATTGGATTAGCTTCAAGACAATACACAAACTTGGTATTCTACGTCAACCCAGGTACCAACAAGGGATTCTGTGAGCTTTATGAAGACGATGGTATCACAAGGGATTACCTTGATAACAAACACGTGTTCACAAAGTTAAGTTATACGCGTACATCAGACTCAATGACATTCACGATATCAGGAGTTGGATCTCAATCTCCTTATCCTTCATTCCCTAAAACACGTGAATATGAACTAAGAATCGTCAACTTTTTGCCATTGAAGTCAGGAAGTATAAATGGCGTTGCCATTACTGGTGGTACTTCAGGTGGA
Source organism: Trichosphaerium sp. ATCC 40318 (assembly GCA_038496445.1). Taxonomy (NCBI): domain Eukaryota; phylum Discosea; class Flabellinia; family Trichosidae; genus Trichosphaerium; species Trichosphaerium sp. ATCC 40318. The sequence continues at coordinate 137,806 of JALMLS010000288.1, read as the reverse complement.
AACACATGGTCTTATGAAGGTGATCGTTTGACTACAGTAATACGTACAGGAATGTTATCAACCTCAAACAATGTACGTCTAATACAACAAAAAAACTCAACAAATTTAAACGCAAATTCTTTCTTTAAAAACTCAACTTTATCAACAACTATCTATCCTGAAACTACCATATCATGTGTCCATGATCTTGGGGCATAGTTTGCTCCATGATAGAGTGCCTCTATAGCTAATAATTTCCGAGTTTTTTCTGATTTTTTTTCTTCGACTAGGTGACAATTAAAGTGACTGCTATCGGACCTGTTGATGATGCTCTCATGTCTGGATTAACTGGTAAATTGATTCACGCAAATCTTGCCAAGAAGAACCTTGATGAAACACGTGTAACACCAGGTGCTCACACTGTATCTGGTGGTCGCATTTCAGATGCAGCATCCGCTGGAAGGTTGATGGGATATCAAGCATTGAAAGACACAAATGCGTTCATGACAACACTCAAAGGATACAACGCAATGTACACATCCGCTGTAGATGAGATTAATAGCCTGAAGCCTTCCAAGGCTGATTACGAGACCGAGGCCTTGTTTGGTATTAACTACAATAGATGGGCGTACTCAATGGCTCTATTGGAGAGTGCAATGAAGTAAACCGTAAACAAATAAATACAGACGTTTACTATCTCATACACGTGTGTTTTCCTCCATTAGCAAACTATTTAAAACTCCTGTCGTGGTACTACCTCAATAAGGCGTGTTATCTAGCTTTATGTCTTGTGACTAGTCTATAAGGTACATTGTTAGGTAACGCACAACTTAGTCAAAGAGTATTAAGAAAAGCAGTAAACAGTTGGAAATTGCTCTGATGAACAATGTGGCGCCTGTTCACAAAAGATACCGAGCAACCATTCTCTCCTTAATAACCCACATAGGCCCACGCCATTGGAAACGGCGTGTACCACAGCACCGGCCAAAGGACACTAGTGACCAAGAAATTGTATAAATTTCATGGGGCATTTATTACGTGGAATTACAACTTATAAATAACTTTATTAAAGCACTTTAGCGAGTACAGGCGCTACAATCACCGTTGAGAGGCAGTACAACACTTGCAGTAGTAAGAGGGTGGATAGCAGCATCGCCTTTCCAACAGAAACGAAAAGAGTTAAAGATTTGAACTTCTGAGAACTCCCAGCCATCGTTTGCGAATATTTTCATCTCAACACCTTGAAGTGCCTTGTCGCCATTCTTTGTAGGTGCGACCATGTAGAATACATCAACAGCGCCTGATTGGAACTCGTTGATTCGGGGATCATCAAGAGCAGCGCTGTAAGGAGAATAGGTTCCATCAGTGTAAGCGTATCGGTACTTAATTGGAGCATTTGTTCCATGGTATTGGCCGCTCTTTGTCTTTGTCATTATCATTGTGTTCTCTCTAGTAACCTTTGCGTATGTATCTCCAGCTGCTGGACTGTAATCGTTTGAACAGCCTGTCATGTAGAATAGGTTACATATACTGTTGTAGATGGATGTGTAGTAATTACAGCGGTCGTCTGCATTGCATAGTTGTTCACATTGAAATTTTGTAACTGAGGTATCTCGAGGGAAGGAACATTCTCCAGAACCGCCAACCCGACTGCAGTGTGTTACTGTTGATCCGGGATAAGAACCATCACAGTACACAAATTGACCAGCATACATGTCTTTACGACAGCCACGACAAGTGTTGCGTATGTTGAGAGTAACGGCTTTATAATTGAAGGCCAGTGCTAATGAAAAGCAGAGATAGAGTAGAATCGATGAATAGTTCATGAGTGGAGGGGCTTGTACGTCAACTAGAGCTTGTCGTTTGTTTGAGGGTTATTGGTAAATGATCAACAATGTTGACTTAAAAGCACGTGTGCACGAAAAAAAAACCCAACAACTATTTAAATGTTCGCGCTAATGAAAAAAAAAAACCAGAAGAATAAATAAACATAATGTGCAACAGCTGTGTTGGGTTTTTACACGAAAAAAAAAGTCCGAGCCCATGGGCTCAGTAATGTGATACGCTGTATTAAATGATGTTAATATCGTTTAAACATTAAAATCTGAACACGTGGAAGAGTTTTGAGCTTGTTTTTTGGTGTTTTAGTCTATTCAATGTGTTCAGTGAACTATTGATTTTACAAATAATTTCGCTCTTCTGCCGACCCGAATAACTTCTATGAACTGTATCACATGTCTGTTTAACTGTTGGTAACAAAAATTTGAGAACAATAACAATCTCAAAGGGAGTGCTTTTTTCTCAAAACCAAAAAAAAACAAGATTGCAAAAAGTGACTACGCCACACTTTTTCTTGTAGTACCCATCCTCAGTCCAAGTCCAAGTGCACTAAATATCCCACCTGTAGGATCGCAGTATTTACAACAAGGCTCTCATACCTGCCAGCGCTATCAATCCCACAGCGACAGCATTCTTGTCTCCGCAAATCTCAAGTTATTTACAATGACCTTTCTGCTACCCTGTAGGATGCCTTGGCGTTAAGAAAGTGCCCTATGTTCAAGTTACATTGCAGTATTTGTAGTTATATTTTAAAACTGCCTGACATCGCTCTCACTGTAAGAACGATCTTTGTTTGCATATCACAAGTTGCAGTATGAAGTTTTAAAAGAAAATACTTTTTCCATACTCTTGAAAGAAACCAGTGTAGTTGTATAGTAGCTATACCGCACAACAACAATGAAGCAGTGATAAAAACATGTGATTCAGAAGAGAGTGCTTGCTAAACAATACAGTCGCTCATACCTGATAGACACTTTACAGTTTAAATTGTCCTCCCAACATGTATGTTTTTATCAACCCAACATAAACTGTTTTAGTTCCCGTCCTCACATCCTTCTTCAGTACTAAAAATCACTACAGTACATGGCGGTTTGATAGTAAATAGGGGCACATTATACCGCAGTAATAGGTAACAACAAATTATCTACCTAGCTAGCTGTGCAACACTTTTTAACTTAGCATCTAGCGTTTGTAGCTTGATGAGGACTAATGTCTCTTCATCGCTGATGTCCACCAAGAGGATGTTTGGTTTATTTTCTTACGCAAGAGAAACTACTAACTCTTTGGTACGTATCACAAGAGATTGCTACAGAACCTACTTTTGTAAACTTTGCCTTTTGCGAACATCCATATTTTTTCCGTACAGCGCTCACTTATTTCAATTATACACGCCCACTGCAGTATACGGATGTGACTGTTGGCAAAATAGTTCTTACAAAACATTGCTCAATAATCATAGCGACTACACAGTGACGTAGTGGAAGGTATCCCTATCAAAGTTTCCTCGCTTTTCAGTTGATCAAAAAACTGGCTGTTTATCTTCAGAAAATGCGTTTTAATCCTTTATAAGGCGAAATTATTTCTGGATTTTGAGATAATAGAATTACTATGTATCAATAATATCGTAAACTGCAATTCTAATGAACGTTAAAAACTTATTGAACAACGCTCTAACTCAAGTGTAAATAAAAACTTGAATGTACAATAAAACAAAACTTTCTCTCAAGCACAACAAACGTACACCTTTATACCGTCCCAAAGTTACTTATTAATAAGTTCAATCGTTTTAGACATATAAATCGATCCTTTAATTTATCAAGAGAGCTTTGTATACCCGAATAAAGTCACGGAAAATCACTTTAAAAATAAAAAAATCCAACACGTGGAGGAATTCACTGTTAGTTGAAGTGAAAACATCGATTTTTATTTTAAGATCAACAGAAGCTATTTCAAAAGCCTCTCCTATTCAGTAGCAAGTATCAGGTGTCTAAAATATAACCGCTTATCGCCAATGAATTCTGTGCACACCCACCAGTACCTTCACGCCTTCTACAGTCACGTTTGTGTCTCTTAGAGAAATAGTGTGCACACCAGCTAACGCTCTGATGCCGTCATCTGTTATTTCATAACAATAACTCAAATTGATCGTATGTACACCAGCCAATGCCTTGATACCTGCATCTGTTACATTTGTTGCAGATAAATCAATTGTATGTACACCAGCCAAAGCTTTAACACCCTCATCTGTTATTCCTGGACAATGCGATAAATCAATATAATGCACACCAGCTAATGCTTTGATCCCTCCATCTGTAACACCTGTACATACCATCAAGTTTATTGTGTGTACACCTGATAATAAACGAAGATGGTCATCTTTTACAATTTCTCTGCAGCCATACAATGAAATAGTTGTATTTTTAAGCAAAGGGCTTCCACAAAGCATCGAGAACTCACTTTCATTTTTAACGTTTATGTAACGATATCCAACATGGTTGTTTACAATATCTCGCATAAAATGACATGCTTGTGCTGACCTCAGCACTGAATATGGGCCACACCTCAAAATATGAACTATAATTTCAACTGGGAGTGCCAGGAGATCGAATATGTTATTATTTGCGTTACCTAGAGGTATTTTGTTTGGGTCTTCCATTGTACGTGGTGCTTATTTAGTATGTTGAATATTCAAAGACTATTTCCTGAGAATTAACTAAGTAATATGTGGCTTAAAGAATTAGTTCACGTTTGCTAAGTTAATATTCAGATTATCTGTTGACACCCTAACAAGTTTGTATACAACAAAGGTTACAAATTGAGGTATTAAATCATTGTTTGGCGTTCATACGATTGGCTTAAGATATTGTACACGTGGTACAGAAGGAAGGTATTAAATCACTATCAGGCATTCATGAAATTGATTTAAACTATTGTACACATGTTACAGATGATGCTCTTAAAGGTATTAGAGCATTGGCAGGTTCATGAAATTAGTTTATCGCGTTGTAAGCAAGTTTCAGATGATGGCATTATAGCTTTGGCTGGTTTTCTCACAATTAAGCTTGCAGAGTGTAATATTACAGATGTTGGTGTTCGCATTAACTGGTGTCAGAATAATTAGTGTTACAAATTGTCAGTACGTTACGATTGATGAGATTGATTGTTCATACTTATTCAAACTATTGGCCACAAATTTATTTTGCACATGATCATTGGTTTCTATGTTGTTGTAATACCGAAGCAAATGCTGTAATTGAACAATATACATTGACAATGTTAGCTTTTCATATAATTACGGTGAGGTAGAAATACGCAGGTGATATGAGTTCTGAGCGTGCAATCATAAGTATTCAGGTTGGTAATTGTGGAAATCACATTGGACAGAAATTTGGGAGAATGTAAACGAAGAACACGGAATTAGCGTAAATGGCCATTGTACATAGAAGATGAAGCGCATGAATATGATGAAGTTTGCAATACCAAAGAATCACAATAAACTCATGCTATTTTACAGCCAAGGCGCGATTTCATTTTCTTTTTTTGTAACTTGAGACTCAGTTCGACTTTTCCCAAAAAAATATGTGGCTTGAAGTCACTTCAAAAAAGGTAGAACTAAATGACATTGGCTCATTTGTAGAAATGACCACATTATTCAGCCGTGAGTGTATAAAGTCATACCAATTCATTAACAATACATGCACGTGCTACAACTATACAAGCTTTTATGGCTTTGGCGATTAATATAACTGTCTTGAAAGTGTAGCTGGAACTAGTACACGGAAATAAAACAACTATAAAATACACAATCTTGCGAAATTGACGTTTGACTATTTATGTCCATTTAACAGCATCAAAATGTTACCATGTATATTATTTACATGGCGTTTAATATACACACACCTAATTACATTGAGCACCTAATGCAACAACAGCAGCTAGGGTACACTTTGTACCAGCAATAAAAACTCTAAAAGCTCCTTCAAGAACTGATATCCCTTTGTCTGTCACAAGAGAGCACCCCTTTAATCTTATTGTATGAACACCCGCAAGGGCCCTTATTCCTCTATCTGTTATCTTGGTACACCTAACTAAGGATATCTCATGTACACCAGCAAGATGAATAACACCTTCATCTGTGATTTCACTACAATCATTCAAGTGAATAGTATGCACTCCTGCAAGTGATTTCAATCCGTTATCAGTTACACCTTTACAACAACTCAAATCTATTTTGTGCACCCCTGATAAACATCCAAGCCATGAGTCTTGTATGGTTAACCGCTTCAAAGAGATGGTGTGAATACCAGAAAAGGCTGATATTGAAGCAAGAGTTATTTCTTGACACCCACTCAAGTCGAGTACACTTGCACCAACAAAAGGTGTGATATCTTCATCTTTTACAGTCAAATCGGTTAAGATGATAGTATTTACACCTGATAGTTGTTTTAAATGTTCAACAGACACAAAGTCGCATTCAGAAATGTCAATTGTGTGAAGACACATTTCACCTGTACTGTTTTTAGGTCTAGTCAAGTGTTCAAAACAAGAACCATCAATGCCGAAACAACCAAACATAAGTATTGTGTGAGCTCCAGCAAGTGCTTTTACACCATTGTCAGTAAAGTTGCAAGAGCTGATATCTATAGTATGAACACCAGCAAGACATTTTAATCCTTTATCAGTGAAACGATAACAACTTGCAATATTTACATTGTAAGCACCTGAAATAGCATCCAATGAATCATCTGTCAAATGGTCCATACAGCTTATATCTATGGTATGTACGCCTGACAAGAATTGTATACCTTTATCTGTAATACGTTTACATATGTATATATCTATTTCAGCAACACCAGCGAGTGCCCGAAGGCACGTATCAGTCACTGCCAAGCGCCTTATTGATAATTTTTTAACACCCGCCAATGAACTTATTTCCTCGTCTGACGCCTTGTATTTCCTTACTGACACAAGAGTATTGTTCAACAGCGATTTTTGCTTGATTAAACGCTTTATGGACTCCGATGACCTTATATCTATTAAACCGTAACCAACGTGTCTGTGGATAATGTCATAGAACAGCCAACAAGTCTGAGCGACTGGATAGCGTGTTTTATTTGGAGTGTACTCAAAAATGCTAACAATGAGCTCTGTTGGTATTGTTTCAAGGAAACAAGGATTTCTGCCATTATAACGTACACTAGCCATTACCGCAGAGTAATAATAATCGGAAAAGTGATTTGTAGGTTGCCTTAGTGAACTAGTTAAGAACCTTAAGCAGGAAACAAGTGCATTTAAACCTAGAGTGGGCGCTCAACTGCAATCTGCTGTCTCATTCAAATACAATTGGCTACACTCGCGAATCAGATGCCAAAAACTACAATACTGTACAAATGTTACCAATCTTGTACTCTGCTTAATCAACAAGTTCACGTGACTTTTCAAAAATAAGAAAAAAAGTACCAAACAGTTTGTTATTGTGGCAATTTATTATTTGACTCTCACTAACTACTCCTACAAATTGTTCTCATTTTTGATTGACGTTTCAAAGTATGATTTACGTAAGTAAGTAAATCACCTGTGTTCTGAAAAGCTGTTAATTCATAATGGCAAAGCGTTGCTAGGTTTAGCTAGCTGTTTTATTAACCTGTACTATTCTTGACTACCCGAGTTCTTACTGATGAGTACATACTGTACGCGCGTAGAGCAGTTTTTGATTGCAAAAAGATATCATTGCTGACAGGTCAAAAAAACACTTTTGGTTGTACACAACAAGAGATAACAGGCAATTTAGTTGTCAGAATGATCAAAGGGATGCATGCAAAAAAAAGAAAAAAAAAGTAGCCGCTAATTAAGGTTTACGGCTGCGTCTACGTTATTTTAGCGGTGTACGTGCAGAAATAGGTGAAATTGTCACAGAAATGAAAGTTTATGGATTTAGATAGTACAATAAGGGTTTTTTACTCCTCCCAGACTTGATTTTCCTTCAATTCCATGAGGTTGTAGTTCAAACTAGCAAGCGTAATGTTAGATTTCGTTACATATGTCTACAATAGGCTGCGTACAGTTTTTCAATGAGGTCTACGTGCGTTAGAAGCATTCTTCTGCAGCAATAACGTTTCAAGCCAAGTTCGTCGAGAGCATCGCTGGGGAAGACGTCAATAGTGGTATAATGTTAATTATTGGTTGTTACCCTTCACTGTATTCGTCAGACTCAAGCAAGCTCAAATAACGATCCCACTTATTACCAATTACCTAGAGTAATATTAAAGCCTATTAATTTCTCAAATGAGCATCCTTACTTTACCACAAGTAAAACATCTTACAGGTATGATCATTGTGACTTAGTACGCGTTGCGATAGTCGTAGAAGTAAAACAAGCCTGATCTGAAGAGTCTGCGAATTTTCTTTAGCGCCGACCCAAAACGCACAACCGGGTCAACTTGCTTCTTTTAGCTTTCTATAGCGTCAACATACCCCAGATACTATAAACTGCAGTAATCTGGCGTTTATACGCATTTAGCCACACTTTGCCCCAAAAAAACTACCAAAGCGACGTTTTTACTGTTAAAGGTACATTTAGTTACAGCCACGCGCCAGTAATGCACATGTGTCGCGGGCAAACTCTAATTTGGGGTGTGGTTCTCCCTATTGCTTCTAAACATACGTAGGGTAATGTCAAGTGTCACGACGTCCTCTGAGGATGAAACAAGTGCAGATAGCGTTGACGAGTCGTCCTCCGAAAGCGACTACTCTGAGTCTCCAATGACAAACCCTTCAGACGATTCCGTTTCTTCCAGCACAATGGCGAGAAAACCAAGGTAAGCTAAAAGCCCAAAAACCACCATAAACCCCAAAACCCGTGTTTCGTCACATTTCAGCCTCCTGTAACAGCCCCAAAGTGTTTATTGAATAAAAGCACAAGATATCCCGTTAATTGACGTTTGCGTAGCCGCATTGCAGTCGTTCATGTCGATGATTCACGTGCAGACTCGTCTACAGTAGATTTAACGGCGCGATCTGCCCTAAATAAACCAAACAAGGAAAAACTTGATTTGAGCGGCCATTCATCTGATGATGAAACAGAAGATGACGATGATGACGATGACGGTGACGATAATGGTGACGAAGATAAAGACAGCGGTAGTGAAGAAGAAAGCGATGATAGCTCAGGGATATATCCTACAATACAATTTAATGATGCAGCGGCTAATGCAAGGCAAAATAATCCCGTGGTGAGTATGATTTTTTATTTGTTTATTTTTTATTTTATTTTGGAGTTTTTTTTATTTTTAGTTCTCTTTCTAATTGTGGTGACACCCTGTTTAGAAGTTCAAGAAGAATATTTATACAACAACAAAGTACACAGCACTTACATTTTTTCCAAGACAACTTTATGAACAGTTCAGACGGTACGTAATGCGAACAAACAAAAAAACCGCGTTGATTTTTATTTCTTTTTTGAATGTTGTAAAGTCTTTTCGTTTGGTGTCTCACGTGTCATCTTTTTTTTGTGAAATATTTTTTATTGTTGTTTCCTGTTGTTTGGGAAAAAGAATAAGCACTTCATTAATAATTGTGTTGGCTGATTAGTGAGTATTATTGACTTTCTTTTTAGAGTTGCGAATATTTATTTCTTGTTGGTTGCTATTATTACTCTTATTCCTGCGGCCTCTTCATTGAATCCATTCAGTTCAATATTCCCTCTTGTATTTGTAGTGGGTGTTGCTATGGTTAAAGAAGGATACGAAGACTATGTACGAGTATTTTCTTTTTTTTTTATGTCATTTGCTTATTTGGTTTTTCGAAAAGAAACGTTGGAGAGAAGATGAGAAGGAGAATAACAGAAAGTTTGATGTTTATGATCCAGTTAGTAAGGCTATAGTTGTTAAAAAGAGTAAAGATATACACACGGGTGATATTATAAGAGTAAGTCCGGAAGACGGTCTGCTTTTCTTTTTTGATTCCTTGAAGTACTTTTTTTTTGATTGGATTACATATACATTGTATAGTCTAACGCTTAAAATTTTTCACATTGCTTATGTATTTGTAACAAATTGGGGAACGCTTATAGGCCTTAGTTGGCGCCTGATTACTCAAAATATTTTTCTTTTATTATGTTTCTTTCTTTGCTTGTTTTTTTTGGTTAACAAGGCCTACAGGTTTCAAGAAAAGGAGCTTTCCCCGCTGATCTTGTATGTATATCTTCATCATCTACTGGTGGTCGCTGTTACATAGAAACGTCTAGTTTAGATGGGCAAGTTTTTATTTTGATTTTTTTTGAATGTAATTGTATTATTGCGCAATACAATTCGTCTTAACTCTCTTATTCTTTAGTGAAACAGCCTTAAAATCCAGGCAAAGTATTAGTGTTACAGCTGAGTTTGATGTTAATGAGCTATGCAACATTAAGGCACGTGTTTTTTTATTTTTTTTCTTCTCTAGCTTGTTTTTAGATAAATAAGGTCTAATATTGTTGAAGGGAACTCTAAAAGCTGAAGCGCCGAGGGCACTCCTCAGTAAGTTCAAAGCGACTACCAATATTACTGTTGGATCAGATGATGAACAACATGATATATCTCTTGATGCATCTAACCTACTCATGCGTGTATGTGCCATTGATGTCATTCAATATCATTTTTATTTCACTGTGCTTACTTTTTTTGCTCTAGGGATGCAGTTTGCGCAACACAGATTGGATTTATGGTATTGTGGTGTATCCTGGAAAGCACACAAAGCTTATGTGTAATGCATCTTCACCACCTTCTAAAAGGTCTCAAGTGGATCGTTTCCTTGACAAGTGAGGGTTCTTGATTTTTTCTTATAGCTTTCTTGACAATTTGCTTTTAGGATAGCTCTTGCTGTATTTATCTTTAAACTTCTCATGTTGCTTATTGTTTCTATTGCTGGTGGTTTGTTTCAAGTGAGTTATTTGTTCTGTTTGTATATCCTTTAACCGTTTTATTCTAGGGAAGAGAAGTTAGAGATTCTCCTCATTTAGCTGGAGGTGAAGATCCTGCTATTGAAGGCATATTAGTCTTTCTTCGGTATTTCGCCATCTTTTCTTACTTCATTCCGATTTCTCTTTTTGTACGTATCACTCTATGTGAATAGCTTGTAGTTTTAGTCACTTGCTTATGTTTTATTCAACAGGTCACTGTAGAGCTAGCAAAATTGTTCCAAGCTATTTGGATGGTATGGGACACTGAAATGACTACAGAGGGTCTTGGCTGTACGCCAAAGAACTCAAACCTTAATGACGAGTTGATACGGGTGAGTCCTTGATAAGAAGAATCTTATTTGTACTATTATAAGAACAGGAGCTAACTATGATCTTATGTTTAGACGCAGTATATTTTTAGCGATAAAACAGGGACATTGACGAGAAATGAGATGAAGTTTGATAAATGCTCCATTAAGGGTGTTGTATACACAAAAGGATTGAAGGGGCAGTTAGGTAACATTGTAGAGGATAAAAAGAGGGGACATAAAGATGTCAACGATTTTATCTTGAACCTTGTTCTTAATCACTCTGTTGTGCTTAGTGAGTACACTGATGAAGCAACTCAAGGTAAGTCCTTTTTTTTTTGTTTCTCGCTTTTTGGATTAACACTCTCCTGTAGAGAAGACTGTTGAGTATTCTGGTGAATCTCCTGATGAAATTGCTCTTGTGGAAGCATCAGAGATTAACGGATATGTCTTTAAAGGTCGTAACAACAATACACTTACGATTTCGATTGGAGGTGTAGACCAAGAATTTGAGCTTTTGAATCTCGCTAAATTCTCATCGAAACGTGCACGTATGACTGTAGTTATACGTCATCCTGATGGTAAGATTATGGTTTATTCAAAGGGAGCAGACTCTGTAATGATGAAATTACTTAAACAAAAGACGGCAAGCTTGTACAAGTTACACAAAATCACCTTGATATGTTCAGCAGTAATGTACGCTGTTTTCTCATTTCTTGTACTCACGTATGGATTGTTATCTAACTAGTATTGTTTAGGGCCTGCGTACGCTATTGCTTTGTCAAAAGAGTTGGACCGAGGCAGAGTATCAGGCTTATATTAAGCAATATAAGGACGCTTCTCTTTTGCTTGAAGGGCGTGAAAAAGCCAAAAAACAGGCTTGGAAACTTCTAGAGAAGGACTTTGAGCTTGTTGGTGCTACTGCTATTGAAGATAAATTACAGGATAAGGTTGCAGAGACATTACACTTCTTTTTAGAGGTACGAAACGAAAGAGCCTTCAGTTTCTTGTTGTTTTAAGAGGATTTTTTGGCTAAGTATTTGTTGTAGGCTGGTGTGAAGGTCTGGATGATTACAGGTGATAAAGAAGAGACTGCTATTAATATTGGAACATCATGCAAGCTCCTTCCTTCAGGTTTGGCTCTTTGCAGAGTAACAAAGTGCAAAAAAGAGTCTGATGGTAAGGACTTCCTTCATTGAAGTTTTTTTCGAAATTTAATTTTTTTGTAGTACAAGACAAACTTAAAGAAGGTCTCAAGCAAGCTAAAGTACGTGATATTTCAAAAAAGTATTATAGTCATGTTCTTATTATTGCATCTATAGAAACTTGGAGAGATTGCTCTTATTATTGATGGAGACGCAATGGTATTTGCATTGGCTAAGTACCGGGACGAATTTAGGGACTTGGGACTTCGCTCAAAGTCTGTTATTTGTTGCCGTGCTTCGCCTAAGCAAAAAGCGAATGTAGTTAAAATGATTCGTAAAGGAGCTAAGGGAACTATTACCCTTGCTGTTGGCGATGGTGCAAACGATGTTGCCATGATTCAAGTACGATCTCTGTTTTTTTGTTGAAAGAAAAAATGTTTCTTCACAATCTGCAAGGTTTTTTTATCTAACTGTATTTGTCTCTAGCAAGCCCATATTGGTGTTGGTATCTTTGGTAAAGAAGGAACACAATCTGCACGTGCTTCTGACTACGCTATACGCGAATTCAAGTATCCTTTTTAAGCGCGGCTTTTTGTCCCTTTATTCTTTGCTTATTAAATGTTGTTTCGTCCTTTACTCTTTGAAAAAGACATCTAGTACCTCTAGTAATGAAACATGGACGATACAGTTTACTTAGAAACGCTGGACTTATCCAGTATAGTTTTTATAAGAATCTATCAGTCTTCCTTGCTCAGCTCTACTTTGCTTGGTTCAGTGGCTTCTCCGGACAGGTATGATCATCTTTGACTTGTCAAAGGAAGTTATAAGCGTTTTTTAAACTAAGTTTTTGTGTTTTAGACACTTTATGAAGATTGGATTATTGCTGGGTATAATGTTATTCTCACGTCTCTTTCTCCTTTCCTATATGCTCTATTTGAACAAGATATTAAACCAAAGGTTATATATAAGTACCCAGAAGCTTCAAGAGAGTATCGCGCAGGTACCACTCATTTTGTAATTTTTTTTTCTGGTTCTTTGAAAGAACAAGCCCTGCCTTTCTTGGTTTTTTTTTAAACTTCATCAATAGGTATTCTTAATTGGCGTACCTTCTCTGTTTGGATCATTACTATTATAGTACATTCATGGGTTCTTTTTGGTAGTTTCCTAATATACTTTGGTGGTATTGGTTCATTACAAGAGAACGGACAAGCTGATAATGGCTTATATGTTGTTGGTGTTTATGTCATCACAGCTGGTCTTGCTATGGTTCACACTAAAATGTTCCTGATTACTCGGTACTACACCTCGTGTTTTTCTTAAAGTTTCTTACTTGTTTCAAGGCACTGGACATGGCCTGTGTGGCTTGGTTTGGCTTTGAGTATCGTCATTTATGTTATTATGTTATGGGTTGAGAATGACTTTACGTATCTGGTTCCTAGCTTGCTTATGGTAACTTTGAGATCTTTCACAGCTGGTTCCTTCTATTTCTATATTGTATGGGTACCTACAGCGACAGCTGTTATTGACCTATGTTTCATGTAGTACGTGGTTGATGAAGTTCAACTTTTTCTTATTTTTTTCTGTTTTCGTTTTTTTTTTCGTTTTGGTGCAAGTACGAACACGTGATTTATTTTTTTTTGGTTGGTATTTATTTTGTGCCAATGTATTTTGGTTGTGTGTGCTGATGTTTTTTTTTTAGTGTACAACGCCAGTACTTCCCTGCTGATTGGCAAATTCTTCAAGAGGCGGACAGACTTGGTGTTGGAAGGAATAAGCCTCTTATTGAACTGGGAGAACTTAATCTAACTCAAACAGCGTCTGATGACTCAAATAGTGAAACAAGTATGAATCATACTACTGAAAAGGAGAAACTACTTGAAGAGTCGGAAGGGACACCAAGTAATTTGTAAAAAAACTTCAACAAGCGAAAAAAAAACTAGATTGGGTTCTCGATATTTTCCCTTTTTGAGGACTCATACTCCTCCCCCTTCACATTTGCGGTTATAAAAATAAAACGTAAAAAATTATTTAAAAGTTGGTTTTATTCCACTTGAATCTCTTGCCAGTTGTAGCTGTTAATAGCTTTAATTTTATTGTCGCACTATGTAGTGATATACTGGTAGGATTTTGGTTGTTTTTTTTTTGTAGCCAAGCAATTGTGTAACTGAAGTACCATACGCGAATGAACGCCAGCTAGTGCTCTGATACCATAATCAGCTATGTACTTAACCTACTTTGGTTCCTGCCAAGATCGTCAAATGGCGACTTAAGTGGCTATTAAGTTAAACTTCTGGCTTTTAAGCTAGTCAAACGCTGTTACTAACGCAAACCAACAATAAACCAAATGGAACAAAGGCTAGAAACGTCAAGTATACATCAATACGACGATAATGACATCAATCGTAGTATATTCGATCTTACAGCACTACCAGTAGAGGTTATCGTTCATATTATGAACTGCGGCAAGTTTACCCTCCGTTCAGCCCAAACGTGCCATTTCTTGCATGATATTATCCATAAACACGTCGGCTATGGCAAAATATGCGTCGAAACTCAAAACGAAATATCTATGCTTTCCGGAAGCCCTCTGCTTAAAAATACAGCAATTCTTTTCAGGACAACCTTCAAAGACAATGTTACAGACAGTCAACTACACTTACTTCAAGGTGTGAGAACTATCAACTTGCGTCGCTGTAAACAAATAACGTATGATGATGTAAAGGCGTTGGTTGGTGTACAAGAGATTAATTTGGCATCAACAGGGGTCACAGATAAATGTGTAAAGCTATTTGCTGGTGTTCATAAAATTGGTCTTAGTTGCAATAAACTAATAACAGATGAAGGTGTTCAAGCGTTATATGGAGTACACACAATTGATTTATCATTCACTAATATTACAAACAAGTGTCTGAAAGCTTTAAAAGGAGCTCATACTATCAAGCTGGGGTATTGTAAAGGAATAACAGATGATGGTGTCAAAGAGTTGGCAGGTGTAAAAGATATTGATTTATCAGGTACTAAGATTACAGATGAGTGTTTGCAGGCATTATGTGGTGCAGATAGGGTTATATTGCAACGCACAAACATCACCAACGAAGGTATGAAGTTATTGAAAGGAATAAGGATTGTTGACATATCATTTTGTAAATATGTAACAGATGAAGGTGTTTCTAACCTTGATGATGTTTCAATGCTATGTATGATGTCCTGTCCAAATATTAATGGTGATGGTTTGCTTGGGCTTAATAATTTGACCAAAGTGATTTGCACTGCTAGTAGATTAAAGACGACAGTTGTTACTGCACTTGAAAGTAAGGGCGTAAATATGTACTAAATTAATATTGAGGCCTATATCATTCTTATCCTTTGTCTGTGAATATGAACAATGTAAGACAACTAAAAATAAAAGAAAAGAGCAAAGTACTTACAATCATTTTCTCACTTTGAATAATATTTTATTATTGTATTCTATAGTAAACAACTTTAACATAAGTGCACTGAATTGGAAGCCCATTGAGTTCTATAAAAGATACTAGGTATTCATCTTCCCCTTGCTGTTGTAAAGGTACAATGTCTAGTGACAGGATCATAACTATAAGACTCAATTAGCGGTGTTTAAACTAATAAATGAGACAGACGAGAAAAGAATTGTAAATGAGCTAGTTTGTATTTCTGGAGCAACAGGATTTCTCCAAAGAAGTAACAGCCATCACCAATAGTTTTATTCCATCCTAGTATTCTCCAAAGCGAAGAACAACATCTATTTTGATTAAAACAATGTATGGAGCATTAATTAATGAAGCATCAGGATTTGTTAATATTAAATTTGGGTTGACATCACTAGGTAATAGGAGATATCCTTGTGAGTAGTTTTGGGGTATGCCAACGGTTAAAATGTTATCACGTGATTAGGAAAGCATCATTATCAGTTTGAAGATTGTTGTTAACATACCCGTCACCTGCTTCGTCATCAAGATTATTAGTAAAGGAAAAGTTATGTGCAATTGTTACGAAGTGAGGAGAGTGAAGGAATAGCGCCAATATTGCGAGTAGAGTAAGTGTACGTCAATACACTATCTAACGGGATACATTGACGTTGAAGCAGTGGAATTATGTACAAGATTCGCTAGCAGTTATTGTTTCGGAAATACGAATTTTAACACCAAAAATAAGCGCTAGTCAAAGAATACGAGTTGGCATGTTTCCTCAAGGAACTAACTTTCTGATAAACCAAGAACGTAAAGGCATGGTGTACTATACAATAAGGATGAAAGAGAGGATAGAGCCAGATCGTTGTTTTAGATGACTGAACAGTAAATAGCGAACAAAATGTAAAACGTCTGAAGTGATGTTTGATGTTGACTATTAGTACATTTAATTAAGAAACGAATAATTTGTAATTCAAATCCAACATTTATATGCGATTCAAAGAATAATGGTTGAAACATATTCAAAACATCTACTGTTTGATAGGCGATTGAGTATTTAATCGAAAAGATATGTTGATATCAGACACCTAACAAACTTTTTTTAACAGCTTCTCTACAACTTGATGCATTGTAAAAGCCGCATTAAGACTAACACAGACTTGCCGCATCTTTTAAAAAGACAAATATGCATCTACCTAACTTTGTTGTCAATTCTCAAAATAATCACGTGACTTCAGGTTATTTTTTGCTTGACACAAAATTCTAATTTGAAAAAAAAAACATGGAACGTGAAGGGGGCTTTATTAAAGCACTTTTAGCGATATGTGCGCTTAGGTACAGGCATTACAATCGCCGTTGAGAGGCAGTACAACACTTGCAGTAGTAAGAGGGTGGATAGCAGCATCGCCTTTCCAACAGAAATGAAAAGAGTTAAAGATTTGAACTTCTGAGAACTCCCAGCCATCGTTTGCGAATATTTTCATCTCAACACCTTGAAGTGTCTTGTCTTTGTTCTTTGCAGGTGCGACCATGTAGAATACATCAACAGCACCTGATTGGAACTCGTTGACTCGGGGATCTTCGAGAGCAGCGCTGTAAGGAGAGTAGGTTCCATCGGTGTAAGCATATCGGTACTTAATTGGAGCATTTGTTCCATGGTATTGGCCGCTCTTTGTCTTTGTCATTATCATTGTGTTCTCGCTAGTAACCTTCTCGTATGTATCTCCGGGTGCTTGACTGTAATCGTTTGAACAGCTGGTCATGTAGAATAGGTTGCATACACTTCCGTAGTAGGATGTGTAGTAATTACAGCGGTCGTCTGCATTACATAGTTGTTCACATTGAGCTTTTGTAACTGAGGTATCTCGAGGGAAGGAACATTCTCCAGAACCGCCAACCCAACTGCAGTGTGTTACCGTTGATCCGGGAACAGAACCATCGCAGTACACAAATTCACCGGCATGCATGTCCTTACGACAGCCAGAACAAGTGTTGTGAGCGTTGATAGTAATGGCTTTGTAGTTGAAGGCCAGTGCTAATGAAAAGCAGAGACAGAGTAGAATCGATGAATAGTTCATGAGTGGAGGGGCTTGCGTAAACTAGAGCTGTTGTTTGTTGTTTGAGGGTTATTGGTGAATGATCAACAATGTTGACTTAAAAGCACGTGTGCACGAAAGAAAAAAAAAACCAAACAATTCTCGCGCTAGTGAAAAAAAGAAACGAGAATAAATACTATGTAATAAACAGCTGTATCGGGTTTTTAAACGAAAAAAAATACAAAACCCAATAGTCCATTGGTATTGTGATACGCTGTATTAAAAATATCTCAATATTGTTAACTATTAAAATATGAACACGTGGAAGAGTTTTGAGGTTGTTTTTGGCGTGTTTTAGTGTCTATTCAATGTGTTCAGTGAACTATTGATTTTACAAATAATTTCGCTCTTCTGCCGACCCGAATAACTTCTATGAACTCTGTGTAATTGTTGGTAACAAAAATTTGAGAACAATAGCAATCTCAAAGGGAGTGCTTTTTTCTCAAAACCAAAAAAAAACAAGATTGCAAAAAGTGACTACGCCACACTTTTTCTTGTAGTACCCATCCTCAGTCCAAGTCCAAGTGCACTAAATATCCCACTTGTAGGATCGCAGTATTTACAACAAGGCTCTCATACCTGCCAGCGCTATCAATTCCACAGCGACAGCTTTCTTGCCGCAAATCTCAAGTTTTTTATAATGATTTTTCTGCTCCCGTGTATCAGGATCCCCTTGGCGTTAAGAAGTGCGCTATGTTCAAGTTACATTGCAGTATTTGCAGTTATACTTTAAGACTGCCTGACGTCGCTCTCACTGTAAGAACGATCTTTTGTTTGCAGTATCACAAGTTGCAGTATGAAGTTTTAAAAGAAAATACTTTTTCCATACTCTTGAAAGAAACCAGTGTAGTTGTATAGTAGCTATACCGCACAACAACAATGAAGCAGTGATAAAAACATGTGATTCAGAAGAGAGTGCTTGCTAAACAACACAGTCACTCTCATACCTGATAGACACTTTAAATGTTCCTCCCAACAAAAACTGTTTTCATGTTCCTGTCCTCACATTCTCCTTCATTGACAATACCGACTACCGCGGGTACACAGAGGGTTGTAAGAAATAGGAAAATACCGCAGTAATATGTCACAAGATATTAGCTGGCTGTGCAACACTTGTTGATTTAGCAACTAGCGTGTGCAGCTTGATGAGGACTAATGTCTCTTCATCGCTGATGTACACCAAGAGAGGGTGTTTGTTTATTTTCTTACGCAAGAGAAACTACTAACTCTTTGGTACGTATCACAAGAGATTGCCACATAACCTAGCTTTAAAGGCTTATTTGCCAATAGCGAATGCTATTTTTTTCATCCACTCACTTTGTATACACGCCCACTGCAGTAAACGGATGTGACTAATCACAAAATTTTCTTACAACACTTTGCTCAACAATCATAGCAACTACAAAGTGACGTAAGCGGAAGGTATATTCAAAGTTGCCTCGCTGTTCAGGTGATCAAAAAATTGGCTGCTTTTCTTCAGATTATAAATGCGTTTTAAACCTTTAAAAGGCGAATGTATTTCTAGATTTTGAGATAATAGAATTACTATGTATCAAGAATATCGTAAAATGCAATTCTAATGCGCGTAAAAAACTTATTGAACACTCTAACTCAGGTGTAAACAAAAACTTGAATGTACAATAAAAAAAATAAATTACTTTCTCAAAAGACTTTGTGTCAGGTACGATTCTTCGAGAGACCGCATCAACGTCAAAATCATCTTGTTATTTTCTTTCAGAAACTTCACTTATTACTTTCCATTAGCTCTGTTTTACATCGAGTGTAGTATCCAAGAATTAAATTGTGGGATAACGCAAAATTACAGCTGTTTGTCACGCTCGTGTTGTTTGAGGACTTGAATTAATTGATCCACGTTAAGCTGAGATATTGTTGTTGTATTTGAACGTGGTGATAATGCACATGTGCGGAGGTGATGGGGATGTCTTGTGAATGAGTAGATTACCTATGTTTCTTGCACCCCGATGAAACATGAAGTCTAATGTAGGATCAATGAGTAGCAGTCTTGTAATTGCTGCTCAAGTGTTGATATAATACACGTAACTACAGCTGCTTGTTAAATATTGTAAGTATGACGTGTACTCGTTTCGCTGATATTTATATAAATATTGCTGCAAAGACCACATGATTTATGTAAGACAAAAGCACTACGGGAATTTTTTCTGCGCTTACAATCACCAAGTAATCCTTAATCGAACTTTCATCGGACTCCAATCCACCACGAATGAGAAACAGAGGGTTTGTGTTACACAAAGTACTCAAAGATGACATATCAAGGCCATTGCATACTCTATCAGTGATACCAGCGCTCACATACTACGAATAGCGCTAGCTTATAATAGTGTCATTTCAGGTCCAATATGTTCAATGCGTAAAAAAGTGCATCGATAATACTAATCTCTTCCATCAACAAACGATAACTAAAGACACTCATTAAGTACCAATATGATCCAGACAAGGATTTACTTTGAAGCTTTAGTCTGTGTACTTCTTCAATAGAACTAGCGAACTCTGTCATAGTGCTTGGAATACATGTATCTATACAAGTCAGACTGCGCAAAGACATATCCAGCAACAGTAGCACTTCAGAAAACCTTTGCCCCAACATACATCAAACTATCCTCAAATTTACCTAATGTAAACGAACATACAAAATTTTCATAGGCGCCAGTATTTATCGAAATCCAAGAAATTCTTTTTATTTATTATCAACAAATTACATAAACGTTCGAATATTCTTATAAGCAAGGACGGTAGCGGGCCTACTCTCAGAGTAGAAGCCAGCCTACTGAGATACATATGCCCTGGGGTAACATTGTGGTCAGTATTCCAACACTGAATCGTTCATTAACCCTGGACAGTGTTAAGATGGCCAAGAAATAATATCAAGGCTATCCCTACTTCAGCTAAAGTACCAACAAAATATAAAGTACATCCCTAGCATTAAACAGAAGGTAGGTAATTTGCTAATACGCTTATGATATTGCTGTTAACCCCGACAAGGGTCTTTTTAACCTATGTTGTGTCAGCATTTAAAAACAATTTGTAAGACACGTGTCTTAGTATTTTTCGTTTTTTTACATCTGCATAGAATGGTTTCACTCATTGACCTGGAAGTATTAGTTTCAACTTTTCATGATCGTATTGCTGTCGTAATTTTACGTAAGTTATGGACTATAGTGTTCACATGGCATGTGTGATGCAAGATACCAAAAGTAGTGTCAGCAATAAAATACAAACCACACCGTCAAAACAACAAAGTTGGGGAACCAAAGTGAAACTACACCGAAGCAAAAAGTAAGGTGATGTCATTTCTTTAAATCTTTAAACGCCTTAGAGACTTGAAACAACGCTCCTCTCTATAT
Source organism: Trichosphaerium sp. ATCC 40318 (assembly GCA_038496445.1). Classification (NCBI taxonomy): domain Eukaryota; phylum Discosea; class Flabellinia; family Trichosidae; genus Trichosphaerium; species Trichosphaerium sp. ATCC 40318. Next base: position 116,690 of record JALMLS010000288.1, on the reverse strand, counting down.
AGATAACAAGCCTCAAAGTTCGTCCACGAAAAGTCCCTTGTCATATCCAACTTCGCAGCATCGGCAAAACACACTTTTTTACACCATTATTTTTGCACCATGCAATAACTGTGCACCATAAATTTTTGTGGATCACAAATAGTTTCGGTAGTCAATATCATACCAACGATACAAGACCCGTGATTATAGCAGTGCTACCTTTTTTGGTTGTATAAGTCACACTCTTTTTTAAGCAACAAAGTACACATCACATTCCGCTTACAACAACATAATGAAAGCTACACTAGCTATATTACTCTTAACAGTGGTACTATGTTCATACCAAGCTGGTACGTATCCCTTGAAAATAAAAACACGTGTTTAAATAAGTTCATCAAGTTTTTTACTTTGATAACTTTTCTCAAACACTTTCATAGATGGTAAGCAGTTCGCAGCTTACTTTGCAAACTGGGCCCAATATCATAGCCCTCCTTATGGCCCTTATAGACCAGACAAACTAGCAGGTATTATTCCTTCGCTAGACTACCTATGCTATGGTACGTTATCCACATCACGTGTTTCGAAACGCCATTAAACTAAAAAACGGTTTAGCGTTCGCAAAATTTGATAACTCGACTTTTCAAATCGAAATTGTAGAGCAAGACGACCCTCAATTCTATCAGACTGTGCGTAAAACTACTCAATATAGCAGTTACTAATTGTTTTGTAGATTATGGCTTTCAAGCAGCAAAACCCTGGGTTCAAGGTTATAATCAGTATTGGAGGCTGGAACTTTCCTTCTCGCTATTTCAGCGACATGGTTAGGTACAGATTAGTTTTTCGTTAATTGGAACTTCGTTTTTGCTCTTTCTAACTGTGTTTTTGTAGCACAAGCGCTAATCGTCAAGCGTTCATATCATCCGCGAAGTCGTTCTTACAGACCCATGGCTTTGATGGCATTGATATCGCACGTGACTTTGAATGTTTTAACCTTTCTTAATGTTCACTTAGGATTGGGAGTTCCCTTGCTCTCCTGCGCGTACAAACTACGTCAAGATAACAGATACTTACTTCAAAAGCATACACGACGCTGGTGGTCGTTGTCCACAAGACTCTGATAATCTTTTACAATTCGTAAAGGAGCTTCGCGCTGTAAGAATCAATGCTACTTCTTTTTGGCTAACTTGTACACAGGGTCTCGGTAGTGACAAGATTATTACAGTAGCTGGCCAAGCTGATCATAGTAAGTACGCTGACTTTGACTTGAAAGAAATGAGCCAATATATTGATAAGTGGCACGTGATGACATACGATTACAGGTATGTTACCTACCGTCTATTGTTTTACTCACTCAAAAACGTCCTTATGTTAACTGGTTTTTTTAGTGTCTCCGATATAGCTTCTGCAAGCATAACAGGTGCTAACAGCCCATTGTATAACCCTACAATGTCTGGACCAGCTCAATTCGACTCAGTAAACACAACAATCACAGGTATTTTTAACTGATGCTTCCATGTTTCTTTCTTAATTTGCATTAGGTTACATCGCTTCTGGAGTACCTAAGAGCCAAATTATGATTGGAACCGCTCTTTACGGTCACTCGTGGTATGTACCAGGTCTTTCCGGTACAGCATGGCAGAAATATGGTATTCCAGCCCAAAAACAAAATGGTACTTGGACGACAACTCTTGTTCATTTACCGTGTACTAATCTCTTTTTTTCAACAGCGTGCTTCGGTCCGTTTAAAGACACATATGGTGGTGCCCCTGGTCAGTCTTCTAAACAATGTGGAACGCTCATGTATACAGAAATAATGGCACAAAATCCTCAATTGTACGATGAAAGTCTTCAAAAAAAAAGATTATTGACGCCCTCAATAGGTTCCAAGACCCAAAATCACAATCTATGATTGGTTACACATCCGAGGGGATATGGTTTACGTTTGATAACGAACAAACATTGGACCTAAAAGGTACCAAAGAAGTGTAAACTAAAAATCTTATGTTTTTTTTCTTCTAGCCAAATATGCTGTTGAAATGGATGTTGCTGGAGCTTTTGCGTTTGACACTTCAATGGATACGTCAGAGTATACTTTAATGAAGAGTATGCGTGCTGCACTAGGACCTAAGGAAACACAAGAAGAAAACATTCTAGAAGGATAAAGCTTTAAATAAAATCTTCTAAATTACAAACAAGAAGCCTCTTCTTTGTGTTCAGTATTCATAGATATCAAGTGTAATTGATGCCACGTTTTTTCCGAATTTTTCGAAAGAATTCGATACAAAAACCGAATGCCTATACCCACCAATGGATCACTATATGTGAGCGAAGGTTGGGTTCTAGTTCCGAGCACAGCGAGGACCCGACTGTAAGTGAACCAGGCGCTTTCTGGTTTAGTGGACTGCCCTAGCTATGCATCTTTCTACACTTTCGAATTTTTGTTTTTGGAAAATTCAGAAAAAACTATGGCCTCCGAAATACAGCATGTTTATCAAATTTATTTAGTACAGCTGTTGTCAAAGAAGGGCACTGCATAGTAGGAGTAATTCATTGCTATCTTGCAAGCACTGTCGCTCAGAATACTCAAGATTTCTGTGATAAAAAAAGCATTCTAACACCATTAGTTTATTACTCTTTATCCATAAATTTCAAAGACATCTACACCCTTACTTTCAAGTGTCTCAACCACTGTTGGGTTTAATTTATCAACTTTACAGAACACAGACGTCTCACTCTTAAGTCCAAGTAAACCTTCACCATTAATATTTGGACAGTACATTACAAATAGCATTGAAACACCATCAAGGTTAGAAACACCTTCATCTGTTACATATTCACAAAATGATATGTCAATTATCCTTATTCCTTTCAATAACTTCATACCTTTGTTGGTGATGTTTGTGCGTTGCAATATAACCCTATCTGCACCACATAATGCCTGCAAACACTCATCTGTAATCTTAGTACCTGATAAATCAATATCTTTTACACCTGCCAACTCTTTGACACCATCATCTGTTATTCCTTCACAATACCCCAGGTTGATAGTATGAGCTCCTTTTAAAGCTTTCAGACACTTGTTTGTAATATTAGTGAATGATAAATCAATTGTGTGTACTCCACATAACGCTTGAACACCCTCATCTGTTATTAGTTGATTGTAGCCAAGATCAATTTCATGAACACCAGCTAACGCCTTTACACCATCATACGTTATTTGTTTACAGCGACGCAAGTCGATAGTTCTCACACCTTGAAGTAAGTGTAGTTGACTGTCTGTAACATTGTCTTTGAAGGTTGTCCTGAAAAGAATTGCTGTATTTTTAAGCAGAGGGCTTCCGGAAAGCATAGATATTTCGTTTTGAGTTTCGACGCATATTTTGCCATAACCGACGTGTTTATGGATAATATCATGCAAGAAATGGCACGTTTGGGCTGAACGGAGGGTAAACTTGCCGCAGTTCATAATATGAACGATAACTTCAACTGGTAGTGCTGTAAGATCGAACGTACTATTGATGCTATTATTGTCGTATTGGTGTATAATTGATGTGTTTAGCCTTTGTTCCATTTGTTTTATTGTTTACGCAATAGCACTGTGGCGTAAGAGTTAAGTTTGACGCTTAATAATTGTGTTCAGCTTAATTGGCCGTAAGTCACCCTCTCTTGGTTTGAGCTTGTAACCGAATTTTGTCATATATGTAAATTAGGTCCAGGCTAGCAATTGATGTGTGGCTGTTGCAAGGGACCTTCATAGTCTACAAATATACTTAATGATAGCGTAAGAAATGTACAGCACAACATTAGCCATCAAGTGCGTAAATGGTAAACGACATGGCTCAAACACCCACTTTATTGTACAATATTTAGCTACCTTCATAGTCAGATTATTGATTAAGGATTGTTATAATCACGTGACTTCTATCAAAACAAGAACAAAATTGCCTTGCAACTTTCGTCATCCGTGAACTTATATTTAGAAGCAAAGCAGTGGTGACTATTATACCAAACAAGTTGAGCTTGATGCATTTCTTTTCCTTGTGACTCTTTGGTAAATACAGAGCTTCTATCAAATGATAGCCTAAAGAGTATGTGTGAGGTTGCGCTTGAATTGTTGATTAGTAGCGTGCAGATTACGTTGTTGTACCATCAGTTATGACTACTACCTGTATCAATTGTACGTATTGCTGCTGGTGACGTAAATGTTACTTGATAGCTTCCACTTGGGAAAAACTTTGATTCTTGTTGATCAAATGTATGAGTAATCAATGTACGAGGATAAAGAGTTAAAAACATCGACAAATGATACTTACGATGTGGCTTGAATACCTTGAAAGTAACTGTGATTGCTGCATAGTACAGTGAACTACACAAAAGTGTACTATTTTGTTATATAGTATACCTATTGTTCCCCCCACTGTGGGGCTGTCATAACAAATCTGAAGGAGGTTTTCTTTGCAAGAGTTGTGTTAAATGGTAATACAGTATCAGGACCTTGGATTCGAGTCATACGTTATACAAAGCCTACAATAAAAAAAGAGCTATTAGAGCTATAGGCACTAAACTAGTGACAAAGAGGTACATAATAAATGTACTTTAAACCATGGTAACACTTCATCATGTTAATTCACTTGCAAAAGAAAGACTTTCCGTGTACAGTGGTCATAAGCTTTATGGCGGTGTTCTCAAACTCGCATGTAGCGTTTAAAGTGTATTATTATGTAAAAGTGATTTCGACTGTACTACCCCAACCTTGCATTTTTTATTTACCTTGCTCTTCGTTTCTGGAGCTGAATGCACATTAAATTATCACGGGCTTAAACCGCATGTAGCTTTTTTAAAGTGTATAATTTACTACATAAGACGACATAGTTCTGTTGCCAAAATGATGTGTTCCACCCACTCCTTTCTCTACAAAGAACAAGTGTTAGCTTCAATGTGACACTCACTTGTCATTGATTAATGTAACGTAAGTCTTGTCATTGAGGAAAAAAAAGAATAATGTAAGAAAAAAAATCACGTGCTGCATGCTCAGTCGAAACGAAGAAGAACGTCAATCTGTCACCGTCTTCCCGTTTTTGTGTAAATGACCATACATACTGGTTTTCAGAACTCATCTTATCCTCAATCTGCACATTTGTAATATCCATCATTGAGAATATACCCATTGCCATCCTAGAAGAACAAACTCTTAGTCAAACATTCATGTTAGACCCACAAAAAATGCACCTTGTAATAGGATAACGTTTCAATTCCCAAATCAAAATAACGTGTCTTCCATCGTTTAATCACGTTACCTCGTTTTACAATACACCCTTTCATTGGTACATGCTTGTAGCGCTAGAAACGCTCTTGTTAAATGAGTTGTGCCAAATAAGCGTAGTAAGTACTATCAACTACTTAATTCGTGCCTTGTACAGTGAGCTCTTATTTGTGACATCATAATAGACTGTATTTAACGTCCTCACTATTTTCATCAGTTTAATTGTCTTAACGTTATCTACAATAAGATATACGAGCTCTGGCGGCAACTGAAGAGCATCCTTACACGACATGGTAACTACAATAATAGAAACCATACGAGTCAATATTATTCAGCAACTAGTAGTGTTAAAAAGATTCTGTGTCCTTCAAACCACCAAGCTAAAACCTACATTGCTTGCAACAAAGTGTTGCATTTATGGATTTTGCTACCTGCAACACCTACAAATACTGGATTGATCCTCCCAAAACTTTTTTTTTTTTTTAGAACAAGAGGCAGCGCGCTAGCGCCTACTTTATTACATATAGGGGGGTTTACATGGAAGACGACTTACAGATTGACATGCGTGTACAGAAAGTTACAGGAGGACATCATGTCATGGAACAGAACCAATCGTACAGATGAAAATAAAACTAAAGTAAAAATAAATCTCCAAAAGTGTTTACATACCAATTTCTTTTCTTTTGCCCATTTTTTTTTTAACCAACCTTGTCGTCCGGCATATGCGTATGTTCTATTAATGGTCAGCAATTTGATTACAGTTCTGAGGTTAACGTTTTCATGGACAATTTGTTGCTATCCGTTTAATTACTGTATTGCTCAAGTGCATATAGAAATGGTCCAGTCCCAGCTAAAAAAGAAATGTTCCTCATAGCAAAGCTATCTACACTTGTGGAAACATATTCATTGCGCACGTGATTATACGAAAAGGAAGTACCAAAAAAAAAAAAAAAAAAATTATTTCAAAAATTTGACCTTGCTATCTTCACTGACATCTAGTTTCATTACCTGCTAATAATGTTTGAGTTACAAGCATGTTCAATGGCCGTAGACGTAGAAATAGTGAGGTGTTCCTTTAGGAAGTTAGTTTGTTGCTAAAAAGCGGTGAGAAAGGTAAAATCGAGTTAGTGTAGTTGATTTTAGCGTGTAAAAGCAGAATAGAGAATTAAATCAGATTACCAACGAAATACAAAAGAAAGGCCAGCGGTGTGACTAAAAGTACTTTAGCATGTCAAACAGAGCTATAGCATTAAACTGTGTGCGCAGGAGTGCTTTGGGCCCATCATGGGCGTAAAGGGCTCTGGAGAGTGTAGAGATAACCTAAAGGTGTAAAATAAAAGATATGCTGAAGAGAAGCTGCATTCACCGGGCAGTTAAGCCGGCCTCGGATTGATCCTCCCAAAACAACAAGGCCGCCAACAGTAGAACTTACAATAGTTCCTCAACTAGATACACCGAATGCTCTCATCTCAAGTGTCAGCGGGATCTCAAAGAAGCGGATTTGAGAATAGTTTCAGGGCAGGTGGGATTGAGGAAACGAGAATGGGAGTATGACGTGCGAAAGGATTTGACCTTATGCACGTCCAAGTAATTAAAGCTCTCTAAAGATCTTACACAAGGTCGCCACTTGTGGCAAGACCAAAAAAAAAAACGTGATTTTTCAAAAATCGTTTAAACGTTAAGTGAACACTTGGTAAAACTACAAATAACACGTGGCTACTCGTCTCTCCTATTATTAGTATTAGAAAGTAAAATGAACTCAAACAGCGCATTCTTTGATGAGATTCCTGTAGAAATCATAATTATCGTTCTACAATTTGTTTCAACGTTATCTATGCATTCAGTTGTATGTACGTGTAAAATATTATCAAATGTAGCAACACAGTACTTGGGATATGAACTCAAAAGGGCAACTACTCTGGTTAAAACGAAAAAAGAACTGAAACAACTTTACAAACAATCACCACATCTCATCAAGACAACTCAAATAGTACTCAACTTCCCCCTAAAACAAAAACACTTTAGGTATTTACAAGGAGCGTATGCTCTCAAAACACGTGATATTAGAAAAGTAGACTTTACAGACTTTAGGACAGTCAATAGTATTGACTTTAGCTTTTGTCACTTACTGACTGATGACCATCTTAAACAACTTTCTGGAGTTCATAAAATCATATTAAATGGAACAAAGGTTACAGATCGAGGTATTAAATCATTAATTGGCGTTCACACGATTGGCTTAAGCTTTTGCACACGTGTTACAGCAAAAGGTATTAAATCACTATCAGGCGTTCATGAAATTGATTTGAGTTTTTGTCCATGTATTACAGACAATGTTCTCAAAGCATTATCTGGTATTCACACAATTGTCAAAAAAAACGTCACCACTGTCACAATTTCAAACAACAAAAGTGTGGTTAGGCTTACTGTGACTTAGTTTTACCGCTAAAACGTAGTTCTTAAACTCACTCAATATAGGGCTTTAAACCACTCTATGTCATACAAAATGTGAATGTGCAAACGTATGAGATGGTTTGGATGAACAAAAAGCACTTGGTGATTCAAAAAGCCAACAACTTTCAGTTTCACAGTCGCTCTTCTCTGAAAACCGAATCGGAATATATTCGACTATTTCCAACTTTTTACGTTCTGGCGTAGATTCGGTATTCTATTCGTAAAGGTATTTCGCTAGGGTGTCCATACAATTGATATATCTTGTAACACAGTCCTTACAGATGAAGGTATTAAAGCACTGGCTGGTGTTCATGAGATAAATTTGTGGGGACTTGAAAAAATAGATGACAGTATTAGAGCTTTATCTGGCGTTCACACCATCAATCTTTGTCATACACTTGTATCTGATGATAATATTAGCTGCTTAGCTGGTGTTCATACTATTAATTTATGGGGTGCTAATGATGCTGTTCTTAAAGCTTTGGCAGGTGTCCATACAATTCGTTTATCAGGAATTGAGGATATTACCAACAATGGTGTTAGAGCATTGGCAGGTGTTCATACTATTGATTTATCAGAATGTATACAAATTTCAGATGATGGTGTGAAAGCATTGGCTGGTGTTCATACAATTAATTTATCAGAATGTATACATGTCACAGATGAAGGTATTAAAGCCTTGGCTGGTGTTCATACAATCAATTTATCAGAATGTAAACACATCACAGATGATGGCGTGAAAGCTTTGGCTGGAGTACATTCTATTGATTTAACAGAATGTGTACACATTACAGATGATGGCATCATACCTTTGGCAGGAGTTCATACCATTTTTTTGAAAGGGTGTGAACATGTTACAGATAAAGGTGCTAAGGCATTAGCAGGTGTACATATAATTAATTTGGACAGTTGTGATGTTACAAACAAAGGTGTTAAAGCATTGGCTGGTGCTCATACTGTTAGTTTAAGCTATAATGATATTAGAGGTGATGGTGTTAAAGCGCTGGCTGGCGTTCATGAAATCCATTTAAGGCGTTGTGACTATGTCTCTGATAAGAGTATTACAGCATTGGCAGGTGTTCATACTATTGATTTATCATACTGTATACACATTACAGATAAAGGTGTTAAAGCACTAGCTGGTGTTCATACAATTAACCTTTGCAAGACAAAAGTTACAGATGAAGGCGTCAAAGCGTTGGTTGGTGTTCATACAATTAACCTTGCAAAGTGTAATATTACAGATGATGGTGTTAGGGCATTAACTGGTGTCAGAATAATTAATGTTACAAGTTGTCAGAATGTTACAATTGATGCTATTGATGGAGCTTTTGTTTACACAGATACAGAATACTTACCAGTAATAAGGTTTGTATATGAACCTCGCTTTTGTGTGTGTAACTTGAGGTTATGTTAAAATAAGTGGTAGCACATATTATTATATCAGGCACAATGTTGCTTGTAAAATTACTACATAAGTAAAATCACTAAATTACCAGCAAAGAATTCAAAGCTCTAAACAATGCTACGAAGTTGCCACTAGATGCGGTAATTGTATGCAATGTAGACAACAAACGTGAATTAGTCTGTACGCTCAAAATTCACTGACACGTTCAAAAAGAGTGAATCTTATGATAAACGCCATTTTGGTAAGAACTCGGTAAAAAACGTGGCTGTACTAATCGTTTCAAATGTCTACAATACTGCTCCACGCTGGAATATCTTTATGTGTCTGAATTCAATACGCCTTTACGGTTTTCAAAGCTTGTGCAAAACCTCCAGCAAGTGCCGTCTTGTTATTTCCGACCCAGTGAGGCTACTACAAAAATCTTGTAGATGGCTGACTGCACTATCCTTTTTAACAGCCAAGGCGGATATATAAAATGTCGTTACAACTTTGACTAAACAAAAAAGTGTTTGCAAAACCTCAATTTCAGTTGCTCGTACTATCACAGTGATAAGAACCTACAAAATATGTAGTCAACATATTATTTCATTTGCACAGCACCATACTCCAAGGCCTCTCAAGGAACAAAAGCTATTGTACTAAATAAGCATCTAACCAAGCTAAAGATAGATTTACAAACGAACAAGGGTCATACGTGTAAGAAGAGCCACTAGCAATGTCTTGTATCTCAAATCCGCTTCTTTTGAGATCCCGCTGACTCGTGAGGTGAGAGCATTCGGTGTATCTAGTTGAGAAGCTATTGTAAGTTCTACTGTTGGTGGCCTTGTTGTTTTGGGAGGATCAGGTCCAGTATTTGTAGGTGTTGCAGGTAGCAAAATCCATAAACACAACACTCTGTTGCAAGCAATGTAGGTTTTAGCTTGGTGGTTTGAAGGACACAGAATCTTTTTAACACTACTTGTTGCTGAATATTATTGACTCGTATGGTTTCTATTATTGTAGTTACCATGTCGTGTAAGGATGCTCTTCAGTTGCCGCCAGAGCTTGTATATCTTATTGTAGATAACGTTAAGACAATTAAAATGATGAAAATAGTGAGGACGTTAAATACAGTCTATTACGATGTCACAAATAAGAGCTCACTGTACAAGGCACGAATTAAGTAGTTGATAGTACTTACTACGCTTATTTGGCACAACTCATGTATTAACCGGAGTGTTTCTAGCGCTACAAGCTTGTACCAATGAAAGGGTATATTGTAAAACGAGGTAACGTGGTTAAACGGTGGAAGACACGTTATTTTGATTTGGGAATTGAAACGTTGTCCTATTACAAGGTGCATTTTTTGTGGGTCTAATATGAATGTTTGACTAAGAGTTTGTTTTTCTAGAATATAAACCATGAGAGGGCAATAAATACATTCTCAATGATGGATATTACAAATGTACAGATTGAGGATAAGATGAGTTCTGATAACCAGTATGTATGGTCATTTACACAAAAACAGGAAGACGGTGACAGAGTGACGTTCTTCTTCGTTTCGACTGAGCATGCAGCACGTGATTTTTTTCTTACATTATTCTTTTTTTTTTCCTCAATGACAAGACTTTCATTACATTAATCAATGACAAGTGAGTGTCACATTGAAGCTAACACTTGTTCTTTGTAGAGAAAGGAGTGGGTGGAACACATCATTTTGGCAACAGAACTATGTCGTCTTGTGTAGTAAATTATGCACTTTAAGCTACATGCGGTTTAACCCGTTAGATCCCTATCGTCCATTGGCTCCTACAAACAACAAACACCAGATTTTAAAAAACTCCAGAAAGTTGTTTAAGATGGTCATCAGTCAGTAAGTGACAAAAGCTAAAGTCAATTCTATTGACTGTCCTAAAGTCTGTAAAGTCTACTTTTCTAATATCACTGATTTTGAGAGCGTACGCTCCTTGTAAATACCTCAACTGTTTTGTTTTAGAGGGAAGTTGAGGACTATTCTGAAAGTAATCTACAGAGAACATAGTACCCACCATTTTATCTCATCTCACACAGTACTATACTCCAAAGGCCTCTTTTAGGACTTGACAAGCTATTGTACTAAATAAGCATCTAACCAAGCTAAAGAAAGATTTAAAAAACGAACCAGGGTCGTACATTTAAGAAGAGCCACTCGCAATGTCTTGTATCTCAAATCCGCTTCTTTGAGATCCCGCTGACTCTTGAGATGAGAGCATTAGGTGTACCTGGTTGAAGAACTATTGTAGTTCTACTATTGGCGGCTTTGTTTTGGGAGGATCAGTATTTGTAGGTATTGTAGCTAGCGAACTTCATAAATGCAACACTCTGTTGCAAGCAATGTAGGTTTATTGTTTCCAATTTAAATATCAAATTGCAAAGAGTAATCGGCATCTCCAAAATTTGAGCTTGGGGTTTGAAGGACAAAATAAAGAATCTTTTAACACTATTGTCCGTATCATTCAAGTTTGCAACAGGTTTGGCAGAAGTATCAAAGTGTAAGAACTAACAAAACTGACACATCTTGTAAGTTCTGCTAGTTTTTGTAGCAGTAATTAAACACTTTATAAGTGTTCATATGCTATAGCATTTTTTAACAGCGTTCAATGACTTACTCAGTTGAAACAAACCTTATAAAATCAGGTACAACATAATTTAGAGCAACAACAAAAAGAACGATCGTAGGCTGCCTTACAACGCCTATTCAAAGTTTATATAGAGCTTTTCCCTAACGGCAGAACTCACCTCTGTATCGGACCTTATAATTTTCTTGGCCCAGACCGAGTTCCTAAGTTAATTACGTGCTACTTACGAGGACATGCTGGCTAATGTAACGATTCAAGCTTTCACACTACGTCGGATTAAGATGGAACTTTGTCAATTCCACCTCGCAATGCATACACCCACTAAGCTAGACGGAGGACTCCCTTAAATATTTTCGACCAAATGGCTAGGAAGCCCCACGCGTGGTGCACACACTGCAACTACTACAATTACCTAAACATTTTCGTTTCTTTTTATACCCATAAAACACTCTCAGAAATAAATTGTGGGATACAGACTGTACTTCACTGAAATTTCTATTGTAATTACTCAAATATGGATAATGCACATTTCAAAACTCTCCCAAAGGCTTGTGGTAGCTATTTACACATGTGGAAACCTTATCGGCGATGTTTTGTTTCAAAAAACGTGCTACTAAATGATAACTTCTGTTTTCAGTATATGTCGCTTCACTTCACTGAAAAATCTAGTTTCATTACTCCAATATGGATAATGCACATTTCGAAACTCTCACAAACGCTGTGATAGCTATATACACATGCGGAAACCATATCAGCATTGTTTTGATTAATCAAAACGTGCTACTTAAAGAATACGTCTTTTTTCCTGTTGAAATGTATATAAGTTGTAGTTTTGTTAGCTATTTGCACTACACTGGTGCTACTGACCATTTTGCACCTTTGCTCTGATGCAAAAAGAATTGGCTGGGTACTAGGGCAATAGTGACAGAAAATTGTACAAACCACAGACATAGAGACTAAGGAGTCGAAGGCTGGCAGCTTAAGCTACAATTTGTTGGCAAATGTCGTATAAGGTTCCACCGCACTCAGACAGCTAGTGTGATAATACGCTAGTTTATAATATGCAACACAAAATAGGCCATACCAAAGAATAGAGGCTGTAGTAAACGTCCATGGGGTTACTGAAAGTTATCTTTGTTTTATGTGTTTCGTGTAACTTTGCAACAAAGTTCTTAGTCATGCCTAGAGACGGGCTCTCTTCTAATCTGCTCTTGTTGTATTTGTCGGATTAATAGTAGTAGCTTTGAACAATGCAATTTGTTTGGTATTGAAATTGCTGCTTTATTGGACAATTAATACACGTGCTCAGTACATTAAAGAAAGGTAACGGATATTTCTTCCCCATTTTTATTAATACCCTTTTCACGTGGAAGACCATCACGGTACCATGATATGAACTGCCCATGCCTTATGCCATCTACATAACAGTACAATTCATATAATTGTCCATTATCATACCACTTCTTGTGCTCTCCTTCAAGTGAATCATCATTGTAGTAGCACAATGTTCGCAACTTTCCATTACAATGCCACCCTTTGCAATCTCCTTCCCGTTTGCCATTGATATAAGTCCACTGTGACCTCAGCTGACCATTGGCATACCAATCTTTGTAGACTCCTTCCCGCTTATTATTAAGATAGTAGCACAGCTGCTTCAATTGACCATTATCATACCATCTCTTGTTCTCTCCTTCTTGGTTACCATGTACAAAAGTGGTTAGTTCATCCAATTGCCCATTTATGTACGTTATGTACCCTCCATGAAGTCTACCATGTTCCCAATGAGAAATAAAGAATCTGTTGTACTTTCTTCTTTTTGTCTTCCATTTACCGTGTTTATTTAACTCACTATCAAATCTTGTTGTAAATGCTGAACGTTTGCATAACAGTGGCCACTTTGTGAATATTTCCAAGTCTAGATCCATAATATCAAGTTGTATCTCCATAGGAAGATGTAAAACGTTAAAACAGCTATACACATCCGCCATCGATCTGTTTTGTTCCATTCAACAGGCGTATCAAAAATTAGAGAGCTGGTTGCTGGCTTAGAGTATCGCTTTTTTGAAACTAAGTAACAAAGCTTAATTAAGTCAAAGTTCTACACTAAATATGATCACATTTAGACAGACTGTATTGTACTGAATGACCCAATTTAAGGTAAGCACATACATCGTTGCTAACAAAGGGCTTGCACAGGAGTTGTACCTGCCGCTCTCAATGTGTAGTACCTTATGCTCATAGTGTAGCACCTATTTTCAACCCTGAAGAATTCAAGGTAACTCCTGATTAGTAGCAAGCACGTGACGTTTTCATCTTAACCCACAAAGATGCACTAATAGGATATTTCGATACTTTGGGTTAGCTGAAAAACGAAAACTTAACATTCCGACCTCTCTTGTATCACTTGGTTCTGTAAAAACAGACTCTTAGCTGAGCGATGCCTCGTGTAACGTGGGGATACTGATAGTACCATAACAAAAATTGTTAGATTAAAGTACAAATCTACACCGGTGTAGATGCGTTTAAGGAATCACAAAACTGTGCCATAGTAGCCTTTTTTTTTAGGGATACAAAACGCTTTTAGTACTTAAACCCCTCATGTATCTTATGTTCTTGCACTAGGAACAGCAATAGATGAACATGTATTAGTCGTTTCTGCAGAACAAGGACCAAAACTGACAATCCGTGCCTACAAAGTACAAGATCGAAACCTTTTGATGACTTTTAACATTGTTTCTAGAACGTTTTTCTTGATAACATATACGCAGAATACCCCAGGTAGTTCTAATATAACTGAATTGAGTGCTTTATAGGACAACTCAGAGTGTAGTTACAGTACGTGTTTCAGAAGCATAACCGTTCGAAGAGGGCGTCTAATAACTCGGTATCTTCAGCAGGTTACTTTGTTGTTTGCAGATAATACGTCCAATATTATCTTTTATGATGAATCAAGTGGCGTTTTCTCACGCACACCTCATCCAGTGGAACCAGCTTTACAGCCATCTTGAAGTACGATAGCACCTGTGGTATTTAGATTAGTCATCACGTCAATTGTTGAGACACTTCCTGTCAATGCTACATTCGACAATCTAAACATCATATTCTCTAACGAACCAGTGCCTATTAACATCACATTGTTTTAATTATCCAGAGTTATAATCTCCTTTGAAAACGAGACTGTGTTTAATTCTATTCTCAACAAGGAAACTTCGCTTTTCTGACGTTTACACAACAATGTCAAGAGTTTATACGTATCGCTGTAGAAGATAACACTATAAATAAAATTGCTATTCTTCAACTTAGTCGCAACAGTGGCACTGATTGTTATGTACAAGTTCTTTTTCTACAAGTGAACAGCAGAGCGAGTTTATGTTGCACAAGTGTTGAAAAAAAAAGGAGAGCGAAGATGAATGTGAGTTGGGGTTTCTTTTTTCCGACCTAAGAAGTTCGCCCTGACTATCTAGCCCTGCCATCAGCTTGTTTAAAATGGGTAATCCCTGAGTTTTGGTGGAACAATCAACTACTCTAAGACGCCTAGCGCTTACACCAGAACCAGTGTTCTAACATTATTTCCGTGCCCAAAAAAACACTTAGTGTTCACTGGTTTTCTAATATTTCCCAAAATCTGGCACTATCGCGTTAGGATTGCTCCACTCTCGAAGTTGTTCACACTATAATGTCCGTAAATTTTCGGCCTTTTTGGTACCTACACTTTTTTGCGAGTTGTAGATGAATACCAACACTCGTAGTAGAAATTATAAAGACAAAAGGTGAGTTATAATAGAAAGAAAGTTCCAACACACAATTTTAACTCACACTCGAAAGTACGTGCGAATATAGTTGTACGGTTTATTACGGCACTGTGGATACACTGCTGATAGACTAAGAGTCTTAGTAAAGCAAGTTTACCTCCGAACAGTTAATCTGTCACGTGGTTTTATACGGTACCTGTAATAAGCATACCTGGACATAAATCTTCAGTTTATAAACTTTAACTTTGCGCTAGTCACGCTCTCGGTAAAACTATATCCGAAATACTTTTGTTCACAATTCACGTGTTGTTCAAACAAAAATAGCTGTATGCTCCCTAAAAAACAGTATCGTAGCCGTTCGCAGAGAAAAAGAAATGCTCTCGCTAGTGTTAGTACACTCGCGAGTAGGTAACCGCGTTACTTAAAGCAGTGCACATACTTTGTGGTTGTACATAAGTCATTTCAAAATAGTCATACAACGCAAGCAACTTCTCATACTCAGTGAGGTAAATCCTTTTATTTTATTTCAAGTTCGAATCGCTAATAGTCAGCCACGTGCTTAAAGGATGTTTACGGTGTACTATACTTTACTCTTTTTCAGTCTCATAGCCCTTGCTTACTCCGCCTCAAGACCGACATCTAGTGTACCCGACTGTGACGCTTCAGCGAGTCGTTGGGGTTGCGATCCAAAAGATTGGAGAAGGGTTGGAAGGAACAACAGAATTGATAGACTTGTTTGTAACGCTGATCCTGTACCGTACATGCATTGGGCATCAAAGGTTGTGCCCTCAGATAAATATATAACATACGCTGGAAGCGAAGACAACAAGCTAACTGCATATATTCCTAATACAATTATGGATATATCTCTCGACATTACAAGCTACAGTTACAAGTACCGAGGCCTGCTCATGTATGCTCAAGGGCCAAGAGGAGATCGAGTTGGTGAATGGATTCTACCTGACGACAATACACGTAAGTATTTTGGAAATAACCAGCACGTGTAACCAAAGTGATCCCATTTGCGGTTTTGCTCTTTTTTTGTATCTTTTTTGCTAAGTTGTTATTTTAGCGCTTTTTCAGCTTCCATATCCAGACAATCACAGATGTCGCCAAAGTTTAATGCATTATGGTGGTATATTGAAGCCTGTATCAACAACATTTAAATGGCGTGCGCCTCCTAAGGGCACTGGCACTGTTACATTCCACGCTTTGATCAAACAAGGTGAAGCAAACGAAGGCGCTTTTTGGTGGCCAAATGGATCTGATGGTCCGTTGAAGCTCAGAGAATCTAAACAGACTAAACTTACAACAACATGGTTCAGGTCAAACGTACGCTAAAATACACCCACGTGACTAAGATGTGCTGTTTCTAATTTTTTATAACAGAGAGGAGAGTCATGTACAGAACGTTGTGAGCGAGAGAACCTATCTTGTGACAGGGTGCATATGGAAAGAGTCAACAGCCCTGATAGAATCAAAAGCTTAGTAGAAAAAGAAGGCAACTTTGTTTGTTTCCCTCCTTACCTGAGCAACTGCGTACAAACCGGAGCTACCACAAGTATACTAAATATGTGCTATTACGATGACACAAGATGCAGTGGAAGAATTATGACATGCGATGCTAAGGCAGGATCCAGAGAAGGGTACATTCATAATTTCTGGGTTTTTTCTTAGACGTTTCTTGCTTATTTTTGTTGTAGGCGTCGAATGTGCAAGTGTCTACGTAGAACTCTACCTCCTGCTAAACCTGGTCAAACTCAAATTGGTGCTAGAGCGGCTGCTACCTCCCCTGCATCAAAGTCAAGTGCTTCAACTCTTATGATGTTGTTCGCTATTTTTGTGTTTGGTAAGGCTTTTAAGACGAATTTCTCGATGGTGTTGCTGTTATCACTACTGGCACTTGTTCTGATGCCTACTGGAACTTTGGCTCATAACTGGATGACGAGTAGAAGTAGAGCGGTCAACGTAGCCAGCACAGATACACCTTGTCCTCCACGTTTGTTCTCAGCTCCTCATGTTCAAGTTGGTTTAAATCAAGAGTTTGAGCTTGAATGGTCAACAGGGCATACACAGGATTCTTACTATGTCTTTGTACACGAAAAGGATGAGCCTAGATTAAAGGAAGTATCGTTCGACTTGATGGAGAAGTACATCAGAGAAGCTCCAAACAATGCAAAAAAAACAGTTCCTGTATACCACAGAAGACTACAAAACCGTAATGGTCCAGACTACCGTCTCGATTTCTATGAACCTGCTATTGCTGAAAATTCGCCGAATTTCGTTCCAAGACCAGAAGCTTTCGGAGTATGGGGTGGTGATGCAAAACTGTTTAAGTATAAGAGCAACTTGATTCAAGACGCTTTTGTTGAATACACCAACCCTTCAATGCCATGGATCGAAGCTATCTTCAAGTTCCCACATTTTACCCACAGACCTTTCGATGTTGATATGGCTAAAATTAAGATGCCTGGTAGAGGTGGACTAGGAGGATATGTTATTCAGTGGCTTTGGCGCGGATACAGAGATTGTATTGATGTACACTTGGTGCGAAACCCAGTACAACATCTTTATGGTTTGCCAACTGGCGCGAGCAGCTTTTTGTGCGTATCTCTTTTAATACCTTTTTTCAATGGTTTACCAGTATCACTTACACCTACCTTTAGTAGAATCGATCATTGCTACTTCCCAAATCCACGTGCAATTTTAGGTACGTTTTTACCTGCTGTCATTCTAAACCACATGTATAAATTGGTCACTTTTGTCTTATCGTCTGAACATATACATCAGTGCTGACACTATTTAGGATGTGGATCTGTGTATAATAACCTAGGCTATTGTGAGCGTAACTGTACAGCGAGTGTTTGTAGTGGATTTGTGGTAATGAAACGAGAAGTCAGCAATAAGTTCACAAACGAAGCTGACATTATTCCGGACTGGTGCAAATCAGTTATTAACAGGAGAGATTTCAAAGAGCCCCTCACTGAAGTTGACATGTGCTATACAGTTAGAAGCAGAAACCCAACTGAAACACTTGGCAGATACGAAATTGTTCTACCAGGAGATCCAGCTTATGGATCGACTTGTTACATCAAAGCAAACACACGAAACTTTCCTGGTTTTGAAGCCGAAAAACCTCATCAAGATATTCCTTGGCGTCATGGCAAACAATGTATTTCATGCAACGCCATGAACTTGAACAAAAACGTGACACGTATTCCTCAATGGCCATTAACAAATGACTGCAGAGATTGTTCTATTAGGCCAGTGACAACGCCTCCTTTTAATCCTCCGAAACTCATCAACCAAAGAAAAACGAAGAGATGTTCATTTCATTCAGCAACATGCGGCGACAAGAGCATTTGTACCAAGCAGCTCTTTATGCGTGGTAGATATGAACGTTGGGCAGGTCGTCATTTTCCAGGTGATTGCGCCTTTTCAGCTGCACGTGATCCAGACTGTTCAGATGTTGTCTGGACAGGCGGAACTGAATGGTTTAACTGCTATTGCGCAACCAAACACTCTTGCTGTAATGGCTGTGGTCCAATAACTCCAAGAAACGGTGCAGATCATTGGAATCTCTATGATCTCGACCGTGGTTCAAAAATAGAATTTTAACCATCTCACCTCAATAAACATACACTTTACACTTATGTTGACTTAATGTTCACTCATCACGTGCAATCACTTGTATTTATACCCCATATATTAGCCCAAGGCCTTCAGGCTGACGGTTGAGCGCATTTTATAAGGTTCTACAGTAACCATATTTCGTAGATAGGGAGTAAACGCTGTCATGATCACTCTTATCAAAAGAATAAGTGCCTTAATTACTTTTTGTTCCTAAGTCGACACGGCTGTTGTTTCTTCTCAGATACAGTATTCACTCATGGATTTCCCTGGCATATCATTACAGCAAGTACTCAAATACTACAACAGGAAGGGTAACACGGATGCGGTTTTTGTAGCAAAACAAGACCAAAAGTTCAAAGCACAACTTAGACTATCATAAATAATTCCAACAAGAGTCGAAAACAAATAAACAAGTTTATTCTAGCGCACGCTAAAAAACGTCAAATACAATTAATCAACCACACCACCTCAATTAGACTTTTACCAAACAACAAAATAGAGAGTACGTGAATGAATTGCGTTTCGACTAACTTTTTACAATCAATTGACAATAAACGATGTAACTCCTTATCTACGCATAGAAATGTCTCAGTTGCGCGTCATGCCGATATAAAATTGGGTATCCAGTTTTGTGGTACACCCTTTCAGATATAGTGAAATGTATTTGCGTTGCCCAAAACACTTTTGCGTTGAAACTGTTTCTTCGTGAAACAATGTTAAAATAGTATAGTAAACACCATTAAAATGACTTTGGCTTTTATAAACTTTTTCATCGAATGAAAATTATCATCAGGAATTTCCTAGTACTACGGCATATGCCTTAATATTTTGTTCCTAAGCGAACATTTGTACTCAACTACATTACAAAAAGTTCTCTACAACAGGAAGGGTAACACGGATGCGGTTTTTGTAGCAAAACAAGACCAAAAGTTCAAAGCACAACTCGAGACTATCATAAATAATTCCAACAAGAGTCTTAAACAACAAATAAACAAGTTTATGCTAGCGCACGCTAAAACAACGTCAAATACAATTAATCAACACACCCTACCTCAATTAGACTTTAAATTACCCAAACAACAACAAACAAGAGAGTACGTACCAGTGACATTGCGTTTCGACTAACTTTTTACAAAAAGACACCAATTGACAGCAGCAAACGAACAAAATGTAACGGATTTCCCTCCTGAAGTTATCTCAAATATTCTACGTCATACCGAGTCAAAGGATAGATTCTCAGTTGCTCAGTCATGTCATTTGATGGCTGATATCATTCATCAAGTTGTTGGATATAAAAAAGTATATCTCAGGCGATATCCAGATATCTTAAAGATAAGACAGTACAACGGCATAATGAATAATAGTGTTATAGTATTATGCGCTATGAACCCAAAATATACATTATTCTCTTTACTTGCTGGATGCAGTAACATTAAAAAACCGTTTTTGGGTACAATAAGTGATGATGATTTGAAAGAAATTGCAGGTGTTAAAACAATTGATTTGGGTAATTGTAACCACGTGACAGATGAAGGTATAAAGGCGCTTCAAGGCGTCCATACTATAAACCTTGAAAACTGCAATCAAATTAGAGATGAAGGCATCAAAGCACTTAAAGGCGTATACTCCATTTGCCTTTATGGTTGTAACCAGTTGACTGATGAAGGCATTAAGGCATTGTCTGGAGTTCACAGTATTAACCTTTTTGGTTGTATACGAGTCACAGATGAAAGTGTTAAGGCTTTAAAAGGCGTTCATAAAATCAACCTAGGATACACTCAAGTGACTGATGAAGGTATTGAAGCACTTGGCGGAGTTCACAATATTAACCTTTTTGGCTGTAACAAAGTTAAAGGTTACACCCTAAAAGCACTAAAAGGAGTTCATACTATTAACCTTGAATGTTGTAAAAGTATCTCTAATAAGACATTGGTTGATGTACTTGATGGCATTCATACAGTTTATCTAACTAGATCCTTAGTTACAAAAAAATGTATAGAAGCTCTGGAAGCTAAATGTCTGAACGTACATCTGTGCTAAGTACTTACAGCATCATGACCCTTAATACATGTTTCGTAATAAATTGTCATTAACCATACTTTTTGTATTGTAATGATGTTATTAGTCTACTTTACACCACTGGACTCCAATTACCTAAAAAGAGAACCTGACTAATGAACAGTCATCCTTACACAGGGGTCGATCCTGTATGGAAGTATGTTTGACAGCTGTGGTACGACACATAACATTGATAGTCCTGAACCTTCAAAAAAAGTGATTAAAAAACACAGTGAGCTTTGATGGGTAACATATGATAACAAGTTGGCTTTTATTGGCCGCCATTTATTAAGTTCTAACATAGTTTGAAACGCTTACATGCCAGGAAACCATATTATTTCACCAGTTTTACCTTTAATACATTGACTGTTTTGTTTCAAATCAGTGTAAATCCAGCAAGGTATTTTTCGAAGTTGTCCAATCGTTTCATCGAAACTTCTTCTTCTGAAACTCCCTCTGGCGCAAGATGAACATATACAAGAGTACGCCAATAATAATCATCATTGCCACTATCTATTCTTTGCTTTAAAGCTTTCATATCACGTCCTTGGAAGCTCTCAAGTTCATCGATTTCGGGAATCGCCAAAGTGAAGTTTTCTTTATCATAAAAAAAAATATCACATGGAACTTGTTTGCGTTGTACATAATATACTGTGAGTTGAACCTTTTGGAAGTTTGTCAAAAAACCACGTCGTCTCATTTGATAATTGTATTTAATATCTTCTGGCCACGTGCGCACGTTTGATTCGTCTTTTTGTTGTTGATAAGATGGTGTACCCATCAGATAGTTGTTGCAACAATTCTGACGAAGTGTACCAAATACAGCGATTGGGAAGTTATGTTCTAGCTTCACTGACATATCAGTAATACCCATGAACATGTTCAATAAATCTAAAAACATTGGAAAGTCAGGAAGGATCTAAGAACGTTTTTTTTTTTGAGAAAAAGTTTGAAGTACTTTGGTAGAACGTTTTGAAGCTGCAGGTCGCCAAGAATATCTTATTTTTATCCCTCAGTGATAGTCTAGTGTCTATTCCTTCGGCGGAATCATTATATCGCCTCACCCTTCGCTACAATCAGTGTTGTAATAATAAACGGTCTAATAAGTCGTACGATGCTATAACTACTTGGTAATGCTCTATTTTCGATTCCAGAGTTGTTTCTATTGTTTTACCGAGTGCTTCCATTGTGTCGCCGACAGAAGCCAATACTACGTGACTTTCACCTTCAAATAATACATTGACCGTAATCTTGGTTCCGTTTTTTGCCATTTGTGCTTTGGCCTGCACGAATAAATAGCCACCTTGTAATTTGAAATTTAACTGAATTTTCGGAAGGAGTTTGATTGACTTGTAATTGAAAGCCTTCAATTCTACCTGATGACCCTTTCAAAATATATTTATTACATAGTCCAGCCATAAGTTCTTTTGTATTATGATGCCTAGATACATTTTGTAGCACGTGATTTTGAAAAAAGTTGTTATTGTCCATGCAAGTTTGCAGAGAAAAACAAGAAAGAACAGATTTGCAGGTACAGTTGGAGGTTTGACAGATTTTCACTTGAGTAGTTTATATTTGTATCTTGGTAAACAGTAGATATGCTATGTCAATGTTGTAAATTAGTTATGACATGCTTAACATGAGAAAGAGCTGCTTTTATCCCTTCAAGTGTTAATTTGTTACAATCAATGAGTGCAATTTCATGAACACCAGAAAGCACCTTTAACCCTTCATCTGTTACCAAAGTGTTAGAAAGATCAATGGTATGAACGCCAGAGAGATATTTTAACCCTTCGCCTGTTACTGAAGTGCCACAAAGATGTATAGTATGAACACCAGAAAGCGCCTTCATACCTTCATCTGTCACATAAGTGTGAGAAAGATTTATTTTATGAACACCAGAAAGTGCTCTTAGCCCTTCATTTGTAACCCTTCTACAACACTTGAGATCAATTGTATGAACATCAGAAAGCGCCTTCAACCCTTCATCTGTTACTGAAGCATAAGAAAGATATATGGTATGAACACCAGATAGATCGTTTAACCCTTCATCTGTTACTGAAGTGCCACAAAGATGTATAGTGTGAACACCAGAAAGCGCCTTCATACCTTCATCTGTCACATAAGTGTGAGAAAGATTTATTTTATGAACACCAGAAAGTGCTCTTAGCCCTTTGTCTGTAACACTTCTACCACAACACTTGAGATCAATTGTGTGAACACCAGAAAGCGCCTTCAACCCTTCATCTGTTATATTTCTACAACCACTGAGATAAATTGTATGAACACCAGAAAGTGCTTTTAGCCCTTTGTCTGTAACACTACTACAACACTTGAGATCAATTGTATGAACACCAGAAAGCGCCTTCAACCCTTCATCTGTCACTGAAGTGAAAGAAAGATATATTTTATGAACACCAGAAAGTGCTTTTACCCCTTCATCTGTTACTTCACAACCAGCAAGATTAATCTCACGAACACCAGCAAATAATTTAGCAATACCATTACAAATGCGTTTACCATGGATTTTGGTATTTTGTAGAGTACTTGGATATTTCAAAACTGTTCTAGCTTGCGATATACCTGTAATAAAAACCTCATAGTATCCAATAATGTCACGAATGATAGAACAAAGGCGATGACATGTTTCAGAAGCTGCAAATCGTGCTATTGTTGTTTGATGCAAAATATGAGCTAACATCTCTGTAGGGAGGTCTAATAAGTTTTTCTGTGTTCTGTTGTGAGGTTAGAATAGGTTATAGAATAGTTTGCGCCTACCTTTGATATTTGATGTAGAAGTTTTTTTTTAACATGGTTGAAGAGGCAAGATGACGAATTACGTTATTGGTAAAGATCACGTGATAAAATTACTTTATTTGACTATTTGCAAACGGACCCACGTTTTTTCCGAATTTTTCGAAAGACAAAATTTGAAAAAATAGAATTCGATGCAAAAACCGAATGCCTATACCCACCAATGGATCACTATATGTGAGCGAAGGTCGGGTTCTAGTTCCGAGCACAGCGAGGATCCGACCGTAAGTGAACCAGGCGCTTTGTAGTTTAGTGGACTGCCCTAGCTATGCATCTTTCTACGAATTCTATTTTTTCGAATTTTTGTTTTCGGATTCGGAAAAAACTATGGCCCCTTTACAAAAGTGCCATTTAACAGATAGATGCTTTGTAGTTTGGTTCATTACGAAATGAAGCAGTAAAAATGACAGTATGCTTAAAGCGACTTTTTGATCAACAAGAGAAAATGAAAAATACCAGACTGAATAGCCTCCACAATTATCTATTAATAGCCAAACACTTCCAAGTATTTGTGACATGTGTTACACCTACCCCATCATTCAGCTTGTCTACACACTACTGTCTTTTTATCAGCGCTGCATCAAAACGAATTGCTCATTGATAGAAATCCAAATTCAAAAATGTCTCCAAAAAAGGTTGGACTATGGCACAGTCCTATCACTATCACAACCATAAAAATAAAGCAAATCCAATTTTGTTTATTTTTTGTTCTACAAGCACAAAGACATGTAGAAAAAAAAAAAGAATAAACAACCATTCCAGAAAATGTTTTTGTTTTTTTTTTGATTTTTTTTTTTGAACTTCCTTGACCATCCAGAGGCACACTTGCAAGGGTGACAAAAAAGAGCCAATAAAAACACGAGACCGATCATCCCACCAAATATATAACTGGGCATCAAGAGTGCATTATAGTTTTACTTGGAGAGTATAATCACTACTTAAAGCGTCTCACGCAGATTTTTCGTTTTAGCACGAACCTCGGCATCAGTAACTGAGTGTGATCGCTTCTCTAGCTTATCAGTTTCCTCCTTACTCAACGGTTGAAGCAAAAGAGTGTTATGATGAGGCGGTAATAGCGCTTTTAGCTCAAAGTAGTACTTTGCGTACTCTCCAGCCTTTAAATTAACGTCGTATTGGATAAAGTTGAGGTATTCTCTCTCTAGGGCGTTAAGGTCGTTTACATCAAGGTTTGGAAACGTCTCATCAGTAATAAAATCAACGTTCCATACTGCTTGATCCTCCCAAACCTTAGATGCCATCATTAAGGCGCCCAAGACGACTTGGAGAAAAAAAACGTCAGAAAAAAAAATGTAGATACAAGTATAGGGGTAAATATATTTCGGGTAGATGACGTACTTCTACGCCAATTGGATGGGCGTAATGCTAGATCTTGGACTTTTAATAATCTGTCAATATATGCCATACACATGACACCACATTCACCACTAAGTTGAGCCGCCTACACTTAGAGTAAACGACATAATTTTGGGTTTTTCCAAAAAGGAAAAAAAAAACACGTGTAGTTTACATAAGCTCCACAACAAAACTTACCTTGAACACGACGCCCAAAAATATCTCAATGTATAACTTCATTGGAGGATTATTTAAATCCACACCAGCATCTAAAGGATGAACTCTCTCGCTAAAAATCTACAAAAAAAAAAGGGTGAATACTTGACTGGCTCGTCACTAGCAAAAAGCAGCAGGGTCGTAGATATCACTACTATCAAAACAGAAAAAATAAAAAGGCTAAAAATCGCAGTAGTAGACGTGCCTCAGGGCAAGTGGCTTTTTCTCCATCTTTTGCGCCAGCACGTACAGCAATATCAAGAGCTGTAGCCATACATTCGATGACCTAGTGCTTACATTTTACACTTTTTTTTTTCATGTGTGATAGTAGCAAGCTTATTAAACTACGTACTTGTTGTATATCTGGCTTGTTTATTGTGTTATCAACGAACATTGTCGCTGTCGATTGAGACTTAAATTTCTCGTACTTGGCACCTCTAAATCAACGTTAAAATAACGTCATTAAACGTAATAATGCTAATAAAGCCATTTTAAGCCAAGAGTATTAAAAAAAAAAAAAGTTACAGATAACGGTCACTATGTGTTGTACACTTGGTAGGGTGTTCTACTCAATAAATAAGACGTACTTGAGGTGATTTAAGCGACTCTTCTTGTTATTATTATGTTGTTGTTTGTTCTGTGCCTTTCTTATTAAAGTAGGCGAGTCTACCTTACGTTTCTTGTCTGATTTTGTAGAATCGTCTTCTGCAGTGAGCGAGTTAAGAAAAAAGTGATCAAATGATCATCGTTTGGTTGTCAAACAACAAGTATCGCTATAAAAAAGCGTTGGAAAGGATATAAGCGCAATGGTTTTGGAGAATTGCTTTCGCGGGGCAATAAAACGTCATCGTCCTCGTCACCTTCCATTACTTCGCGGAGGGGGTTTGTAGCCTTGTTTAAATTGATTAGTACTGGAAATAAAAAAAAAGCCGAAATTATTGTATTTAGTTATTTTGCTACTACCGAATGCTTGGATGACTTGTGGTGCTTATGGTGCCACAGGAATTTCTTTAAACAGAAATAAGGTCACAATAAGCGCCAAAACGTGCTTACTAACGAAAGAGGTACGCAACGCTGCATAATAAAATTATAGATCTAGTATAAAGACTATCCTAGTGATTTTTGCCTTGAGCTTTATCAAAGTACCTGAATTGAGGGAGGATGCTGTTATTGTAGTATCTGCAATTAAATACAGACCACTAGCGCGTTAGAAGAGACTTTGATAATCTACAGTAATTCCAAAGTCAAACTCTGGTCCTCGTTGCTTTTTTAACTATTTGGGATAGCGGTTACTGTAACACGGCAATATCAAGACCCTTCGAAATACTGTAAGGAAGTTCTTTGTGAATTTGTTTTTATTTTGCATGGCAAGTACTCGTAATAGCGTACAGCAACTTGTGGCGCGTATATAAAGCTGTTTGAAGTCTTTAGATATTAAAATAACTACACATCACGCAATACAACCTTGGTGTATGAATTGACAATCTACCAGTATGTACCGTACTGTACAGTCGCTTGTTAGTGTCAATTTTTACACTGAGGGTATTGTTCTGAACTTCGCTATCAGAGATAAATACCATTTTATGCACGCTTACGAAACTGTGAATGTAGCGTCAGTACCTAGCTTGGAATGTTTTCTTAACATGTTGTGGGAGTTCATTAGGCTTATCAGTAATACTATTAATAGCAATTTTCTTTTTATCTCTGTCCATCGTCACGTGATTTTTTTTGTCAGTTTTCAGATAAAAAAAAGACAGTGGTTCAACTATCAGAATATATAAGGCGTTGTATTGAGAAAGAATTTGATTTAGAAAAAGTACTTCCAAAAGTTGTAGAAACAAAGGCATGTCTTCTATATCAACGCTAATGCCTACGGTCAAGTTAGATGCTTATGTCTTCGCATTACAGTATAAGGTCAGTTATAAACTTACAAGAAACAGCAATTGCAACTTGAAAATGTGAAAAAACGGAATTGTACAAAATCTATCATTCATGCGTTGACTGTTGGCCTATAAAAACCAAAATATGACTGATATTTTGACCATATCATTGACTTTAACAAAAGCTCTATCTAAAGGGTGTAACAGGCACACGTGAAAAGACAAAAACCACAACTTTTTTTTTGAACAAATTAAATAGAACTATACGTGCTATCTTCTTCTGAGCTATGTCTCAATGAGAGCGCATGTTGATATCGACATAAATACGTTTATATGCAATGTTAGAACTGATATAAACGACGTAGTACAAGTCCTAGGAGCAACCAAAAAAACTCCACAGAGTATAGTTAAAATACCTCATCCGTATTTAAAGTACACAATGTCTGTAATTGGATAGCTGAATTGAAAGATGTTTACTACCTAACCTTGACCAACTATAAACAAATTACAGGCAAAGGTATAACCGCACTAACTGCTTTGCACTTAAGGGAAATCAGTAAATTACCCTTAACTACAAAGCAATGTCAGTTAAAGGTTCAACCTCAGAATTAGCTAATTCATCACAATCCTTGGTGTCAATACCTGTTGAGATTCTTTTGATTATTATCGTGAGAAATGGCATGACATGGCAAGATTTAGCTTCGCTACAACAATCAAACCATTTTCTGGACGATATGATACGAAACAACTCAGATTATATTTATCGAGGCTTGTACCATCGGAAATGGGGTAAGGGTGCTGAAGAAATAGAGTCTGCAATCCACGTGATTATTCAGAAAAAATTAATGAGGTATACATACTGTGATACCAAGCAACAGTTTGTACAACTTGAAGCACCACCTATTGCATACAAATTAAAACCAATCACGTGGAAAGAAAAGTACAGAAACAAACTTGTTCCAAACATCATTGCTGAGTTGACTTGTGATAAAACACGTACATAACGGTGATACTATATTATTCAAACTCAAACTTGAAAATGTTGGTAACAAACCAGAGATCATACAGCCCACAGGTATTGAAGTAGGCTATGCTTTATATGTATGGAATCCTAGAGTGACAGATCCTCGTGGGTATCTAGGAAATTATAGAACCATTCATTTTGACGCATCAAGGCCACGTGACTCAGATATTACACTTAACCCTGGAGATGTACATACATACAAAGTACCTGCCTGTTTTGGTATGTCAGATCCAACCACAACCGATTTTTCCTTGTATGATCCTAGGTCACAAGAGGATTGTCAACCTCCTGAAATGTTATCTCTTCATGGTAAAAGCTTAGAAGTACGTGTTGCCAATTCTTCAACACCACGTGTATTTCAGCTTACAGTGTTTTTTCAACTTAATATTAAAAAGAAAAAACGTGAGGAGATGTCTGGCCATTGTTCTTATCTTATTAGTAGTATTGTAAATCTTACCATGAACAAACAAAAACAATAAACTATTAGAATTTCCCACAGTACGTTGGATGTAGGACAATTGTGGACATATACTAATCAACTTTGTGGCTGCCCTTGATAAAAAAGCAAAATCCAGAGCAAGGAAAACTATCCTTGGACCCAAGTTTGAGAACTATCACTGGTGCTATTGTAACGTTGTCGTTGTATGTACAAAAAATAGAATGAAACTGGGGCACAAGGTTCTCGAAGACGTTTTATTTAGATACATTGTTGGATACAAACTTCATTTCCTTGATACAAACCTCAGGTTTAAATCCAAGCGCAACAAGGACATAGGCGTCTTCAGCAGTGCAATTTTGCATTGAGTAAGGTGAATATGTTGTTTGTGCCACTGTTGTCCGAGGTGCTAATGTTGGTGGATATATCTTTGCGCATCTCAAGATATCGATACATGTGTTCCAAGCTCTACGACAGTGTTCTCTCGTTCTATTGAAGAAGTACAGATTAAAGCTTCAAAGACACAAGGTATTAAACATAGTAAATCCTTGTCTGGATCGCCTTGGTACTTTATGAGCATGTTTAGTTTATTGATTAGTATGAGCACAGGTAGCACTTCTAGAGTACAGGCTATTCTTGATATGTCATCTCGGAGTACTTTGCGTAACGCACAAAGCCTACGTTTCTCATTCGTGGTGGATTGGTGCCTGATGAAAGTTCGAATAAGTTGGAGTACTTGGTGTGATTTTAACAGCAGAAATTCACATGGGTGCTATCTAAAATGAACCACCATAATCATGTGTTTAGCAGCAATACAACACCAATATCTCAGCTTAAAATACAATCAAATTCAATTCAAGTCAGTCTAAACAACACGACAAACGCTACACCTTTGCGTTATCCCACAATTTAATTCTTGGATACAATCGATGTAAAACAGTATTTTGGATTATTGAGCTAATGGAAAGCAATGAGAGTGTGTTCTTCTGGAAGTTTCCGAAAGAAAATAACAAGATGATTTGATGTTGATGCGAGAATTCAGTGTCTCAATATCGCACCTGATTCTCAACATCTACGAAGTCGTGAGCCGTTGCTAAAGCCAATGAGAAATGGAAGCTGATACGAAACATTTCATCTGGAATCTGTCCTGGAAACCAAAAACTTGTTTACTAAAACCTGTACAAACTCTACAAGCACGTGTTTTTAATAGGCACTGTCAGTACAATTGATACATTCAATTACCCTCAAGGGACCCACAGGTCAGCACAGAAATACGTGATGGGTCATTAATATGAAAACCTTGAACATACCCAATGGCAACATTTCAACCAAAATATGTCACCATTACAGTGCAAACGCTGAATAACAAAGTAGTTTATTACTTCATTACAATATGTTGCTGGGATGTTGGCATCATTATTCTCTTCCCAGCAAATAAGCCTACATTCATGATAAGCAATAAGCTCTTACTGAAAAAAGCAAGAAGCAAAAGATAGGGGGTTGACATACCTTCTCTGTCGTACAATGAAGACTGAGGAGTTAATAGTGCCTTGAATGCAGGTGATGTGTCAAAGTTCATGGATGGTTTCCAATGTTTAATCGTAGCAGCGAGTACATCAACACTGCGATTCCACCAGTACGGTATAGGAATAAGGGTAATATCTGGAAATTAAAACATACGTGTTAGTCAACGCACGTGATGAACAAAAAACAACATTTTAGTATAGAATCTGGCAATCACGTGATTTTTTTGTTTAATAGGAAATCACGTGATTATAAAAAACCGAGTGTTGGATTGGATGTTCAGGTAAAACTTTTTTGAGATGAACGATACAGTCGACAATTAGTCGCAACAATGAATCCAAGAGCAATTTAATTTTGGTTAAGGCAGTTTTTCAATAACGCACCTGCTTCTCTGCAGTGGAACTGCTTTTCAGAGTCTCTCATCCCAAATACAGCAGCTGGTGGTCCGTAGGTAAACACATCATGATAGTGATGCTCTCCTATAAAGAATTGAGAATGACCAAGGAGAACGCTCATAGTTTGTAATAAAAAAGAATAACCTTGATACTCGAACGCCAAATTGTACTTTGGTACAAACACATCAACTGTAAGTACACTTCCTATTGTATATGTGAATTAAAGAGAGTATATTTATATAGAACAACATATTTATGGTGACGTACCAGTAGAATCTCTTACACCAATAACATGTTCTTCAATAACTAGTTCATTTGGAAAAAGTTCCTCAACTGCCTTCATCAACGACCTTAGGTTAAATCAAATGTGTTAATTAAGTTGCTTATAAGAGTGTGTATATAGATGTTCTTATTGAGTACCTTTGGAAAGATCTTTTTGTATTTACAGCAAAGTTTTTCCAACGCCATTTGACTTGCGGATGTATGATTTCTAAAACTTGAGGAAAATACTTCCAAGCACCTCCACCTCCATACTCATCTATCTGTTTCTTTGATATTCTATACCTACGTTCCATAAGTATAAATAGAATCATTTAAACGCTAGTAGTGACATGAGAATTATACATACCACATCTCAGGGTGGTCAATGTTAAGAGGTTTTTCTAGACATAGAAAAAATTGACGAAGAGTCTGACGATCATGCCAGTAGTTCTTTCCTTTCTTTTGCAAGTCATGACTAAACAATCAATAAGAACATAACTGCATGCTATTAAAACATAAACGTACAATACAATAAACTTTTGTTGCTCCCAGTTAAAGGAATCATAAAGAGTTGACAACAACACAAACAAAGAACGTTGGAACCTTGATAAAAAAAATTTTAGTCGAACGTATGGTACTGGTACTCAGGGTCTATTTTTCTTTTCTTCTTCTTTTTTTTTTACTTTACTTACTTTGGTAGTATACCACGCAGTTGTACGATATCACTATGAGTAGCATTATACCAATCTGAGCAAGTCTTGATGTTCCTCAACTCAGCAACCTCCTCAACTCTAGCACGTGCATTCCTTTTCCATGAACGACTTAATCTTGGTTTTATCACCACCCTTGCCCGCACAGACCTATGCAAAACAGTAAGTGCACTGTCAATAGCAACAAATCTTTAAAACCAAAAAAAAAAAAAACAAAAGTGAACACCCTCAGTGTCAATCCTACGTACTTTTTGAACCTCAATAGATCCCAATTGTATTCAGGAAATACATACTTTAGAGTCTTAATCTTTGAGTTACTATGCCTATAAATACAAAAAGTGAGTTATCTATGTTATTGCTGTCAACAAGATGACAGTGACATGTTTAATTTTAATAAAAAAGTGATTCTTTGAACTCAGAAAAATATTGGATTGCGTTACATGTTCATTATAGGCTGAGCTCCAAGCCAGCAAAGATCAATCTTTGATGTTTCAGTCCATCCATCAGCTGTTTTAATTTTCAAGATACGGCATATGTCTTCAAATTTTTCACGTTGATTACTCCTCTTATGCCAATGACGAGCTGGAGCACTCCTATAAATAACCTCAAAAAGTTAGGTGATTTGTTAAAGAATATCCACATGATGGATTACGAGGAAACATACGTAAAGTCATAGTCAATCCATGTATATTCTGGATATATTGCCTTCAATGCAACAGAGATAGAGTCTTTGTATCTGAGAGGTAGAAAGTTAAGACGAAGTCGATTAATTAACTAAAAAATGAAGAAAATAGCTCTTGCGTTGCGTGTTTTTTGTTGTTAAATATGGCGCTTTAGCCTATCTGTGTACCTCCCAGCCATTATTCCACGTCCTCCATATTCTCTAATAGTATCCCACGTGACATTATACCAATCATCTGCTACTTTGAGTTCAAGTTCCTCAGCAATATTATTGAATTTAATTCTTTGATTGACTTTATCATGCCAGTGACCTGTAGGTGCATTTCTATAACAAATGAGCACTGTGAATACGCCATATAACCCGCAACGTACTTGAATCGCCATATTTGCCAAGAGTATTTAGGAAATATAGTCTTCAACGCCTTTGACACTGAATGATTGTACCTATATTTATTAAAAATGAGAATCAAGTTCTTTCTTCATTAGAGCTCTTTGACTCTTATCTCAGTGACAAGCTATCACGTGACTACTTTACTTACTTGAACATGATTAACTTTAATCCATATTTTATCATATCCCTTGCTGTACATGCATACCAACCATCTAGAGTTTTAATATTTGCAATCTTTGCAGCTCTGTTGAAATGACGTCTTTGATCATCAATGACATGTCCTGGCGTGCTTTTAAATAACGTGAGAAACGTAATAAACAATACTAGATACAAAATGGAGTCTCACAACGAAGCTAAAGCAACTTATTTACAAGTTCGCTTTTAAAGGATACGATAGTCTCGTAATAGAAACACAGATGTATTTATGACCTACTGGAGGTATTGACGTACTCGTAACGCTCTGTTGAAAGAAAATCGGTTACAAAGTCAAATTTGGCCTTGACAGGCGCGTCTAAAGTGTCATCTGCTAGTAAAATCGTGTAGGCGCGATTTGGAACTGATATTTTACATGATGTAACTAGTTTAGTTATTCTGGCATGTACAAATGAGAAACACGCATTAAGCGTACCTTTGGTGTTATATTTACAGATAAATAGTGATTTAGATAGTGTCTGTACAAATCTAACTGAAATCATACGTAATAATGCACCCAACGCATAGAAAACCGCTAGGTGACCATCATCTGTAGTTAAATGTCAACATTGAACATTAACAAGCTCAACAAGACGTAAACTGAGTCAATCCATTTCTGAAGTTGAGCAGCTTTTCCCTTCCTTCAACACGTAACAAACAATTGGGTCACAACAATTAAGAACGAGGTGATTGCAGATAAATTTATTCTGACAGTTTAAAAAAACAGCAAGTAGTTTACTTGAAAACTTTTCCGTTATCTTTGAATACTTTTCCACCGAAGTCACCTTCCCATGCAAAGTAGTCACCAACAAGAGCCTTTTCTTTAGGATCTTCAACGTTGACCTATTCAAAAAACGATAAGAAAAAAGCGCGTAGATAGGATTTACACAAAAAAGACGAAATGACGAAATCAAAAAAAAAAATTTGTTTCTCTGTTCTCTAAAACCACGTACTTGTTTCCAGGTGTAGTTCTCGGAGTCATCACAATCTTTCATGACTTGTGGGACCTTGGTTCCACGGAACAACCATACGCAAGAGACTTCGAGTTTTGGCTCTTCTCCGAAGATCAACAAGTTACCGAATCCGTATTTGCGGAGACGATCCAAACGTTGACAGTAACCACCGATCAAGTTGCTTGTCATGAAGAGTTTCTCACACTCATCGTTGTACTTGTAGTCAGACCACCACAAAGACCTAAAAACGACAATCAATTACAAAAAAATTCAAAAAAAAAACTCTTTTTTTTTGGGCTTGTATCCACGTACCAGCCAGCGGCGTCGTAGTTTTTCCAGAACCATGGCATAGCCTCAGTCTTTGTGTCCTGGTTAGAGTAGATACGTTTCCACTCTTCGAGGTCAAAGTTTGTTTTTGGGAGCTCAGCAAACTCGTCCTTTTTCTTGGCCTTTTTCTTAGCTGGAGCAGCAGCTGGTTTGGCAGCTGGCTTAGCAGCAGCGGCAGCAGGGGCAGCTGGAGCTACACGCATCTTTTCGCAGAAAGCGAGGGTACCCAAGACTTTCTTGAATTCTGGTTGGTTGATGCAAGTCTTGTACCATCTGTTTACGTTACCGAAAGGTTTGCGGGTCTTGTTGTCAAGAACCTGGAGAGTTTGAGTAAGAAAAAATTCAACATGTCACAAAGGTCGTTAAAGAGTCTCAGGGTTAACGTACCTCAACGTATAGTGGGTATAAGGCGCATACGAGACCAATATCAGCGATAGATAGTCTCTCTCCAACAACGAATGTGCGGGTAGCGAGGTGACCGTTAAGGACAGACATAACTCTGCGGATATCAGATTTAGCCTTGTTGGTGGCCTAGAAATAAAATGAGAAAAACAAAAGTCTTTTGTTGTTGTGAATGGGTTACCTCAGCGTTGTTTGGTACGTATTCCCAGATTGGGTACAACCAAGCATCACCAGGGAGTTGGATTTCGTTTTGGGCAAAGTCCAACCATTGGTCAACCAAAGAGGCTTCGTAGTCGCTGGAACCGTACAATTTCTTGCCAGCGCGTGCGACTAGAGTTGTGTTAATTAAATAAATAATAATTGTCTGTTTTTTTGCGTACCAAAGCGAAGAATTGAGTTAGACTCAAAGATTGGTCCTTCTGGGGTGACGAGGACAGGAACCTACAACCGTCAGCATGAGAAAGAGACACGTTGGAGATCTGTAAGTTTGATCCTGTATTTACCTTTCCAACAGGGTTTAGACCTTTGAATTGCTTGTTACGGCAACCAACTGGGAATTTGAAGTCAGCTTTGACGCCGAGGTCGGCACCAGTGTACTGGGCGGCGATCAAGGCTTTGTTTCCGCGTGCGTCGTTAGGGCGTGTGTAGTATTCCTAAAATACGTTAAAAGAAATACACAGGGGTTGCTACATACCATTGAGAAGGCTAAAGAAAAAAGCTAGAACAAAACGCATTAAGGCAACTCTGAAATTATCCGAAATTTCTCAGAGTGACATTGCTTGTATTTGTTTATGTACTGCACAAGCGAGCAGCTTGTGTAACACCGCTAGCAACCACCGGTTATTGGCACGTGACAACGTTGAATGGAGCAACAGAGGGAAACAGGTCGTTGCAGTATTGTAAATCATTTCCCAGATCTGTAAGAGCGGAAAAAGCGAAAACAGACACCAACCAAGATTTATTGCGAAGAGGGTTATTTTGGTTACCACAAAATTCTCTAACTGTGCGATACTATCGACATAGTTAGCAAAGTTCATGTGGTACAACAACTGGCGCTGTCGTAAGTAGGCGTCTTTGATCAAGTGAAGTCACTTAGGTTTATTATAAAGCGCAAAAACGCCTAGTTTCTGTGAATGTTAAATCATCTGTGTGGTTATTGAAAAACCAGTGCCTCTTCCATAAAGACTCACGACAAAGGACCAACCAAACCCCTTTCACTTAAATTTTACTTGTCGTACTTAACAAAGAACAAAAATATCGTTTCAATAACCAACACAACAACATGAGCGAAGGTACATTATACTTTTCGAACACAATATGGCTTGCTTTTCTTTTGTGTTTTCCACGGCTTCTTCTTGTAAAAATTAACCTCAGCAGTCCAAAACTGTTGTAATTTTACGCCGTTATTCCTATTTTGTGCCACGCAGCTGGATCTGTTTTTTGCAGATCGTTCGTTCCTGGTGCCCAAACCCGCAAATTACTTCATCGATTGCCTCACAAGGGTAGATACTATTTAATTGATCCATTAGAAGCCTATTTGCTTCTACAAAGTTTTGCAAAAACCGAACCGCTTTTTAATTTCGCTAACAGCTTCATAGGTAACCAAGTTAAATTGCAATCCTCTGATGAAGAGACGTACGACGTATCCCCAGAGGTCGCCCAGATGAGCACCACCATTAAAAACATGTTGGAAGGTAATTTTGCGTTTCTAAATACCTCAATAAGAACAAATTGAGCTTTTGCTGCGACTCTAGTTTGCTGAATTAAACCCTGCTCTACAAATCGCTTACTTTCGCTTAGATTTGGACACTGACGGCGACACAGCCATTCCTCTCCCTAATGTCAGCGGAAAGATTTTAAAGAAGGTCATCGAGTACTGTAACTGGCACGTAGAGCACCCTTCCGCAAACGACGAAACAAAGAAGGAGGGAACTGACGAGAACAAAACTGACGAAGATGGAAAACTCACCATCGTCAAATGGGATAAAGATTTCATGAATGTTGAGCAAGAAATGCTCTTTGAATTGATTTTGGTACGTTTTTTTTTAACTCTCTGTCGTCTTTTTTCTTAAAGTTTGTTGAATTTTTTTTTGGTTTCCTTGGCTAACTCCTCCGTTTCTAGGCCGCCAATTACTTGGATATCAAACCACTATTGGACCTCGGTTGTAAAACTGTTGTCAACATGATGAAAGGAAAGAGCGTCGAAGAGATTCGTAAAGTATTCCACATCAAAAACGACTTTACCCCTGAAGAAGAGGCTAAGGTCCGAAAAGAGAACGAGTGGTGTGAGGAGAAGTAAAATAATGTATAATTTTTACCTCTTTTTATAAACTTTGTTCTGTAGAACTCCATGTCTCTGTTTTTTGTTTCAGATTATCCTTTTAAAATTGCGTTGGCTGTTTTTGTACCTAATTGTAGCGTAAATGATGAACAAACCGTTCGAACATCACGTGTTCTTTTCGAAGTGTTTTATTCAATAAATAATTCCGCTTTTTTTTCTTTCGGCAGCGGTCACCAGTTGCGTTTTTATACGATTCGGCTGCAGCGAGGTAAAAGTACGCCATTTACACGACTTGAACCTTGAAATTGCTTGATCTCGTACAAATCATCAAAAGGAATTTCTACGCTCACCATCGTCTAGTAAGTAACTTACGTCCATACGTTGTAAGTTTTGGCCTGTGACAGCTGATCGGCTTCTAGTCAAAATTCGTCTGGCTGTATTTACAAAGCGATCATTTCCAGTCGAATTGATAGAGCGTGCTGTGGTTTGATCATCTGTTGCCGAAAAGTGTTGATGATACATCTTCGTTCTATTTATTCTAACAAGATTTAGACGCTTGTAATATATCCTCAGACGTTTGGCGTACCTATTGACGCGATCTTCATCATAGTTGTTGTCGTTAAAGTCAGAACAAACCATTTCACTGCACGAATATGGATGCTCGTAATATGTCGTCTCACCAGTTCTTGTATCAAGAGAGAATGTATAATAGCATGCTGTGGCATTACTACCTTCCATTCTCCTTTGTGGATTACAACGCCAATGTCTTGTTAGGTGCTTGTAAGGTATCATTTTAGGGTGCTTTTTTTTGGACATCTGTGGTCACCCTTTTCTTCGCTAGTACTAAATGAGCTCTTTTCTTGTGCACCCACGGTTTTTTCTTCTCACATTTTTAGTTTCTTAAAGTAGTAGAGCTTGTTCATTACGTTCTTTACTTGGATGTCTTTGGTTTAAATCTGCGGAAAATGAACACGTGATTTTTCCGGAGTTATTTGTTCAAAACTAGGCGTAGCACTCAGGTACCAATTCTGGTATTAGTCGGCGTATGGGATCTCACTTATGAGTACGTATAGTATTCCGTAACAGCAGGAATGAAGAGCAAGGTAGAGACTGAGAAAACGTTTTTTTGAAGCGTCTAGATTTTTGTTTTCGCTTCTTTGTAATGCTAGTGTGGTGGATAAAGTTTTTGGTGACTTGCGTAATACTTGCAGGGCTTGCAGGTATTAATTTTTTTTTTCTTTTTTACCATAACGCAGATCTGTGTTTGTGTGCAAAACTTAACGTCGTATACGCAAAAAAGCTAGGTAGCATGTTTTAGATCACTTGTTCACTTCGTTGAAAAAAGCCATAGCATCATCATTTTCTGACTTTGTGTGTGTACGCAACTTTGTTTTAAATACTTGGCGGTTTGAGTTTTCGGTTTTATTTTTGTGGTGTTTTTTTTCATCATATTTTTGATGTGAACAAGAAATTGTTTAGTTAGTTTTTTATTTTATTTTTAACGAAATTCTTGGATTACAAGAACCGAAAATTATTATTTGATGATGTGAATAAAGTTGAACGCTAGTTATAATACAGGCAATTTTGTGCAGTGAACAATTTTATAATATGTCACAGAAGAATCACACAGGTTTTACTTTACGTTGGATAAAACACGTGTAAGAAGTTGTTAGTCAACTTGGTTGTCATACAGCCTGTGTTGAAACTTTTTTATGTGGTTTGTTGACGCTATAAAGTAGCTAGAGCAATTCATGAACTATTGGTGAACAAACAGGTACTAGGTATCACTAGAACCCAATTTCTATGCTGTAGAGTCAGAGCAAAATAATGCAAAACTTAATGTTGCCAAACGCAGTTACAGGAAGTTCCTTACTTTTAGAGGTACACATTACAGGTGTTTAGTATAACATCGAAATAGTACTGCTCGTCTCTTTCATGTTTTGAAACAGCCTGGCTTTTAAAACAAAGTCCAGTTTCTAAAGAACAAAACCTCACAATTTCAAATGTGGTCAGTCTACAATTTTTAGCAACACATCCAAGCATTGTTTATCACGTGATTAAAAACCCATCCTCCATTTTTTTAAATTTACATAGTTAATATCTGGCAGTGTTACAAAGCCTTAAAGCAATAATATCAATACAATGTTAAGTTTTCATGTTATTAATAAGCTGGAAACACGTTGCAAATATCTCTTAAGGTTTTAATACATTGAAATTGAAGTATCATGAAGTGCTATTGTATGAACTCCTCAAGTGGCTTGACACCTTCGTCTGTTACCAAAGTTCCTCCAAGATCAATTGTATGAACACCAGATAAACCTTTTATACCTTCTCTGTTACTGAGCACGAGGACAGGGTAATCGTATGAACGCCAAAGAGCAAAAAAAGACGGTTTGTGACCTTAATTTTTTATTGACGCAAGATGGACTATTTAATTTCTTTTTTATACAAAAGTCACGTGATTTATTACAGCCGGCAGCTTGAAATACATTTGAATGACAACCAATAGCAAGGTAAAAAACTTTTGTATTGACCGTGTATACCACCTGTACTAACCTTCAAAGACACAGCCCAATACACCAAAAAAAGACTGTAACTTATTGTTACAGCTTCCTGTAGAGCTTCAACTTGATATTATGGAGCTAGACACTGAAACGTACATAAAATGGCCCTTGCTATCCAAGAAAGCAGCAACGACAACTCGTTTTGATGATAACTTTGAGAAACATAATAAATGGGTGCTGTACAATGTTACATCTCAAAACACGTGTCAACAATATTGGAAAAACGGACTTCGTCATGGAGAATATAAACGATGGAATAAAAATGGACAACTGAAAGTTAACTGTTTCTTTGAGAACGACTTGTTGCAAGGTATGTACATGACATGGTATAAGAATGGTACATTAAAAGTACATGGTTCTTATGTTAAAGGCTCGTTGGAAGGAGAGTACAAGGAGTGGTACAAGAGCGGTGGCATGAGAGAACTAGCGTTCTATTCAAAAGGAAAGATTGAAGGATTTTACAAGAGTTGGTATGAACGTACAAGGTCCGGGCAGTTTGTTTATGGAAACAATAAGATGGAATCAAAGCATAAGAATTGTCAAATGAACGGTCAACCATGGATCTTTGCAGAGTATAAAAATGGTAAAAATGAAGGAGAGTATAAAAAGTGGTATCAGAATGGTAACATGGAGTACCATTATTTTATAAGGAATGATAAATATGAGGGAGAATTCAAGCACTGGCTGTCTGACGGGAAGTTACATCATTTATATTATGTTAACAATAAGCAAAGTGGTAGACAAAGACAGTATTATAATGATGGTACCTTAAAGAAAGACAACATTTGCCTTAACGGTGAAAGAAATGGTGAATGTAAATCTTTTTTTGACAACGGACAAATTAAGACACATTGTCTTTACCTTCATGATGAGAAACACGGGG
Source organism: Trichosphaerium sp. ATCC 40318 (assembly GCA_038496445.1). Classification (NCBI taxonomy): domain Eukaryota; phylum Discosea; class Flabellinia; family Trichosidae; genus Trichosphaerium; species Trichosphaerium sp. ATCC 40318. Next base: position 76,259 of record JALMLS010000288.1, on the reverse strand, counting down.
AATACAAAAAGTGGTATAACAACGGTCAAAAATTTGTTGAAGCTTTTTACATTGAAGATTGGAAAGAAGGAGCCTATACGTCGTGGTATACGAATGGAACGAAATATATTGAATGTTCCTATGTTAACAATAAGAAAAATGGAATCTACAACGTTTGGCATGAAAATGGCAACTTGAAAGAGAGGTATAGCTACATAAATGGCACACGTGGAGGAGAATACCAAAAATGGTATGAAAGTGGGAAATTGAAACAGCACTGTAATTACATCAAAGGTGAATTACAAGGTGTATACACAACATGGTATGAAAATGGGAAGTTGAAAGAACAGTGTAATTGTTGCAATAATGCGTATAACGGAGAATGCAGTTCATGGTACGAAAATGGTGAATTGAGTGTGCGTTGTCACTATGTCAACGACACCCTTGAAGGAGAATACAAGTCATGGCACAATAATGGGATAGTGCATACAATTGCTTATTTTGTAAAAGGCAAGCTACAAGGACATTGTAAGGAATGGCATTACAATGGCCAGTTGCGTAATTATGTGTATTTCTAGAATCATATGGACGTCCTCTTCATACTAAACTGTTTGATTATTAGTAATTAAGACTTAATATCAACCCCCCTTTAATAAATCCATACGTTATTATACAAGTACAACAACCCTCCAATGTGTTACTTAGCTAAACACCCTGTTTGTACCAAGTCATTACCAAACACTGTATCAATACAACTTTTGCCGAACCAGATCAACAAGCTATCAAACACGTGTTCGATAGAATAGTTATTTATTATATTTGGGTTTCTACAAAAAGTGTCTTTAAATGCTGCAGTTTTTTTTGTACTTGTGTGTCTCTGGATACTACTAGTTAAAATAATAAAGCGTAGTTAACCTGGGAAATAGACAAAGTTGGAGTTTCCTTTTCCTTTCTTAAACGCAGTTGCTGTCATTTTTGGGTTTGACTGAATAGTCACATTGCAATCAGTGCCAGGACTTCCCTTCTTCCTCGAGTTATTGTACGTAATCCTACATATACTGTAAGTATAATTATATTAAATTGAAGAAGCGTACGTATCATTGAAGGTAACTGGCAAGTCCTTGTCTAAAAAGCGAGTTAACAACATTTCTGTTCTTTTTTTTTTTTTTTTTTTGGAAGTGATTGTTAGTGTTTACATACTTGTTATCTGGTTATAGATGTGCACGAGCATGATAACGAATTCAGAGTATCTTTCATCACCACTTGCTGTAAGATTAAGGACCATATCCCTGAAATCTCCATCGAACTTTACGACACAAAAAGTATCTTTTTGGTGGCTTAAGCTAAACGGAAAGAAAAAATTAGACCACTAAGTTTTGTTTTCTTTTTGGTCGTCTTAACTTACCATATCTCTGTGATTGATTGTATAGGTATAGCAACCTTCTTTACCTTATAATTCTTTGGATCATGCTTGTAAACATTCTGTTCTGTAACGATGATACCACGTTTTTGTACTTTTGATTTTGGGTTCACTTTGTTCATATAGTCTGCAAACAGAATCTGTTGATCTCCTACAAACGATCACCATTAGATTTGTTTAACAGTAGGGTACCATTAGCGTACCGTATCTAGAAGCAAAGCCTTGCATGAATTGAATGTATTTCTTTTGGTTTGGGTTCGATGGCATGTGGAGGTAATCCGATTCAAACTTGCGAGGAACACTGCAAAAAAACCAATTAGTTGTGAAAAAAAAATTGAAGAAAAACAAAAACTTGTTGTTCTCGATCTGACGTACCACCAAGGTTTGTTGCCTTTGAATATATCGTATCCTAATATCTTTAATCTTACAAACCCTTGTTCATCAACTGATAACGCAGTGACCATTTTACGAGCCTAATAAAATTTAGTAAATGCAATGTTGCTGGATGAATTGTTTACCCTCCAGTACATGTGAATATTCTTCAACATCTCCTCACTCCGCTTCAATATAGTAGGTGGTGTTGGCCACTGAGTGTTCTTGCCAAGCATAGGATCATTCAAGATATCCTTGAAGGTATCTGAGATATCTGAGATATACTTGCGGGCCTTGATGGACATGTCAATAAAAACCCAAATTGCGAAAAAAAAAAGAAACTAACCTTGTAACTGCGATACATCAGTGATATTTTGATTGCAGCCTTTCTCTCCTTCCATTTACTCATTGCCTAAGATAGTTAACATCAAAACATGGTATTTTTTAGGAGCGTACCATGTATGCCCTGAGTGTTTTTTGCATAATAGTGATCAACCTTGGAAGTTCTCTTTCTCTGGCTTCTTCGAGTTGGAACAACTTACCGAAAATGTTAGCTACAATGTACGCTAATATCTTGATTTATATGTGACGTACTGTTTGTGGTTTACGAAGGAACACCTTTGTTTTTCCAAGTCTGTAGATTTCAGATGAAACGCCTTGAGACTAAGTTCAAAATTAGTCTTCTTCTTCTGATTGTTTTTGAAGTATTCTTTATGGTTTACCTCTAGTATAGCAACAGCTGCTTCTCTATCACCTTGCTTCACAAACGGCCAAGTTGCTTTGCAAATCATCTTGTAACTAAGTCATAGCTATTAGCTACAAAGAAGATATCCTTCCGTGAAGAAAAAAAAGTACTCACCGCTGCACAAAGCGTTCGTATGGTTGACGGAAAGCGAATCCAGCGCGACGGACACGGATATTTTCCACAAGACCTTGATTGATATCGTAAGAACAATAGGAAGGGCTTAAGTATTAAACAAACCCAAATATTTTATTTGATGTCTTGTTCTCTCTTCATCCATTTGAAAAGCTCTTTTCTCGTCCTTTAAAAAAAAAGTTGGTTTCTTCACAACATCAAAAAAAAGCAAAAAACCTCCCGTACATTGGGTTTGATACAACGGATGTAATGAGGGTTAGACTCTAATAGCTTGTCTACAAGCTTTGTAAGGGCTGCCCTGAATTGAGTTGCAGCTGTTTCTGGTCTCTTGTTGCGCTTAGAAGTCTAACCAGATGATCAGTATGGCTCGGAACAAAAAAAATAAGTTCTATAGAACACTTACGTTATCTTGCTGTGGGAACAACTCATGGAGGAGTTGATGTTGACTTGTTTGCATTGCAGTAACTAAGTCGTTAAAGAAAGTATCTTTGTTCTTATCAAGAAAACCCTCAACATTGTACACAACCTTTAAAAAAAAATGAGAAAAAGTCATCTTCCTTTTTTCTTGAATTTTGGATTTGTTGTAATGTACGTACGTCTCCTGCATAATGCTTCAGTCTGAATGCATCAAAAGGAATTGTTTTATCTCTGCATGTGCCATATGATTCGTAGTGAGCATGTCTTGCGAATTGTCCATCGAATTTGTGCAACAAATCCTTGTCTGAACGAAGAGTTAACAAAACTAGCTTCCAAGTGCCTTGAAATCGCACCTGTCGAATTAGAGACCCATCCACATTCGTTCATTAGTTCAATAATACCAGGAGGGCGCTTCTAATACATATATAAGTTACTGTGTATTCTAATAAAGACGTACTTGTTCAACAAGATCACAAATAATTTTGTTGTTGAAATAATCAATTTTAGTCCATTCAATGCCTTCACGGATGTACTCTTCTTGTTCTCTCTTTAGTGTCAATTCGATGAATATCTGTTGTAGCTTCTCATTACACATGTTGATACAAAATTGTTCAAAGCTATTGTTCTACAAAAGAGAGTTAACAAGACGAACAAACTCTGCATTTGGGTTTTTTTGTAATTACCTCAAAGATTTCGAAGCCGTAAATGTCCAACAGGCCAATGGTTAGCTTTTCGTCTTGTCTATCACACTTGATGTGCCCGTTCAGTGTTTGAACGAGCCAACTGAATAATTTCGAGTACAAGCCCTTAGCAAGTGCATCACGTGTGAATGCTGCCTAATAACTCAATTGTTAAGTTCTTGCTGCAAAATGCTTTATTGTTTATCTAACCTGGCTTGCATCTAGAGGTACGTTGATGATAGACATACGTCTATTAACACCGGTGGATAACTGGCGAGAAGATAGAGCTCTCTTGAGAGCACTAAACAAGAAATGGTTACGAGGTGAAACAACAACACAACAGATACAAAAAAAAATTTAGAGTTTTTGTTACGCACTTGCGATCGCATTGTAATAAATCAGCAATAACATCCAAGGTATCTTCGTTTACGATCGTTACGTTGTTTTGAAATTGATCTCCTTGAGCGTCTTCAAACTCAATGTTACTAGCAATGATAAAATCAGTATGTCTTTATTTACTTTGTTATGAAAAAAAAGAGCTTACCCAAGATGAAGAATGGCAGCAATAACCTTGAAGATTGCCTGCTTGGTTTCTTCTTCAAAACCAAAAGCTTTCATTGCAGACTATAAAAAACAAGAGAATAAGTCTTCAAAAGAAGCATAACAAAAAATAAAACTCAAGGAACTAGGTTCTTACTGTTAACACTTTAAAGTCTGCTTGGTCGTTTATGGTGTCTACTGAATAACACCCAGATCTTTGTAGGTATCTATAAGCCGAAGGATCGTTGCCCAGGTATAAACTCCCTAAATAGGAAAAGGCATAAACATCGAGATCATTACTTAAAGATAGGTGTCTTAACCGCGTACGTAAATCTGAGTGTCCTTGAAGGAGCTGATAGAAAATATGAAAATTACGCTCTCCTTGTCCAGGTTTGACAACACGTGATTTTTCAAGTAAGTAGTTAGTGATACGTCCTATTTATAACAGTGAGTTTTAGAAACTGTTTAAAAAAACCAAATGCTAAGTACCGCCAACAGGAGCGCCAGTAGACTCGAATTGTATCTCCATGTACTTTCCAAAACGAGAAGAATTATCATTTCTTAATGTTTTTGCATTACCAAAAGCTTCCAGAATTGGATTCGACTTTAAATATCACGTGAGCATTCAATTTATTATAATTTCAATAAAAAAAAACATGTGGACGCATTTGTGTACTGTCTAGTACAACCAAACTCATATCAAGGCATCCACATGTCGTACGAATTTTTTTTTGTTATTAAATTAAACTATCAATCACGTGGACGCCAAAACAAAAAAAATTCTGAAAAATTTGAAAAAAAAATCCCAATGGAAAGTTTATGGTCCGTAAGAAGATTAACGCACTTGTAAAAGTAAATTCTTTATCCTATCGACATCTTCTGAACTAGTAGATACCCTTGCTATGTACGACATGATCATCTTTGATGCATACTAAAATAAATTAGAAGTGTTCAACAAATATGGAAAATCTCTTCTTAAAACGGCTAGTACCGTTTTCCCTGCACCGGATTCGCCACTATGTTATTATTAAAAGACGTTTAAAGCATAATAGAGGATGTACCTGATGATAATACATTGATTTTCGTGATTCTTCAACAAGAAACGATAAGCGTCATTTGCAAGCGCAAAGCTAAGTTGTTTTAGTTTTAACCGCTTGATAAGGGATGGACGCACATATGGGGTGGCTTTTCATATTTGTATTTTCCCTTTTTATAACTCAGTTGTCACAAAAACACTCTATTCGCCGTACCTTGTACTCATTGACATGTTTTGCGGAAAATATATCAATTTCCTTCATAGCCGCAAGTTAGGTTTTAGTACAGATACATTTACGCACCTTGTAAGGGTTAACAGACACTACGACATCACCGATGTAAGTCTATAAAAACGATTAACAAGTAGCGAGAATTTTAAACGCGCAGTACGTATATCGAGTCTCCTTTGAAACGTTTCTCCAGGTTATTATAAGTCGCTAAAGGCCACAGTAAGTATACAGCGTAGGCCGAGAATCGTACCGTCTTCGCTAATTTCGTCCAATAGGACGAAATCCTTCACTCCAATCTCCTTGGCTTGCATTGCCGGAAAGTTTGGAGCTATTTAGAACTATTTTAGAGTACACAAACTTAAATTGGCTTATTTCTATTCGAAGGCACAACTCGCACAAGTACGCAACCTTCCAAGACTGCATGCTCACAAACTGTCTCGCCAAGCAAACAGGAATTCCCAATTCGGGTTCTGTAAAGTTTAAAGCGTCATTCAAACGCTCAGTCGAGGTTTATTACGTGTTTTGATTGACTACAACGACTTTATAGCAAGGCTAGTGCGTATTGAATTAAGCGCTGTTATATCTTCTTGTTTTACGCCGGTTACAGCTTGATTCGCGTGAAAACAACTTTTGCGCTTGTCATTGGTGTTTTATATCTCCATATGGTCTACTTCACCGTTTTCTTCGTTATTAACGTCAGGTGCTCCTCCAGTGAGAAAATTAGACCATTTAGCGTTTATCTTGGCTTGTTCGTTCATGTTATCATTTAACGTCTCGAAATCTTGAATCATTCGTTCCATTACAAAATTTGTAGCTTCTAACGTAGCACGAAGCGTTTTTAGCGCCTATTTTGTCAAATAATTAACGAAAACGCCAATGCGCGGGTAATTACCTCCAACTCTTTTTCGTCATTCATAACAACGGTCAGGCGCGCATACAAAGTGTCACTTGAACAAAGAAAATTAGTCCAGCACAATCAACCATAAAAAAAAAATGTGAAAAGGGACTATTCCATTGTGCTATATCAAGTCAATACACGTGGGTGCTACTCCAACATTGTAGCATCAAAGTATGTTGGACATGTGACAAAAAGTTTAATTGTTTTTGGTGGGTACTTACATGGGCGCTTGTTCAATATGTGATGCAATACAAGGCTCCACGCGTACCCTCTTGAAACTACTAGACTCTGTACATATCGCCATTTTGTTTAGAATATCATAACTGCGCACAATGATATGTTCTTCTTCGCTGAAGAATCACAGTGTTTTGCACCTACTCACCAAAATCATTATTTGAATTCCATTAAGCTGCGCAGAGTAGGTTTAGCGAACATTAATAGTGGGTGCTAACAGCGAACGACTGTACATTTGGAAGGTATTAAAGCCCATTAATGTCACTGGAACCAGAGACTCCTGCTTCAACGCTAACAGTAAACAGCATACCTCCAGAGATTAATGTCTTGATATGTAGTACGGCAGACGATGAAACAAAGAAGAAACTGTCGTTTTCTTGTAAACTATTTAACACTATCATTAATGACGTTACGGGCTATGAAAAGGTCAGAATAACATGCCTAGAGCACGCTCAAGCACTGAGCGAACACCCTGCGATAATTAAAAACTCGTTGCTGATGGCACACAACAAGAAAAAAATTGACAAAATTCTGAAAGCTATTTCTGGCGCTAAGTCTGTCTCTGCCTTGTGGAATGATGACTACATATCTAATGAGGGTATAGCCTATCTGGCAGGAATACATAAACTTGATATATCAGAGAACACGTCCATCACAGATGAAGGGTTTTCATCACTTTCTGGCATTCACACTTTGTATGCAAGCTTCACTTTTATAACTGACAAAGGATTGTCGGCATTGGCAGGTGTTCATACAATAGATCTTTATGGCACAAAGGTAACAGATGAAGGGATGAAGTCATTAAAAGGAGTACACTCGATAAACATTGGATACACTGTTGTAACAGATGAAGGCTTAAAGCACTTAAGTGGAGTTCATACTATCTCTCTTACCAATACCAGACATATTTCTAATGAAGGAATGAAGTATATAGCGGGTGCATATGATGTGAATCTACGTTCTTCTCCTATAACTGACGAAGGAGTAAAAGAACTTGTCGGTGTTCATAAAATTAGCCTTGCTTCTTTAAAGGTTACTGATGAAAGTGTAATGCTTCTTGCTGGTGTACATACTATTGATCTTAGTTATACGGATGTAACAGATGTAAGCATACAGGCACTTGCAGAAGATGTACACAACATTATAATATCAGGATGTGTGAATGTTACAGGGAAAGCGCTTACAGTACTTTTTAAAAATCCGTGCAAAACTCCAAATGTCTCAGGTTTACCATAGTTACTTGGAACATAGACGTAAAAAAACTCTTTGTTAAACAAATATACGTAACACTGAGCTTCAAGGTCCATTACAATCATGTGTTACTAAAGACAACGTAGTCACTTACACGTTTAAAATTGAAGGGTAAGTTCTTGGGTTTTTGTCGCCACGCACGTGTGATCCCTTAGAATACGAGAAACATAGCTACAAAATTCGGTCATGAAGATGTTACACTACAGGATTTCTAGCACCTTAAGCTAGTACTTGCAGTAGTTGAGAATGTCGCGTCATGCCACTAGAAAGCACGTAAATAGTGTAGGTCAGAACTAAACGTTGTCTTCCATTGCTATGCTTGGTAATGTTGCTTTAGTGAGTTTTTTTCTGAATTTTTATTACGTGATATCTCATATTACCACGCTTACCTCAGGTCTATGTGGTCTTGTCTATGGTGTTTTTATGGAAACTTGGAGTTAATTCGAAACTACCAGTTTTTTGTTGTTACTTTCATATCTTGTTAAATTATCAACTGACAAGCTAGATGATTTCGCAAGAAGATCCTTTGCGAGATTTTTACAGCAGTAAATTGGTAGTGATTCACTTGTTCACAACTACTTTCTTTGATCATAAAACACAATTATACGAAACAACACAGCAAGTCATGACTAACGTAATAGCGATAGTACTAGCTGTATTCTTAGTTACTTTTTTATGTACGTTTTATGGAAGCCTAAACTAAACGCTCTCCAAACACAGTTCATTCCGCTCACGTGCTCACTTAGCGACTGTTTCCGCAAACAAATTCATAGATGAGTATGCGCCATGCCCTAACTGTAATGCATCTGTATTCTCTGATGCTGAACTGAGCTGCTGGCGAAGATTTATCAACCGAGGACCTAACTGTATGATTTTCAGGAAAAAACATCCTGAAGGAAACAGTACGTTTTGTGTTTTTTTGTAGTTTTTGTACTAAGATTTTGTTTAGTTCGTCTAAACTCAGTTACAAATTGCGTTATCTTTGCACCACGAGTCCAATTCTATGGTTCCATCATTGGAAGCAATGGTAATGATTGTATATTTGTCGGGCGTAGAACTGTAATCAATGGTATCATCAACACTGGGCGTGGTGACGACGTTGTCCAGTTGTCAAAGTATTCTAGAGTTACATCCGACATTGATTTAGGTACGTAAAGTCACGTGTTAGCCTTTCGTTTTTACTGTTAAAACACTAAACTTTTAAAGGTTCTGGAGACGATTGCCTCAAAGGAGAGCTCGCTGAGGTGAAAGATGTTGATCTAGGATCAGGAAATGATTTTATGTATTTCTTTAGTATGAAGAACAAGTACGACTTTTTTACAAGTTATTGCACCACATGCCAACTCACTTCTTCTTAGGGGTTCCGAAATACTGGGTGGACCAGGTGATGACTCTATTTTCATTGACAACTTTATTTATTTCGATAATCACCGGGAGATAAGAGAAATCCTTGGTGTTTCTAAGAGGGATCTTGGAATTGAAGAAATAAACTCACCAGAAGAAGACCAAGATCTTGAATCACACTTTTCAATGACCACCACAGAAAAACGTGATATTGGAAGATACCCAAGTTACGTGGGTGATATCAATAGTGGTCCTGGTTCGGACTGCATCTCGTTTTATATTGGAGACGTGGGTGAAATTAAAGGTGCATGCAATTATCCAGTAAATAAACAGTTTCATAACTTTTTTCTTTCTCAGGAGGCGGACAAGATGACTGCATGATGCTTGAATATGCCAATCTCCAAGATGTTCAAGGCGGTGGTGGAAACGACTGGATATACGCTTCTCAGTGGAGTTCATATGAGAATAACTTGGGTGGCCTTAAAGGTGGATCAGGTGACGACAATATCATTTCTGATGGCTTTTTCCCGCTTCCTCCTACACAGACAGGTTTAATAGATGGAAATGGAGGAACTGATACTTGTTGTCACTTGGGTAACTCGCAAACACGAAGATGTGAGATTCCTGGTATGATGTGTGGACAAATGAATAGAAGGCCTCAAAACTCCATTTGAAATAGAATAAATGTTACAGTGTAACTTTTTAATTAATGACGTTAATGTTCAGAAATCACAATAAAATCCGTTTTCATAGCATAGCGCTTGCAATCACCCTTCTGTGCGGAAATTCCAAAAAGTTTTTGATTGTTCACGTGACACATAAACACCACGTACATTTTTTCGACTGATACATCCACTTCATGAGTTGTTGATCAAAGCCTATTGACAGGCAGGAGGACTTTTACCAAACCGTTGGAGGCAATAGAAGTCAGTCTGCTAAATTCAACAGCAAAGTGATTTTAAACACTTGTTTTAGCGCAATGTTTGGTCAGCGGACTACCAGTTGGCGTGCTACGCATAGGCAAGCATTGAAACTCGCTCAAAGGGGATGGGCGAAAGAAGTTTTAGAAACTGTCACAACTTCCACTGGCGCACAGAAAACGATTATGAAAGCCGGTTCACAGGCCTACTACGGTCTTCTGTGGCAAAAAGTACCAAATTGTAGAAAAATCACTTATATTGACTTTCTTGTAGCTTCTGATACCCGTGGCTGCGATTGTAACTGCATCGTACGTTATAAAACCCAAACTATGTAAATTCAGCCTCTATTGAGTGAGACTGGCTACCAATCGAAACAAAGTTGGATTACCTTTACTTCAATACAAAAAAAACGTTATTGGCTGTAATACGCTTTAACCGCGCTTCTTAGATACGGAATGTACCAATACGCACAACGTATTAACGCTCACGCATACCACGCAAACGTTGAACGCACAATGCGGACAAGATTAAACAGGTGACACTTTTTCTCTTTTTTTTTCGTTTATTTGAACGTCAAACTTGTACTAACGTGATTAACTAACGTGTTGCAACTTTGTAGAATGAAGTTCGCGCTTACTCGTATACAACACGATAAACTACAGCAAGAATTGTTAAAAGCGGATTTGCCTGAATCCACAAAGGAGAAAATAGAAGCAATATTTGAAAGCGTATCTGAAGAGCCTAGCTTAAAGGAATTGCTTGTAGCTATTGATAATGATGAAATATGGCATCCTGCTACAGCTGGAGAATTTTTTCAAGAGTACTTTGTTTCTGGAAACAGTTATCCTGATAAACCTACTTGGCATACTTAAATGCGACACTATAATGTACAAAAACAATTAAATAATCATTCCAAAAACAACAGTGGTGATTGAATTGTTTTTCCCTTTTCTGCCGAACAAAATTAGTACAGTGGATAGTAGGGAGCGGTGGCTTGGTGATGAGCGCATTATTATGCATTTTGGCTTGTGTTCGTTAACACAACGAAGTAATAATGTTGGACCTAAGAATACTATTTTCTATTGTGTTTCCTTGGACGATACACTAGCGGTATAACTTGGTTCACGTCTTAACTTGCAATTGGGGTAATCATTTATGTCACAGAAAGATGTATGGTTTAATTTTACAAAAACGCTCAATTTGAGCTTATAGCGATTTTTTATTGCGTCATAAGCGAACGCGTGCAAAGAAGGTGTATGACGATTACACCCATTACCTTTTTTGCACATGTAAAATAAAATCACAAAAAAGCAGTCGAAACACCTCGTAAGCCACTCAAGAATCGTAACCTCGCGTATAATTGAAAAATTGTACAAGTATGGGTAATAACAAGTGCAGAGAATTAAAACCAGGCAGAGAAGTAGGCACTCAACAATTCGCTCAAATATGGCGCCGGTATGATACACAACATACTGGACTGCTTTCTCGCAAGCAAGCGCACAAGTTCTTAAAAGACTTTGCTGATGCTGCTTTGGTACAGTATGATAAGCATCTAGCCAATTGTACGTTTTACAGGAGTTTACCCCTTAAAAAGACAAAAAAAACCCCATACACTCGTTTGGGTTCACTCAAACGCTTTATTGAGTACTTATACACCGTTTTTACTTTCTAAACTTCCATAGATTTGATCGAATTAGCAGCACGTTCTGATACGCGTGCCAGAAATAGTGGAAGCACTGGCGTTTCCGTAGAGGGCTTCTCTCAAATGTTTTATTCAATTGCTCAACAAAATCAGTCGCTACACCTCACAAAGTCTCTTATTATAAAGCTAGACGACACTAAATACAAAAACGGGCCAGGATCATTACCAAGATTCCCAATGCATTCAAAAAAAGTTGTTACACGCGAGCCATCACACTTTAGACGTGTAAAATCAGCAACGAGTATTCTACACTTGGTAAAACCAAGCAAACACAGAACAGTCAAAGACACGACACTGCGTCCTGGACAAAAGCCTTCAATACGTCCAATAGGCATCACAGAGCACAGAATAGAGGATGCATACACCCTCAAAGAAGTTATTGGCACAGGTGGCATGGCCACAGTAAAGAGGGTATGATGCCTTCATCCAAAGGACTTTTTAGTTTTATTTTGACTTGTTGTTGCTTGAGTGCTTACGTTTTTGTGTAATTCTAGGGTGTTAACAAAGTAACTAATGAAGAGGTTGCTGTAAAGGTTATTAGAAAACCAAAAGACCCAGAGATACTGAAATTCGTGTACCGTGAAATTCAAGTGCTATTACAACTAAAGCACCCTAATATTGTCAAATTATATGACGTCTATGAAACAGATGATCATATCTACATGATTCTAGAATTGTACGTACTCTTGACACTCCACGGAATATCCAAGAAATCGCGTGACAAACCACGGTTTTCGTGTTCTTCGAAAATACTGTTTTTGTTTTTTTGGTTTTTTTTTGGTTACCAAAAACCAATATTGTTACTTGTCTATCGGTTAATATTTGCGTGATTATTGATACTTATTACTTAGGTTACCTGATGGAGAGTTATTTGATTTAATAGCACAAAATGGGTCTTATAATGAGACTAAAGCTGCAGAGATTGTACAACAGCTACTTACTGCTATTGCTTATATGCATAAACACTCTGTTGCGCACAGAGACTTGAAACCTGAAAATGTACTAGTATCAAATGGGCAATTCAAGATCGTAGGTACGGAAAAAAAGCGAAGAACAGTTTAAACGGTTTATTACATGAAATGTTAACTGTTATTTTCAGATCTTGGCGTTGCAAAAAATTATGAACAAGATGGTATACTACGTACAGTATGTGGTACTCCAGAATATGTTGGTGAGTCCTTTTTTTTTCTCGTTTTTTTTTCTCGTTTTATTTTTTTTGAAAGAACCGCGTCTGTCAATTTCTCACGCGTTTTCTTTTAGCCCCTGAGGTGTTCACTTCATTGAACTATGATTCATGCGTTGATCTATGGAGTTTAGGTGTTCTAACTTATGTACTGTACGTTAAAAAAAAAGGTTTTTTTTCACTTTTTAGACTACTGTAATTCCGCCGTTTTTTTTTTCTGTACTTACACTCTTTTACAGTTTAACGGGATACTCGCCTTGGTTTGGCTCTACAGACCAGGTAATACTCCAACAAATTCAAAGAGGCGAATATGTAATGCGCCACGATGATTGGTACGTTTTTTTTTGCAAGGCCCGATAATTAGCAATTAAGAAAAAAAAACAATGAGAAACATTGTTGCAATGGAATGTTGGGTTTTTGTCTAATTTATTTGTACAGGCAACATATTAGCGCTGAAGCCAAACAATTTGTAAATGCGCTATTGCAAGTGAATCCTAAAGACCGTTTAACAGCAACACAAGCACTCCAAGTACGTTTTATTTCAAACTTCAAAAAAAAAAACAAAAAAAAAGGCTGAAAACACAGACTCTAATTTCACGTTTTTTTAGCATCCTTGGATTGAGAATACTCTCAAGAATAATGAGACAACTTACTTGAGTTTAACAATTAAACGTCTTCATGATTACCACCAACACAGAAGACAGACTGGAAATCAAGCAAATATACTTAACGTGAAAGCGAATCAACAAAAGAAAAAGAAGAGACAAGGACAAAAGCGTAATGGTAAAACACATAATAGAAGAGGCTCAAAAAGCAAAGCATCTGCCGCTACTACTGCCTCATTTGCAACAGATGCTATGCCAAAAAAAGCTATTTCAAGGAAGTTATCAAAGAAAATGCCAAAACCCTCTCTCGAGGAGAGTAGGGTAAGACATAAGTCTTTGCCTTTACCAGCTGCAATGGTTGATCATTTTGGATCTGGGTCAAGTACTGGAACAGTTAGTGAGGATGGTATAAAGGTAAAAAAAATCTTCTTTTTGATTTTTTTTTTTCTTTCTTCAAATTTCTCTGTTTGTTTTCTTCTTTGTCTAACCTAAGCTTGTTTAGATGTCGTTTCATTTTAATACTGAAAGAGAACTCCAACGCCCTCCTAAGAAGTATTTCCCAGCTTATACATCGAGTGAGGATCTCAGGTTGAAGAAAGGAAAAGACAAACGCAGGTCTCCTAAGGAAGGTAAACATGGTAAAAGTACAACACCTAGGACCAGCACAGAACTTTCAAAGAAACCTGTTGTTGCACCATCTCATTCACAAATCTCTCCAGCATAACCTTTTAACTATTATTATTCAATACACAAAGAGTAATTCACGTGGTTTTTTTTGGCGCCGATTTTTTGTAGTTTTTTTTTTTTTGTTTGTAACAAACAATCCAAATTAACTACACCACTACACTTGTAAATAAAATATTTCGACCAATCATTGCCTTTTGTAGCCAACCCAAAAAAACCTGTTGCTGTCAGTCTCGTTTCGTTGAGTATTGACATGTACACCTGTCATCTCTCAAGAAAACTGTCAAAATTTTGTGCAAAAAAAAAGTCATATTAGGTCAAATAAAAAAAAAAAGCTGTTCAAAACCTTTCTTTTAATTGGCTCGTGCACAGCGTCATTTATATACCCAATAATGGAAAAAAGTGAAGCCAGCGTACTGAAATCCGAAGATAAAACGACAGAAGAAACATCACACCAGTCAGGCGATGTAATAGTTCAAGAGTTTTACATAGACCTACCAGACTACAAAGTAATGCCAGTAACAGCACCTTCCGAATGCTGGACTTCTGAGAGTGAAGCGGACACCGACTATGCTTCATCACAGTCGTACGTACAAGCTATTTTAACGCGAATAACCAAGGTTTTGAGTTGTTGGGCCTCGTATTTATAGTAACCTAACAGGCCACCCTTTTGTAGTAAATTGGTGCGTTGTTAACTTGTTGTAGCGTTTCTACGTATCCCTTGCTACCTGATGGTGTTACGAGGGACGGAGATCCCATAGCAGACAAATTTTTTATTCAATTGCATTTAAACAGAGCCGCAGTAGCTGTGGTACGTTGTTTGAGCGCAAAAGCAGAAAAAAAACGCATAATGAGAAATGAAAGCTACGAGAGCTTAAACATAATTGTAGGCAGACGGATGTAATTGGGGTGCACGATCTGCTACAGCAGCTACAAACGCACGGAACGCCTTTAAGACGTATTTTATAGAACCCAACGTCAAGAAGCAGAAAGCACCACGGCATACGAAAATAACAGATATACAGCACGCGGGACACATGTTATTGCGTTCGTTTCAATGGTCTCATCAATTCATATTGTAAGTACCGTCTTTCCTCTCGTATGTATCACCGTTGCTCACTGTAACACCCAGGAACGCCACAACTGATGATATTTGGGAGGCCGGTACAACAACACTAATTGGGTGCGTTTTTTGCTTTTTCTCTCTTTCTTGGTTTTTTTTACCTCTTGTATTACAACACTTGGGTTAGATTGTTTCGTATTTCGTATCATTTTGACTTTTCATTCCTTACGTTTTTTTTTTTCTGTTTACGCCTTTTTTAGATGTCTTCTTCTCGAACTCGATGATGACCGCTCAGAGTCGCGCTTTGGGTTCTTGTGTGCATCCGTAGGCGATTGTAAAGCTTTCTTGTGGCGTAGAGCCAAGAATATAGTTATAGACGTCACAAAAGGAAACAGACTATCTCAGCGAGATAAATGTGATCCTGGCGGAAGATTGGTACGGAAAAAATATAGACCCGGGTAAATTATTTTTTTTCTGACCATGTGGCGCAATAATAGGGTCCGTATTTGGAAGGTGGGACACCAGACTTGCGTAATTTAGCATTACATTATGTTTCTTGTGACCCTGGAGATTTGATACTTGTCATGTCGGATGGTATTCACGACAATCTTGGTGCGGCATTGTCAATGTGATATTCATATTTTTATCTCTTTTTTTTTTTTTTTTGTTGAACATTACTGACGTGATTGTAGATCCTGAACAGCTTGGTGTTCCGCCTGCTGGTGTAAAACCTGGTTTACCAGGAATCAGTGTTGATGATTCAACAACATGGCAAGATTTGACAAAGCAACAAGTGGCTAGTTTAAAGATTGCTTATCGTGAAGGCTTCATAATGAACCTAATCAATGAAGGTATTACATCTCCTACAGCCCTAGTCAGTGCGCTAGTAAAGGTACATTAAATATCATTATCAAAGTGATACACTGCTAGTAAATCCATGTTGCATGCAGCTCATCGTTGGACAGCCTTTTTTTTCTTCGTTTCTTTTTCCTTTGAGCTAACGTTGGTATAGTACTGCTTAAAGACAACACAGTCTAGTAGAGATTTTATGGAGAATAATCCAAATACGCCACAACCTGAAGATTATACAGCTTATCCTGGTAAGATGGACCATACTACATGTGTCGGGTTCTTGGTGCCTGTTAATCCAGAAGAAAAGACGATAGATAAGGCATATGCTTTAGGTGATCTACAAAAGCAACCAAAGAAGAAAAAGAACCTAGCAGAAGAAGTAAAGGATGACAACGAGCAACAAGACAAAGACGGAGACAAAAGTGAAGATGATAAACAAGAAACAACAGAGGAAGAAGAAACAAAAGAAGAGGCAACAGAAGAAACAAAAGAAGAAGCAACAGAAGATGAAAAAGGAGAAGATGATGAAAACTAGTTAAGTTTGCGAACTGCCCAAAGGATGGCAGTTTTTGACAGTCCCAAAAAAAAAAAGGTTGTACATAGTGTGTAAAATGAAAATGTTAAAAAAAACAATTACCAAAAAACAAAATTAAAGTAGCACCCATTACTATATTCTCGCAACCCATGACAAAAAGCTGTTATGGACGACGGTGACATTAAGTCAAGTTACAATGTTGTTAAGGCTCAATCACTTGTAAATCCTCTACAAATGGCAAGACGTTGATGGCTGGCATTAATGGTGTATGTTGGTTGAATATCCTGCCTCAGGAGGTGCTTCTAGACATTCTTCTGTATTTGTACCCAGTACAACACGTTATTTCGCTCTTAGAATGCTGTAAATACTTGCATACACTCTGCTTAGACGTAAAGGTACGAATCTACATTCAAAGATAGCCATTCATACTGTGTAGGTCTGGAAAGAGCTGTATCAACTAGATTTTGGTCTTAAAACTAGAAACGGTCTTTATAGCCCAACGATATACGCCAAGCGACTAAACACCACCATAAAAAGTTAGTATTGCGCAAAAAACCCATGAGCTTTCATAGTGTTAACCTTGTGTTAAGGCTCGTGGTCATGTTACTTGCCATCAAGCTGCAGAGGTATGATATTCAGCCTATCTGGTACAGTATACTGCTCTACACTCGTCCCACAAGTCGTCCGGCCAGTGTTGCTTTCATGTGTTTCCTACTTTGCTGCACCTCATAACGAGTTTTCTATGACGTATAAAGGTGTTCGGTAGGTGTTTCTAAGAATCTATTCAGAATTTCGAGTCACTTTACCAAACGTCATTGTTCACGTGTTGTCTGTAGGTATGTTCATGTATTTAAAAGTGATCATTTTTTTGCACTTCAAAAAAGAACGAGAGGATTCTATGTTGCTAAATCTATCACGTGTGTCATGTTATGCGAGATTAATGAAAACAACAAACATAAACTTAAGGATGTAATGTTACGTACAACAAATTATTTGAGATCAACTGGTAATTGAAAAAAAACCAACATTTGATTGAATCAACAAAACAGTTGACTGCTTTGTCAAATACTGGAAACTTTTGCACTACAATGGTAACATAAACAGATGCATGTAACAATACTCACGTGTGGCACAAGTTTTATTAAGACACTTGATTGGGTTGATAAGGTAACTATGTAAAAAACTCTGTATCATGCAAATTGAATATAGCATCATTTTTACAAGGCATTACAATTCGGATGAAACCTAGAGGAGAATTACTGGAAAAAAAAAACAACAATAGAGAAGTGGAACCTAGCACGTGCAGGCCAAATTAGCAATAAATTTGTATCTTTTGGATTGAGTCATGAGATTTTTTGTTTATTGCTACATTTTACTGATATTACATTTCTTTATAGCGAATACCCATACCCATAGGATATGTCTTCCGCATCTAGCATATCTCTTTCATCTAACTCTTCCATACTTATGCTAGAAGTAGTCGAATTGCTGCTCATAGTTCTCCCTGTTTTCCGTCGTTTCTTGAGTTCAATTGCATCCTTAGTTGTTGAGAATATCATTGATAGAACCTGGTTTATAAGGTATCCAATGTTCAGTACGAGGGTCATAATGATAAGAGCTGCAAAGATAACAGATCTTTCAGTCATATTGAGGGTTTCATGTTCCGTTACGACATTAGGAGCATGATTGAATAGTATATGGACGATAGGCCTGTATTGATCGGTTTGTATCGCATCATCTGTAAGCGTCAGTACTTTGTTAGCACCAATCTGGCGCTTTGATCCCATATTAAAACTAATGTAGCCTAAAACGCAAAGCGTTAGCACTTATGTATTTGCTCACGTGCAAGCAAAAAAGTTATGAATACATTTTGGTCAAAGCTTGAAAGCTAGGCGGATTTGACACGTACCATCTATTATATCAGGGCCAGAGTACTCCTGGGATGTCCTGATGTACGAAGTTGAAGTGACTGTGAATTCGTTGGATTCAGAAGGGAGGAAGACGTTGTCTTTTGGCATTATTGTGCGTACAATCGAAGCAGCTACATTGCACGTGAGTTATCAATTTACATCAATTTCAGAATTGTGACTTACGATGGTTGTTAAATGCGGTGATGTTGATACGAATTGCATCATATGTGAAGAGTCTCTTGAATCTCCTACCAGTAGCAGCCAATGAGAAACTATAGTTCGTTCCAGGTGCAAAATTTGCTAGAAACTTGGCATTTAACCTGTGTGAATCAGTCAATGCAATGTTAATCTAGGCGTCACTTATTTAAAGTATATTAAAGCGTACGTGAAGGTTGTTGCATTTAGTTCAGTTTTTTCCATAATGTCGTTCCCAGATGAGATGACTTTCCCATTCATTTCAACAACACCAACAATGTTTTCGTAAAAATCAGATTTAAGGTTAATCCATTCAACAACCACTGATATATTGGTATGCCTATAGTTTACAGTCAGTATTCTTTAACCCCAACAATAGTGGTGTTTCTATTCTTTTGTAAATCGTACCTTTGATTGTTGACATAAAAGTCAAACAGCGTGCTAGGTTTATCGAGTTGAATAGGTTTAATACCCGCTGTACGCTCAGTATTGTACTGTTGAACTGGTGCTGTGAATGACAAGTCATAAGGAAGTCGACTGTATCCGAGATAAACCCTTACAACAGCACCAATACCCAATATGATGAAGAGGATCATACACACTGTTATCACGCCACCAAGTGTTGTTCCTCTGGAATGTACTTTTTGAGTTTTTCGATTGAACTTTAGACTCTTGTCCATATCAATGTATCTGAAGATAAATATCATTGCATGTTTTCTTCCCTTCCATTTCTGTACGCCTATCAAAATGACAAGAAGCAACAGCGTTACAACGACAATCACCAAAGCACTCACAAAAAATGTAACATTGTTCTTTGGCGAAACTAATAGCTTCAAAAAGACTTGATCAATGCCGGGTGGTGTACTTTCCTCGAAAGGATATAATTGTGTGTAACTGATATCAATGTCTTCTAGTTTACTTGGAGTCGCTGTACCTCCAGGACAATATTGCTCTTCGGTACAAGGCAAGCAGCCATATCGGTCTACAAATTCTATATTTAGTGCGATGATATTGTTGTTGTGTTGCGTACTTTGCAACTCTTGATATGTCCCTGCAGGGCATACTAAACATAGTAGCAATGACTCTTCTTTCGGGTTGAGGTATGTACCAACAGGACAATAACTTAGCGTTTTATCCTTACGGATATTTGTACTATTTGAGAATTGCACATTTGGTACTAGTGCTGGTCTTCGGGCTTTTGACTGAATGCGACGTGTTAGTGAAGGAGATGAGTGCAATAAAAAATAAGAACGTACGCGATATTCCATATACATTGTTATGCCCGTGGTGACAGCCTTCAACCCTCTATTCCATCCAAGAAAATGGTTAGGAACAAGAGATCTCTTCTGAACTGGTACGCCATTATACATGTGTACACCAACAATACTTGGCTCCCCAGAATTTAGGTTTGAGTCCTTTAATAGCACATACAAACATAACTCAGGTCCTAATTTGAATCTACAGATAGATTGTAAGGAAAGTTATATATCACGTGATAAAACAAGTTGGTTGACGTACTCGTAGCTTGAACATTTGTCAAAATACGCTGATAGTGCTAAATCATCTGTGATTTCACCGATAACATACGATCCATTAAAGGTATTGTTCTCACTGCCATCGGAATAGTAGTCAATTGTTAGAATATCTCTACCATCAATCGTAGCATCTTTAACAACTATAGCCGATAGTTGATTACATTCCGAGCAGTTTTCAGTTGAGTGTCCGTGAACTGGAATATATTAAAATCAATTACTCGTACTGTTACTAGACAGCTTACCTATTTCAACATGCTGTGGTACACCAAATCGGGCACAAAATGTACCCGCTGTCATTGACGTGTTTTCTGGAGAAGATCCAAAATTAATATCGATTACACAGTGTCCAGATAGCTCGCCCGGTTCCGGTTTAAATAAAGTCTGTGGAGGTACACCAGCAACATGAAAGAGCTTATCATCAAGCATATTAAACTCAAGATCTGTGATGGCTTTGAATATGGGTTGATTGTTCTCTAACAGATCAAACTGAATCGGTATGAAAGGAGATTCTTCTCGGTACATTTCGAGCCTGTGTTTACCGACAGTAACGAGTACAGTGCCTTCTCTGGCTGTCATAGTCTTCCCAAACTCATTCACGTCTCTAGTAGTGTAACTAGTGACCTCTCTTACGAACTTTAGTGTATCGTTGGCTTGCTGGAAGGTCAATATCTTAAAGTTGTTGAAAGCGACGTGAACAAATTCTTTATCGAGAGCAAGAGAAACTATTTCAGCATCAAACACATTCTTGGTTATTATGCACTCAGCGTTTGCAACATTGTAAGTCATGCTTGTATCGCCATATCTAAATCGGGTACCGGTACTTTCTACAATAGCCCAAAAAGCTCCTCCAGAAGTAGATTTCAGTGTTTCAGGGCGTGATGCCAGCCAAACTAGGCATGTTTTAGGTTTAATAAGGTGTGAAGAAAATAGCACAAAGTTGTAGCTGAGTAAACGGATTTTCCTCTTTTTCGAGTTTGTTCTAGAACGAATAAGCTATAGAGAGCGTACGATCTCTTCCTTCGCAAACAATGAACGGGTAAGGATCCTCTACGACGCTTGGTTCCGAAGGATGTTCACCTGGAGCATCTGTAGTGCCTATTGGTCTATTAAACAATGTGGGGTACCGTACGCGTACTAGTAGGTTCAATTGGAACTGATGCTGGTGGGTTTACAGTAGTATTTGAAGGAGCAGTTGGTTGTATTGGTTGTGACGGTGCTACAGTAGTTGTTTGTCCGTCAATGTGAAGAACTGCCAACAACGCAACCAATACAAGTGCGCCTCTTGTGGCAATATGCATTGATCTTTGTGTTGGTTTCTCGTTGTATCACGTACTGCCTTATTCGTAGTATTTTGTACAACTAAGGCATGAGTTCGCGGCCTGGTTCTGTGAACGACCCGTATTTGGATACTATAATGAGTAATATCTACTCGCAAAAACTTGAGCAAAAATAACTTGTTCTGAGAATTGCGTAGCTTGCAGAATTCTAAGTACTCGGCAAAACTTTCGTAGAAATGTCAAATAGTGTCAAAGAATGTTGTACTAAATGATGGAAGATACCAAGCAACTACTCGAATCGTTCGTTGGTGATATAGACAACTTACAGTCTTGGGCATCAAGGTAAGTTACAACCACCGTTAGATTAAAATAGTGTTGCTAGAGAACAAGCGGGGCTGGCAAATGAAAAACAACTCCACAACACTACTCTAGTTAAACTACAAACAGGTACTATGCAAAGTGGCACCCATCTCACTACGTCTAGTGCAACAAGAACTAGCTGTCATTGAACAGATAAAGGCAAACGTGGCGTTGACACACGCCAAGAATACATCAAGATTTGCTGAGGATAACCTACAACTGTTAGCGTCACAATCAGGTACATAAGGAGTGTAGGAGCGTTTCATGACATTTTGAGTAGCTATTAAATCTTTACGTGTACGGAATTCCACTTTGACGGCTCAGTACAACAAATTGGCTAGTGAAGAGTACGTGTTTATGCACCAACGTCATAACATAAATGTAGTTGGGGACAAAGCAAGCTTAAAAGGCAGCAGCAACAAATAAAGCGCTACACAGGAGCTCATAGACTCAATTTAACCCGAATTGAGCGATCCTGTAGCTCAATGCGCACTTCTAAAGAAGAAATACATAAAACGCTTGTAGAGTACCGTACGACACCAAATGCATGCTGATACTCACTCACGAAGGCGCTGCTTCGCAACAAATGGCTAGTAAGCTTGTATTTTTGTCAAGAGCCAAGACAGCGCACAAATTCCAAGTTACGCATATTTATTCGCCATGGGTTGATTTCGTGTAGAACCAATGCAGCACAACAAAAGAATCATTGACAAATGAAGCCACGTCGCTCGACGAAGCAATTCTGCAGGCTCTGAAGGAGTTGGAAGAAGCCACAGTTATTGAAAGGAAAAATACACAATTAAGAGCTGTTATTTCCTCTTTATCATAAACTGCGTGTGGAGATTGCGTTATTTTAATGTGAGTGTCATGTAATGATTTATAATTGTTGACTGTTTGAATACAAAAAAAAAACCGCTAAAAAAATTCACGCTTTAATCAACCGCAGTGCTGTGCCTACTATGAGCTCTTCTAAAAACAAAACAGAAGAACAGCTTCTACGAGAGAAAGAGATTGAAGAAGAGATTAGAGCCAAATGGGAAGCATACGCTAAAGAGAGAAGGCGTCCAGGGTACACCGCAGAAGTTTGAAGTATTACAAGCCAACCACGCAATAGAACCCTCGAAACAACAAAGTTTGAGTGGCACATTCTAGAGTCTGACTCGAGCGACGATGAAGAAATGCCACTAGCAGATGCTGAAGAAAATGTAGAACTAAAGGAAGCAGAACACAAATTATCCACCCCAACGCCATCTCCAGAGCCTGTAGCAGCTCCAGACACACCGGAAACGCCTATTACGCCAAAACATTTAAAAGCGGTTGAAAAAGTATTACCTAAAAACTTGTCACCTGCTTCTTTCGCGTCCCCACGCGCATCTACCCCTGGCAGTTCGCCTTTCTCAGCAAGACGTCAAAGTAATCAGTCCCTGGCAAGCAGTGTACCTAGCACTGAGTACAATAGCGAGCAAGAACAATCAGATGTATCATCCATCGCACCAGCAACACCCGAAAACCAACGTATCCCTGTGCCTCTACTCAGCCCACCTACTCCACCTAGTCCAGTGCCCTCACCAACTCGAGTGCGCTCACCGAGCCCAGCACGCTCACCGAGCCCAGCACGCTCGCCAAGTCCAGTGCAGTCACCGAGTCCGAGCCCTAAGCCCACTAGGACACCTAGGAAGGCTGCTAATATCACCAATAAGCGCAAGATTGATGACGTTCAAGATGAAGAAAGTGACGTTGAGATTATCAGTACACGCCAACCAAGAAAGAGAAGACGTAGAAAACGAAAAGACACAGAACTTAAAATGCTGGCTGGTATCTTCGCACAGTCTATTGATGATAATTTCCCTGAAGACTCCCATATGCGCAAGTATGCCAACGCTGTCAGAGACATAATTATGCGCAAACTGCTGGAGCACGTACGTAACCACACTTCGAGAATCTTCAAAAAAACTCATTAACTTTTTTTCTAGCGAACAGAAATTCTTGATAACGCCGAGCTCCTCACAACATTACGAGGTCTGCGCCGCACGAAAAAGCAATTGCGCGCTAATATTTTGTCTGCACGTGAATCGTGCATTTCTTACTCAAAAGAGTACTTCGTAGAACATAATACATGGCAAAGAGAGCATACTGAGAGATTTACAAAAGAACAATTACAAAAGTATTTCGACAAGGCGAAACAGGCCAAGGTACACGTTAAAAATGCCGACGACAGCGTTGCACCAGGTGGTGATAATCTCGGTTACGTTCTACATCGTGCAGCTAGTCTATCCAATCACGTTGCACAAGTGAGTGCAGTGAACGAAGTATTAGAAGTGCTATCCCAATCCTGATTCGAAACAAAAAGAGGAAAAGCGAAGAATACTTTGTCTTGTTCATATGAAGGTCCAACGTTGCATTGAGGCATTATGCAACAGGGTAGGAGACCTATGGGGATCTATGGTTTTGATAGAGCGTTGTGTGGATGAATTCATTGCTCTTGGAACATTGCAATCATCTTGTCAATGGCGTACTGAAGCTTGTTGGTAGGCACCAAGAAAATCACGTTAAACATGTCCGTGTATGTGCCAAATGAATAGCTTCTCTCTCCACCCCATCGCAATTCTGCTGTGGCGATCTTTAAAGAGTTGTTAGGAGGGGTTAAAAGGGAATAATATAATGCTTTTTTTTTTTTTTTTTTGACAACAAAGTGTACCTCAGCAAAAAGCTGGTCTTCTAGCATTTCATATATTTCCTCCGTTTCACCTCTTTGTTTTTTAGCAGGAGCATTTGCACGTTCATTATCGTGATCTTTCTCTACTGTGTAGCCTTGCGTGATTACAACAAAATGTTGTATCTGCCATTCTTTCTAAAATAAAATGACATTAACTTGGTGAAGAACGTGTCATATATGTGACATACAAAGTGTTTAGATAATGCTTGTAGTTCGCTAACTATAGTCCCTAGCAAATGGGGAGCCATAGCATCAGGCATATTACCGAGTCTACGACTAATGAGTAGTCCAGTGCTGGGCGCAGCCAAGGATTTAACCCAATTCGTTGCGTTATCTCCTCCATGTTTTTTTGCCTTTTTTGTGACGAAATTGATTATTGTACGCATTGCAGGGACATTCTAAAATGCTATGAGAATTCTCTGTACGAATGTGACATTGTAGCCCAGCTCCACGTGCCACTTAAAAGAGGTGGCAGTAGGGATGGATTTTAATTTCGAGAAAAATAAAATAAATGCTTTTTAGAAGGTTGTACGGTGTGTGACACCTCTCTTGATGATAGAAAAAGCGTCAAATAAGCATAATTTCTCATAATACTTACTTTGTGCTTGTTTATGTTTAACGCTGTAATAAACCCAAATATATCGTCGCTGTCCTCTTGGTCTACGCGTATAGTTGATCCAACGTCTTTGTTTTCAACTATGAGGAGAGCGAGCTCCCTCACGTTCCAATATGTTTTTGGTAGGTAGTGCTTTAAGAAAACAACCAAAGAAGTGTCGTCATTGTTCTCAAAGGTTCGAAATACAAAATCTACCTGTATTTCTTCATCATCAAACTCTTCACCTTCTACCTCCTATAGGAAGATTAACATCGCGTTAACTTGGCTTGTAGGGTTTCTTGTACCATTGAGTCAACATTCTCGTGAACTGGTTTAGGTTCGTCGTCAATAGATCGTTGTCGTTTTCTTGAGGCCATTTGTAAGTGTTTTGAAAGAAATTGATAAGTTAAGCAGCTGCTAGTGATCAATGAAAATTGCGCTCTAGATTCTCAACTCTTTTCTCAACCAATGCAAACAGTCTCCCATGCGTAGTAACACGTTAAAATGCGTCAAACCATGATTTTGACACCAACCTTGTCTAATACTTTACAATCATCTAGTACAACGCTCATAACCAGACAAATACAAAGTTACTCGTGCAACTCAATGACTTAATCGGGATGATAAGACTACAAGACGCCAGTTTTGTAATTCTCTGTCACCAACCGCGGTATTTTGACACCGCCGAAATGTCTGCGCTAGGATCTGACGATGGCGACTCTTTAGATCAGTTTAAAACAGACGAAAGCGAGAGCTTTAATTCTGACTTGAGCGATGATGAATTAGACTCAGGGGCGTCCCTAAATGGTGATCACTCTGGTTCGAGCTACAACAGCGAATCAACGACTCCAAACAGTTCACCGCGCTCTTCATCGCGCTCTGGAGAAGATACTAGACGCTCACAAAAATCTCTGGATAAAACGGACCAAGAGGCTGATGTTGAGAACGGAAACAAGGTGCGTTAAACCAGTTTGGTTTTAGTCTAACGTGCTACGGTATACACGGAGATATATTTTAATACCGTTTGTTTTCTTTTAGGAGAGTGAGTACATGCTTCTGATCTTCTCTGCACGCATGCTTCTACGGGAAATTGCCGAATATAAACTGAAAATGGCTCGACTAGCCTCTGGCAAACTTTCAGTTGCAGAAATACAAAATCTACTCATTTTACATGACGAAAAAGATGATGGCGAGACGGATTTAATAGGAGGTAAATACAATCAAAATTGGGGGAAAAAAATACAACGCCAAAAAAAAGACTCTTTTTGTTGACTATCGCTTAGATATCGAAGAATTGAAGCGTCAAATGGTTCGCGAATTACGTTTGAACCATGTGTCAGAACGTGATCTCAAAAGACTTGACAAGAAGATAGAATTACTCATCCAGAATAGAACTAATATCCAAGTACGTTTTTTTTTCATTCAATTTTTTTTTGTACTGTTTGGATTTACCATGTTGTATTAAACCTCTGTATTCAGGAAATTGACGGAGAAAATAAACGCAAGAAGAAGAAAAAGATGCAAAACATGCAAAAAACAAATTTATTCACCCAAGATAAGGATAAAATGACATTATATTCTCAGTTGTTTTATATTCTTCAAACACAACCAAAATATCTCGCTTCTTTGTACGTTATTATATTGTGTTGTGGCTTCTCGCTAATGCCTACATTTCAGAGTATACCGTGTAGCTCCCGAGAAGGTTGATACTTTCGTTGATACCCTTATTTTGACGCTCTATGGTGAAGCTTACTCCCGAAGAGAAGAGTATTTGATTCTAAAGTTATTTTCAATTGCGATCAAGAACGAGATTGACGGCTTGAAGAAGAATGTGACTGCCCTTACCCAATCTGAAACTGTAACATCAAAGATGGTGATATCATACAATAGGCGTAAACAAGGTACTTGCATTGCATTGGCACTTTAAAGGGCGTACGTACTAATTGTTATTAAAGGTGTTGAGTACCTCAGAAACACGTTGGGACCTATTCTACAAATTGTTATGGATGATGACGCACTTAGCTTTGAAATGAAGCCTTATGCAATCTACCGTGCAATGATAAATGAAGCTGAGGTTACCACAGGACAAAAATCTGATCTAAAGCGTGATGTGACGCCTGAAGAGGCAGCACAGAACAAACAAGTCAAGGAAATACTGTCACAGCGTGAAGAGTCCCTCAAATCTATTTGCACTGAATTTATGGATACCATTAGAAAGTCTCTATCGAGTCTACCTTATGGTCTACGTCTGATTTGTAAGCAAGTCCAGACGTTTGCTTTTGTACGTGAACCACTTCGCCTTATTGTGTTTTTATACTTGTCGCACGCTTCTGATTTCGGTCCTTTTAGGAAAAGTTTCAAGGGCAACACTCTAAAGCTATTCTTACTGAACAAGTGCATAAAGTAATTGGTTACTTTGTTTATTACAGGTTCATCAATCTTGCAGTGGTAACTCCAGAAATTTATAAGATTGGTAAGCAATAACAAAAAAAAAAGGATTTTTCAAATTTCTTGCGAGCGATGTGCCTCATACTTTTTTTAACACTTCGATTTCAGGTAGTAGAGATCTTAGTCTGAATGTACACAAGAACCTAATTAGTATTGGTAAAGTGTTACAAATGTTATTCACATTCACGACGTTCCGTGATGCGTCAGAACTTTCATTTATGAATGAATGGATAAAACAAAACTTTGTTAATGTTGGAAAATACTTCCAAGACCTCGTAGAGGTACCAGATCCAGAAGATGCATTACATGTCAACAAATACAACGAGTTGACGGATAGGACAGAACCGCTTATTATCATTGAAATGAAGGAGATTGTAGAGATTCATTCTCTTCTATCACAATATCTCACACAAATCGTCGGTGATGACGTTGATGATCCTCTCGGTATAATCCTTGGTGAGTTGGGTGATGTACCTTCTATGGATGATATCGTAGACGAGAAGGAAGTACAGTTGAAACTAGAAAACAGATTCAAAGAAGATGTCACAGAACGTACACATTTTTTGTTTTTTCCTTCAATTTGAATTGATTTACTTTTGTTTCTTTTGGCTTATTTGGCTTTCCCTTTTTAGGTTTACAATCAGGGACGTCTGATCTATACGGACATACAAAAGAGCTTGTCATTCAAATCTTACGTAAGATGCCAATCAAGCCTGCTCAAAAACAGACGCTCGTCACGCTTCTGAAGTCTGGCAAAAAATATGCCAAGGAAAAGAACAAAAGGTTACTCTCCAAGAATATAAGCAAAGTTCTAGAGAACCTTAAGAAACTTGAGACGGATGGTAAGGTCACCAAGAAAGATAAATACGGTTCCTTCCTGTGCGAGGTAGCCCTGGTACGGACGAATAAAGCCAATTGTGTTGTGACTGATTTGGTATTCTTAGGAAGTTGCAAATCGTGCAAAAACACGTGAGCAGCAACGACGTGAAATTACACGGTTGCAATCAGCGTTGAAGGCTATTAAACGGTTCGGTGAGGACATGCAAGAACAAATCAATGAGTTTCAGTCATACCTGAGATCGTGTCGTGGTAATGCTTCGGCGCGCCGGACAAAAAAGAAGAACAGGAAATTGAAGCCTCATAAATTCACGTACCAAGAGCTTCAGAAGAAGGGTATCATCGTCGCCTCTGAAGTACCTAGTATATCTCAGAAACGTACAAAGTTCTTTATTTCAATGGGAGATGAAGGTGTCTTTGATGTTGAAGCAAAAATAGCTGGTCTTTCTGTATGTGTGAAATAATTTTTTTTTTTTTTCGTTTGAAGTGGTTTATTGATAGTCTTGTGTTTAGGTTGGTAAGATGATGTTAGAGCTTGAAGAACTTTTAGAGAAGAAAGAGTATAGCCAAGATCACTTGGAGTTAGAACAGGTGACTCTTGACGTCAATATGACGATACATTTGATCAACAAGCTGTTTTTGAAGTAATCGGAATAATCTCAAAAGAAGCAGTTTTTCTTCTCTTTTTTTTTTGTGTTACCGCTATTGAGAAGATTATCATTTAAATTGGGCAATTGTATTATTTATAATACAAAAGAGGTCCATCAATTTAGCGGTACATACAGGTTGTAAAGTAATAAAAAATTATACTAGTACACAAAATACAACAAGCTCACTTTACTTGCACCATGGTGCGTCTGATTACAATTTTTTAGTTCTAGTATTTGTGTGACACAATCATTGCACAAAAATTGTAACAACATTTTGAGATGGGTGCTGTTACACAAGATACAAATTCTTACGCAAACTTTTGTTCGGTAGGAATTTCGTTGAAAACAAAACGCGTTTTATTTGGCAAAAAGCAATTATTCAACTATGTATGCCACGTTTCAGCCTTCAAAGCAGAAACCTACGGAAGTACAATTAAATTCAACCAAACCTGGTCTTCGAAATGTTGTTTGTGACCTTAAAGAGTACTTACAAGGTAACTCTGACAATAAACCGCTCAAGGAAGTATTACAATGCTCGGAATACGCAAAAAACCCTTCTGCAAGGGCTATGCAAACAAACGGCTTCGTCAATTCCATTGTCACTGCCTATTGTTATCACCACAATATAATTTTACGCCCAGACGACTTTTGGACGGCTATCCTAACCCAATTCAGCCTCTACGTTAACAACAACGCCGAAAAGCTCCGAAACAAGTTTGTATCACATTCAGGAAAGAAGGAACTCGTTGTTGTCGCTGGTGGAACACTCAGAACAGCAGATTACGCAGACTTAGCTCTACGAATGACTGGCGAAATGCAAAAGAATCTGAAAGACGATAACATACGCTCTTGGGTCATTCAAGACTTTACAACGACGACAACAACAGATAAGGTCGTATCATCAGTGCTCCTAATGGCGAGCATGAAAAAATACTTTTCGTATGAATTCTGCCTCAGGTGCGGCATTCCAAACGTCACTCTTCTCGGTAAACCTGAGGACTATATCAAGCTACGTGAAAAGGTTGATAAACTTCTCGAATTCGAAGTCTCCGGCAAGAAAATGATGAACAAGTGGCACGCGTATCTAACACCTATTTTGGATGAGCTTGTCTCGGCTTCTTCTGGAAAACCAAATCTCAAATTCTGGGCAAAGATATGCAACCACCACGCCGGTGGTAGTGGTCCTTCATACCTAAGTGGATGGATTACCGCATTCTGTGCCTTTGACGGTGACGGTGTATGGAGAGGAGATAACCGCACTGCACAGACGTTTAGCAATACTATAAAGTCTAACTGGCCTGTTATTGACATGGCAAAAATATCGCCTGGTTATTGTACAGTACCTGTTGTAGTAGATGATAATGGTGTAAAGTACGATACTTTAATGTTTGCAGGTAGTTTCGCAGTTGATATTGTTGATGATGGGTTCACTGTTAAACCACGCTGTGATTGGGTTTTGGCACTTAAAAAAAAGCAATAGATCTTCTTTGTACTTGAATGCAATACAAAGTAAAATACATCTTTTTGACTTGTAGATTCTTTTTGTTGCTCTATCCTTGCTAGACTGGCAATTTGGAAACAACAACTTATTACTGAGATCTCACGTTACACGTGCCATACCATAATTTCATGATTTTTGCTTTTCGCTTGTTCTTTGGTAGTGAGGCAAAACTGATTGGCAAGACTGACTGTCCACGCACATTTCACAGATGCTACTGAGAAAACAACAAATCCTTTCTTTTTTGATATTTACTTGTCATTTTTGTCTAGACTAAATTACAATCGCTTAGCGTCCGTGGTGAGAATATTCAGATTTTTTGAAGCTGTTCGTAAGAACTGCATCAAATGGGTTATCTCGCCTTGTTTCATCTTTAGTGTCTAGAGAATGGATAAGTAAAGTACCAACGCATCTAACTTGCTATACAAAAAGGGGAGCATTACCTGTCTAATCTCACCAACAGATGTCTCAGGCAGTGAAGCATACCGCACTGGGAACTTTTCGTTTAACTTTGTTATTGCTTGAACTTCAGTGAGTCGAGCACGCATCTCGTTAGGAGCGTTCAATTGATTCTCAATCACCCGTAAATTGTAAATCCAGGAGTGTTCTTGCTCAGATAAGCTTAACCCTCTACCTATCGTTTGGCAAAGCTTAGTTTGTGCAATAAACGAATCACGTGCAAATCACGTGTTTTGTTTTTGAAAATTACCTCTTAGAACTTGTATGCGTTGCATTACGTTCATCACACGCAATTCTAGTTCTTTGTGTTTATTCAAAATAGTGTCTAGTCTATGTGTCGAGTTCCTATTGGACCGCTGTGCGAGTCCCAATTCCATTGTCTACAAGGTGATGAGCGCTTCTAATTTTTTCAGAAACAACGAACGTTTATGTTTTTGGCTTGTAACTCAATGAGTGCCCCTTGTTGCCTAATGCGCGTCTGGAGATCACCAAATCCTGTAGCGAATACTGGAACTTTGCGTACTGGGTCTGGATTTCCAGCTATGGCTTGTGCCCAAAGCGCATCTAAAGTGGTATGAGTTTGAGATTACATGACAATACATGTTCTGAAATTACAATGACCACTGTCGTGCACCTGGTATATTAGGCGGTTTGGTATAGCGCTGATTTTGAGCTTGCTTTTTATTATAGAATATATGCTAAGGAAAGGTGTGAGTAAACATTAGGAAAAAAGTGTGACAGTTCTATTTCACTTAACAACGTGGAGCTCATTTTCAAATTTCAAATCCTTCAAAGGATTTTTGTTGTAACGTACACGAAGACAATGGTTTGGCGAGTTTGGATGTATGAGAGTGAGTACTTGGTTGACACGTTGTCTGGGATCAAACATAGTGTGGCCTGCAAATGCCGTCTTGTTTTGTGTTGTAGCAAACCCAGTGTTTCCAAATCCTGTAGAGGTTTTGGTACCCCAACCACCTCCACCAAAGCCTGTCGATGTTGTATTACCAAAACCCACCGAATTAGTGTTATTAAAGCCTGTGGTGTTGCCAAAGCCCGTGTTTGTTTGGCCTAAGGCTCCTGTAACGCTGTTATTTACAAAACCACCAGGCGTTGTTGCTGTGTTGCCAAAACCTGTTGGTAGGCCGAAACCCTTGCTAGAATCAGCTGATGGGTTTACAAAGCTGCCAACAATTAAAAACGCATTGTAATGAGTAATTATACGTACCCTCCTACTCCACCAAGCTTCAGCATGCTAGAAAAAATAAGCGCGAAAAGCAATACACCGCTGAAGATAAGTTAACACCAATCTCGCTTAATAAAGCAACAAAACCCTCAACAGTGAAGCACATACTTGCTGGTACGTCTTGCGTACAAAAACCACGCACTGGAACAATTTTCATTGAAGATACAGCACTATTTACGCCTTTGTAGCAACGAAACATGGCTATACGAAGGATTCAAAAAGAGCTAAAAGATGTCATTAGAGATCCTCCACCTGGTTGCATTATAACAAATAAACCAAAAGACGTCTATTGGTGGACAGCCACCATTGCAGGCCCAGTACGAGCCCGTTAGTTGGATTACACATTGATTGACAAATTGTAGGAAGACTCACCATTCGCTGGCGGACAGTTTACCCTTGACAGTGCGCATATATCAACAGATAGGGCGGTTTTGTACCGTCACATCGTAAATTAAAAAAAAATTCTAATTTCACTTTAGTACGTATTCCAGCGTCTTATCCGTTCAAAGCGCCAAAGGTAAATACCTCCTATGATTTATGGCTAATAGTGTTACTAGGTCAAATT
Organism: Trichosphaerium sp. ATCC 40318; assembly: GCA_038496445.1. Lineage (NCBI taxonomy): Eukaryota > Discosea > Flabellinia > Trichosidae > Trichosphaerium > Trichosphaerium sp. ATCC 40318. The sequence goes on along the minus strand of JALMLS010000288.1, from coordinate 43,150 downwards.
CCTGACACCTGTCTATCATCCCAATGCACGTAATACATGCGAACCTACTCTTATCGTTAGTAGGTTGCTACAGATGGAAGTATCTGCGTAGATATACTCAAAGGAAATTGGAGCCCAGCTTTGACTGTGTCTCGCGTAATTTTATCAATTGTGTCACTTTTAACAGATCCTAATCCTGGTACGCTTTCATCGCAATCTCATATTTTTGACGTGCTTGTAGGCGATCCACTGATGCCAGTTATTGCACAAGAGTACGTCACACGACGTAAGGAGTATGACGCCACAGCCAGGCAGTGGTACGCACGCCTAATGATTTTTGTTTGTTGAGTTTCTCACGTTGTTGCTTAGGACCAAACAATACGCTACACCAAAATAATTGGCATTCCTTTTGGCATTCTGTTCGAGTACATATAACGTGTAACATTAAAAAAAAATTTTATCATCACTCCTTGCTAAAATCAGAGCAAGAGGCTACTTGGAGCAAACTGAGATACAATTCGTTACAGCAATAAAACAAATTGTAAAGTACTGAAAAAGAAATGTGACAACTATCACAGAATAGAGCCTTATTACGGCACTTACATAACAAACGTCGAGCCATGCGGACCAACTGTCTTTTGTAAACTACGCGCACTTGACTGGCTTAAGTTCACACTCTTCTTTGCAGGCGCGCCACTAACTCGTATGACACCGTTACTGTATACTCGAAGTTAAAGCATGGTGTGTAGGTTTGAATTGCGCGTATGAGCCAAGAAGAAGTGAATAGCACAACCAATGATGGAGGCGATGCTACAGGCGACGGAGGTGCGCCATACAAGCTTTTCTTGACAAAAACATTTTTAATGGCTATTGTCATTTGCGCAACGCCACATTCACGCCACAGTCTCTTTCTACGGTTAATTTGAATGTTTTGGAAAAAAAAATGCTTTCTCAAAATCAGCTTTGACCATTCCTCGGTCTACGTTCGGCGCTGTAGACGCGAGCAAATGATAATACAATGCAAAAGTAAATTATAGCCACAGGAATGAACGTAGAACAGCAACGTTCAGACGTTTCAAGCCCAAGTCGTAGAGATACGCCAGAAGAGCAAAGTGAGCGGAATGGGCGTGATGAACGTCGTGACTCGTTAGATTCACCACCAAGACGCGAATCTCGCGACAAGAGCCCATCGCGGTACTCTGGACACAAACGCGATCGTTATGGAAATCACCGTGGACGAAACGTTGATCGTGACCCGTACGGTCGTGACAGTCCATCGATGAGGCGCAGGCGGTACGTAAATAAATAAAAACAATTGCTGTCGAGCACAGCAAGGCCAACAAAAGTGTTGGCTTGAGATTCAATAAAATGACCGCATCCTTAGCTCCTCTCCTTCTCCACATGATCGCCGTAACTCGTATAGAAGCTACGATCGTCGTCCGCGTAGATCGAGCTATGATCGCGACCGTCGTGATGAGTGGAACAGGGATGACAGACCAACAAAATCAAGGTAAACATCTTTTTTTTTGCAAAATTTTATTATTTTTTTCGATGACACATTTGGACACGCAATTCTAATTTGAGATGTAAAACAGGCGCCTGAATGCTTCAGGGCAAGCTGAACAACAGATGACGTACTCACAATGGTGTCAACAACGTTCTTCATCACCTGGGTCGGATGAAACGCCTGCTTCTGTTCTACAAGCTGAATACGATAAATATGTACAAGAGAAGCAATTACGCACATTTTTTGATCACTACAAACACACTGCCTGGTATGTTTTATGACATGACAAGTGAATCATCAATGTTTCTCCACTTAGCAAAAAAATTAATGCCAAAAAAACAAAAACCTACACTGGTTGATCTAATGCGTTACTCCCAGGTTTAAAGAGCGGTATTCTTCTGATGCACTACTCGAATCATGGAAAGAAAAATGCGTAGCATCTAAAGCACGTGCTGCGGAATTCTTGAGCAAGTTGGATGCTGGAACGTTGACCTGCAACTATTCTGCGAAAGACAACGCTGAAATAATTGCAGAACGTATGTTGGGAACCAAAAAACATCTTTTTTTTTGACGAGTTGATTTAGATGAAACAGAGGTTAGTGTTGCAGCACAAGCAACAGCAGAGCGTCAATTATTCAAGCAGGATCGCAACAAGAGAGACAGAAGGTCTTCTGATGAACAAGGTGAAACAGATGATTCAAAACAGACTCAAGGTGATGCCAAAGATGACAATGAAGGTGTTGGTGCAACTGATGAGGTTTCGACAAAGGAAGACAATGCCACTGAGTATGAAAACCTATTTTGATCAAAAGTTCCATGTTACTAATTGACCTCTTTGCACAGAGAAACAAGTCGTGTAAAAGAAGCACCAAAGGTTATTGTATGCAAGTCAATACCTCTGTCTTGTAGTAAGAGTTCTCTTGTAAACATTTTGAACGACGTTACAGGTGGTACTATGGAGAAGTTCATTATTAGCGAGGTACAATACAATTTTTGGCATTTTTGTTGCTTTGTTTTACAGCTCGTCCTCACTTTTATGCGTAGCCTTCTCCAACCGGCATGGATCGTACGGCCTGGGCGATTTATGACTGTAATGCTGCTGCTTCAAGTGCTCTTGATAAACATCACAGGTAACCACTTTATCCTCATCCTTACATCGTTTGTTTGCTAAATGTGGATACTACTAGACGAAATTGTGATGATTTTGAGCTTGTGCTAGCGTTTCACGAGCTCCCTTGTAATTCGAAGCGTGTACAAGTATGGATAATCAAATCTTTCCTATGTTGGCGTTGCTAATCGTAATGTAGTTCGCTCACCCATTTTGTAATGCTGTTGAACGCATGGAGAAGGATTACAAACAGGCATCTATTTTTTTTTTGTTTTGTTTTGAGTTCTGTGTTGAAATAACTTACAATTTTGTAATAGGCTCTGCGTCTCATGCAACGTTTAGATGAAGATTATGGTATTGAAGAAAATCCATTCGGGCAAGAAAAAGAGAATATCTCTAAAGAACCGGAGGTATGTCACTTGCACTTGGAAGTGGGTAGTTGCGTCCTAACCTTACATTTTTTCTATAGCAACTTGAGCAAGAGTTGGATTTGCTCATTGGCTATCTTCGTCAAGTACATGGCTACTGTTACTACGCTGGAAAGGAGTTTGCTGATCCCGACATTCTTGTATACCAAACAGGGCGCGCTTACCTACGTCCTGTACAAGAGGAAGGTGAAACATGCACTGGTAAGTCAATCTATTTTTTTTTGGTGTTTCAAATAATGTTGTTGTACGACCTTGGACTTACAGTTTTTTTACAAAGAGGGTGACGAAACTCTTGATGCAATGGATAAGCGTATTCAACAACGTAGTGAAAACGCAATAAAACCAGATTTGTTTGGTAGCGAGGCTCTTGAGGTTGAAAAACTTGAAGCCTTTATGAAGGGTCATATTATCGAGGAAACACCTGGAAAAAAATATAGATGTGTTCTTTGTTCCAAGTTATTTAAAGGATTCAGTTTTGTAGAAAAGCACATTGGTATAAAACATGAGCACAAAGTTGATCAAGTTAAACAAGAGGTGCGCAACCATTAGCCCAGTAACATGCTGCCGAGTGTACAAATTTGACTGACGGATTGTGTAGGCTCGAGATGAACAATCTTTCGTGAATTACAAGGCGGATGCTGATCACCTCGATAAAATTGTGGCAGCACGACGACGAAATGATAGACGTAGAAATAACGACAACTGGGACGACAGAACACGTCGTCGGTCCTACGATAACAGGTCAGGACCACGTCGACGACCTAGGAATCGATACAGGGATCACCCTTACGACCCACGTGATCGTCCACCGCCAAGAGGTGCTGGTCGTGATCCGCGCCAAGTCATGAGCTATGTCGACCTTGATGAACCCAAGGCACAAGAAGTGGAGATTGACTACGGTGCTCTACTGTCTAAACATGCAGCTAGCAAAAAGACAAGCGAGTGATTCCATAGTAACTGTTACAACAATTTTACACGATTTGAGCGCCTTGCTTGTTGTTATAACAGCAAATGCTCTGAAACGTGTCCGCATGTGACCAGCGATTGTATAGAGGTCTACAAGAGGTGATTAATGTTTGTTCCCTTTTCGTTTTTTCGAGTTTTGGCGACCAACCCAAAGTCTTGGAAACAAAAAAAAAATAAAAAAATTCAAAAAGAAAATTGTCGAGTTGTTAGTACAATTGAATGCTACAAAGGTATCTCTAAACACGCCTTTTAATGGAGATGTGTTGAATACTTCCAGAGCATTATTACCAAATTAGAGGGAGTGATTTCCACAAAAAAATAAAAAAGATAGTCTTGAAATGTGTTGCTTTTTTTCAAATTCTGGCCTCGATAGTAGCGACTCGTGAGTGTTATCATGGCTGCATCTAAGGATAAAGAGATCATAAGCGCTAATGATCCAATTCTGCGCTACTACGATATAGCAGAACTACTGGGCAAGTACGTGTCGTTTGACCTAGTGACACGTTGGTTTCTCGACACTGAGCTAATTTATGCTAGGGGCTCGTTTGGTCACGTGTATCGAGCGTAAGGCCACTCATTTGAATTTATATCGATAACAATAACATTCTCCAGGCAAGAGCGAGGCGCAGAGGGCGATGTTGCGATTAAAGTGATAAACATGGTAAAATGAACTTATTACTTGTTTTGAGACTAACTATCACGTGATATCTAGGATTTGGTTCAATTACCGCTTGAAACAGTACAGGTGCAAATTTTTTTCGGAAAACAAATACGCAAGGGACTTGTTTGACCTTGTACAAAGAATGAGGTGCTTTCTCTAGCGGCTATGATGCATGAGAATATTTGCGGCTACTTTGGAACAAAGATTGTAGATACAAGACTTATCATTAGCATGGTACCGTATCGTAGACACCAGTTTTACCATGTTTAATATCTTTTTAAGGAATATGTGTCAGGGGCAAACTTGTTTGAGATTATCAAGCCACAACACCTCCCAGATGCAGCAATATCAGTTATACTACGTCAAGTACAAATCTCAGCTCTTTTTTAAATAAACTAACGACTTTTAGACTCTCAATGGACTTCATTATCTTCACAGCAAGGGATACATGCACAGAGATATTAAAGGTTTTCTTTAGTCACCATTCAAATTTGTGGTTAATGTCTGTTTTTAACATAGCTGCAAATATTCTTGTATCCTTTGGAGGCGTCGTTAAATTATGTGACTTTAGCTTCTCATGCGCTGTTGAGCCTGGTAAGCGTCGGTTCACACTTGTGGGGACGCCTTACTGGTACGGTAATTCTAGAGCTATCAAATTTTCTGACGTGTTGATAGGATGAGCCCTGAGCTCATTGGTACGGGCGGTTATGGTATGGAAACTGACATATGGGTATGTAACTTTATTTCTAGTTTATGTCTAAAGCTAAAAATGACAATAGGCTCTTGGAATAACTGCAGTGCGTTTCTTTGTTTTTCATTAAAAAATTATGGTTCATGACCAAAAGTACGAATACAGGATTAACTCATTTATGTCAAGTACGAATGTGCAAATAGAAAACCTCCTTATGCTGGTACACCTCACGCCACACTATTACAAAAGATTCAATATGGACCACCTCCCGTACAATTGTGCTATTTTTTTTTATTTGATTTTTTTGATTTGTATCTTTAGAGGTTTCCTGAGGGTACTCACTCCAAAGTCCTCATTGATTTTATTCATTCTTGTCTTCAAAAAGATGCTGGGTTGGTAAGTGTCTCGTCATTTGGCTCGCAATACTAAAAGGGTGCTTACATAGAGACCTACAGCCCAACAACTGTTGAGCCACAAGCTCATAAAACTACACTCTAAGAAGAAGCCGGCATGTCTCAAACAGGTATGCCAAACCTTCCTATACAGAGTGAATGTGTGACTAGGGTTAGATTGTGAAAAAATGGCAGCAGTGGAATGAAAACAAAGGTGGAAAAATTAGGTTGAATTTAAAGTCATCGAAATCACCTCGCAATGAAAGAAGAGGACGTTCTCCAAAGACGAGACCTCGTGAAACAACCCTTAGATCTCCAACACCACCGCGCCAATCACCAACACGCATTCGTCATGCTCCAGGGACACGTCCTCGCCAATCAAAATCGCTGTTTGCTCTCAAAGAAACACATCCAAACGGCAATAATGGAAGAATCCTACATTCAAAAAGTATGACCAAGCCATTGCCTCGACGTGTCGATAGCTACTGGGATCTCAGTTTTACAGAGGATGACGTACCTAAGATGAGAGTGCCATCAGACTTGCCTGATAAGGTGTTTCGTCATCTGGAGAATCTATGTCGGCAAGGGAAACATCCAGATCTTGTCTTTTCAATCTCAACAACCGAAGGAAGTGTCATTGGTACGGCTTGTAGGCAAAGCATGTTGTTGATATAATATACAGGCAAAGGAAGTGATGTGTACAGAGTAGCAGGAGAACTGATACAGCCTTTGGCTATATGTTTGCAGTTGAACGACGTGCAGAAGAAGACTAACCCAGAAAGGGTTACTAAAATGATGGATAAATTCAAGGATTCACGATCTAAGGCATGTCATACTAAAGATAAGTTGTAAGCAACGTACTAAATTGCAACATCTTAGAATAACCACGATTTGGTTACACTTGGCATTCTATCAAAGGTTGGATTTGATGCATCTCTCCCTGCGTTTAAGAGGATAGAACAAATTCTTGGAACACTTACATCGATGGCAGGTACGTATTACTGTTGGTTGTTATAATCCTTACTTACTGTAAGCTGGAGGAGGAGGCCCAAACGATGGCGCTATATTTTGCGATATGTACGTATACAAACTGATGTACAGTTCAGCCAACTTAATCTGAAATAGGGCAAGATATTTAAAGAACAGAGACAGATCTAATCACAATCATATTCGACATTTGATGGTAAATATTACCACTTGTGTGAATGTTTAATGTTTATTTTAATCGACGTAGGCCAGACTAGGAAAAGAAGTGCCTAGCGAGGCATCAGATCCTAGTGATTCTAAACTGGCTTTGATGGATTACTATTTCCAGTTGCACTCTATTAAGATGCAGTTAAAGGTAAACAAATAAGTATAGCGTGTCACGTGCTAAGTGAGGTTACAGTCGCTCAGCATCATCGCATCTACACTTGCAAATCAGGGACGATCGCCAGCGCGAAGGTACCCAATTGTTAGAACCTGCTTTCACGTGTTGGCTAACGTGAAGGTTTAAGTGATTCGAGTACGCCTTTAGTTGCTCCGAACATTATCGACAAGGTACTACAACTAATGATGGACGAAATGCAACATCACTTCAAGGCACGAACTCATTTTTCACGTGATAAGTATTGATGTTTTTGTTAGATGCGGATTCCGTTTAAATGTGCCAATTCAGGGGAGGTAGGAATGCTCATTATTCCACGTTCGTTTGGCTTAGCCATAGGTACACGTGCAAATACGACTAGCAACATATTAAATAATTGTTCAGGAGCAAGCTCGGCGAGTCAATTGATCACAGTTGTGAAGGACTTGACAAACTTATTTGAACTTGACAAATACGCTAGTTAAAAAATGTAACGTAGAAAAAAAATGTGCGATAGTATTTAAAATTAAGCAAAAAAATCGTGTGTTGTACAATACGCTCCGTGTATTTTTGATGTTTGTATATTTTTTTTTTTGATTGGATTGCAAATATTTAAGCATAGATGCTCGTGAACTTCTTTCTGTACTCGTCGCTGAGCTGCAACATCAAATTTACAAGAGGGTCAGATGCTTGGTAGCTCTCTTCAGCTGCTACTAAGGCTTGTTGCGCTTCAATCTCCTTTTGGTCTTGCATTTGTTCCAATCCAACTCTGATGGACTACACGGTGTACCGTTAACGCTAATGTTGAAAGTGGTGAATGTGTATATAAGTACCTGAATGACCAAACAGAAGCTCTTGAGGTAGTCCCAATAGTTACCACCACCAATCTTATTAGCGCGCACAAGGACCTTGTGGTCACCTGTAATTAATAGTTTAGTACAGTTGGCGAACATATTTTTTAATTCGCAACAAGCAACGTACCATGACGCCAGAAGTCTACAGCCCAGGCATTGAATCTGTCATGTTCATTAAAGTGCTTCAATGGAATGTTCTTAACATTTAGGGCAATGCCTATGATCCAATGTAAGTTTTTAACCGTTTGAAAGAGAGTTCAAGGAGATGGACGCACTTTCTCTGACATTGTAAAAGTCGGTCTTGGAATCAAATTCGTCATCATGGCCAGATACAGCAACAAACGCAGAACGGGCTGTGATAGGGATACGTAACGACTTGAGGGTACCTACGAATGTCTCACTAGGCTTGTCTTCCTCTTTGCCTGGGAACTCAAGGCTACGAACAATGTTAATACGCTAGTGCTCAGCACATGTTTTAATTGTGGTACCGAGATGCAGGCAAGAACACATCAGGCTCACGCTTTTCTACTTCAGAGGCGTAGGCACGCAAGTAAAGACTTAGAGTGGATAGTGTACGTTCGTTATGGGCTTCGATTGCGTCAACAAATTCTTGAGGAAGAGGCTAAAAAAAGGGATGATAAATATTGACATAAAGCATTCAGTATGGTCGTACATCGAGCACAATTTTAGAGCCAAGGCGTGGAGTCACTTGTTCGTCTGTATACCAGCTAGGTATACGTGTTTGTGTAAACAAGTGTGCCAATACATTCTACATGGAGAGAGTTGAGTATGATGATGATCAACAAATAAGGAGAGCGAAGGGCACGTACGAGCATCTTTAGGAACTTTCCAGCTTTGTTCAACTCAGGATCAGTGGCGATGGCGTGGAAGACACCTTGTTGGACCAAATCCACAAAGATAAAGTTGCTAGGTTCTTGAAAGTACAAGTGCGCTGCAAGGGCTGTTGGTGGACGAAGTTTGCCATCAATGTTCATGTATCCGTTGCTCACAAAGTATTCGACAGCTAGCCTGAAGTGATGTCTCAACTATAAACAAAAATTGTGAGCGTTCAAATCAACTAACTTGCACTGAAATAGTTTTCGTACGTGTTCAGTGTATGCTAGGCTCTTTTGGTGATTGTATAGAGGAACTGTAAACAATCGCTCAATGGCCTTTGAGGCATCGCTCTTCTCTTGATCGGTTTTGCTGCCTGCGTACAATAGAAGGCAACGTAGAATCGTTGAGAAGCTCACTACACCCCGGTGAGTAAGTGATTTATAGATAACATTATGACAGTACCTGGGAACTCAGTAGTCAAACTAGGAAGGCGACTTGACATTAAATGTTTCATCTTTGTGTCTGAAACGCCAAAGAAAACAACATTTCCGACAGCTAACACAGAGTAAGCACAGTAAGTGGAAGAAAATCAAGGGCGGCATTTTGGTATAACGTACGATCGAAACCACGACGGCCAGCACGACCTGCCATTTGGCGATAACTGAGAGGATGAAGCCACAAGTTAGAACCAGCGAATACCACACTACGGCACGGCATGTGAATACCCAAAGCAAGTGTTGCAGTACTTATGACGACACGCAATTGCTATTGCCTTATTAGTACAACAAACAGCGTACAAAAGAATAAAAATGGATGTACCTTTTGTCTAAACAGTTGCTCTACAGCGCGACGGTAGGCGAGTGGCAAACCAGCGTGATGCATACCAATACCACGTTTTAATCCCCTAATTTGGTGAGTGAGCGATGTGACGTGGAATGGATGATCAGTAATGTGCGTACTCAAGTAGGAGAGGACCATTAGGATCTCTTTCAAGTACCCTCTCTAGACGCCAATCGATTACAAGGTTGCTCTGCATATCGAGGAATGAGAAGGCAAGTTCAATCTCTGGAAGTTCCTCAACTACATCAATAGTCTCGCTCTGTGGGTGCAGGTTGTCAGTACAAAACCTTTAATAATCCAACCAAGAAGGTGAATAAAATTCTGTGCTTACTTGACCGGCTTCTTTCTCTTCTTTTGTTGTAGAATTGCTTTCTGCTTTGCGTTGCTGTTTAGATTGAGCCTTTAGCTTTTTCTCGTTTCCTCTCTTCAATTTCTTGTACTCTTCAGTGTTTTGGTACGCTTCTTGACTGGCCACAAGGGTAGTAACCTGTGTGCTTTGAGTCAGTCGCAAATAATAATAAAATAAGCGTGGCAATTCAAACGTACAATTGAAGACATGAGGGCATTGACGATGCCTCTATCCAAAGAAAATACTATGCACGGCATTTTATCTTGCATTGCCAAGTTGGAAAGCAAGCCGAGGAGATGAGTGCCCAAGTAAGATGGAGAATAGCAGTCGTCCACAGGGCGAGTTACATCATCATCAGGGTTAGGTAGGCCCTCTACCTTGAGCTCTGCAAGTACATGTTGTACCAGATCAGTCTTGGAGGCGCCAACCCACTCCATCAATAGCTGTACATGGGTTAACCAAAAACTACGTTTATAGGATTGGCTTTTTCTCGTACTGTTTTGAGTAGGGATTCGTATTCTCTTGACTTCTGTCTGGTGACTACAGGTTCATCTTTAAAGAACAGAACGGCGTCCAATTTGGCAGTGGCAGCCTTTGCGGATTCTAGGCAAAGAGTTAGGTCTAATAATACACGTGTAATTTCGTTGTGATTATTATTACCATCATTGAATTTTGCAGCGGCGGATACCATAGCCTTGTGCATTAAAAAGCAATCAAACGGTTCCAAGATCATGTCTATCCAAGATTTAGCTAACCTGTAATCTACACTCACTATATTGCGCACCTGCTGGGAAACCACGCTCTTGCAACATTTCTAAGGTGATGCAATGGACTGGATGAACAAACTTGATTGTACTACAGAAACACAAGACACGTTAGTCTAAAGCAGGATCATTGTGGAGAGTGTGTACCCAACCTCTCCCTCTTTTGGGTTGTAGATGTCGCTAACTGGCGCACAGCTGCGTTGCAACAATGCTGATTTTGGTGGCATGTAGAATTGCTTCCTTAAATCAGAGTATCGCACATTGTGTTGTATGAGATGGACTATGACAAATGTCAGTAGTTGCAAAGGTAGCATTCAGTCAACAAAATAAAAAAATCGGTACCTTTGAAATTACGCTTGGTGTGCACTGCAAATCTTTGTCCTTTGAACTCGTCTATGCTTTGTGTCTTCTCATCTGGATATTGCTCAGCTAGTTTCTTTTGAACGCCTTCCATCCAACTAAAATAGGGAGTCAGAATGGTCACAAATGATTTGTGATAAATATGTTACCTGTGAAACTTTTGGAAGTTTCCTACAGTGGCAGAAAGTGCAAGGAATGGCGCTTTGCTCATTACCAATAGGCGCTCCCAATATGCACCAATACCCACATTAGATATTTGATGGACTTCATCGAATACCACCCATTTGATCCTCTTGACCCAATCGCGATTTGAAGGTGACAACAAGAGCATTTCAAATATCTCTGGAACTGTTACAAGCACTTGACATTTCAGAGGGTCTTCTTCAGGGAAGCAGTAATCGTGCGTAAAGTAACCATACACACTTCGTGTGGTGGAGTTGCTGTAACTCTTGTTGAAGGCACCAATGACTGAGGCGGCGACTTGATTGACTAAAGCCTAAAAACCATGACATTAGTTAATTACGACACAATCTGACATGTTTATGGCACAAACTGTTTTGCGTACCTTTGATGGGGATATGTACACGACTACGCCATCGTCGCTCTCGCGAAGTGTTTTTTCCATACAGTAGTAACTGATGAATGTTTTACCAGAAGAAGTTGGTGCGACTACAAGTGCGCTCTCTGTGGATGCGAAATCAGAAATGAAGAAACGCGATTTAGTGAGGTGTACCATTGGCGTCAACTGCATCGATCAACTTGACTTGCCAAGCTTCGAGTTTGAACATTTTGACACGAGGATCAGCGGTTTCTGTGCCACTGCTTCTCGACATGTCTTTTTGCATGTGTTCCAATTGAAATTCGATAGATTCCTTTTCTGGAGACACTTTCTTGCTGCCTCTTACTTTCTTGGCAGTATCAGGGAATCCAATGAGTTCTAGAGCCTAACAAAATGCGTCAATCAACGTGTCGTTACAGACAAAGAAACATTGGGGAACAAGTTTGGTTTTTTAGCCGGTCCAAGAAAGTACCTCGACAACAAGACTTTGATCAGGGCTATAGCCATCGTATAGATGGTGAATGGTACGGAAAATCTCGATACGAAGTATAAGGCTAGGATCTGCCTTGTACTCCTTCATAAGGAGGTCCATTCTATAAAGCAATGCACGCTTTTTTACTTCATGCTATAGGAAGAAAATAAAGATTAGCAACTCCTTTTTGTAAACGTGGGTTTGTACCTTCTGCTCTCTGTCGTCTACGTTTCTTTGTATCTCTGCAATTGCATCTTTGAATGAGGAGTTACGAAGCAATTTAGAGATGTTCTTCCACTACAATCATGGTTAGCACAGTGTACATTAGTTGTGGACAAACTGACCCTCAAGTCGGTGTCTTCTTTATCTTGTTTTTGCAAGCGAAGTGCGTTTTCATGTTTTAGCTTATCAGCTTTGCTCATGTTGCCCTTATTTTGTTTTCGCGATTTATTGATTTGTGCTTTACGCTTGTTCTTTTGTTCCTCTCTCTTGAGCTCTTTGTCCCTCTTGATCTTGTCCTTTTTCGACAATTCCTTGATCTGTCCAACGTGTTGAATATCCATACGCTCCAGATCTAAATGACCGTACATTACAATCAAAAATAATATAATTATTCAATTTTAAAATAAACATACGGGATCCTTTGAGGGATTCGGCGTAACGGAACATGTGCTTCTGCAAGTTGTTTTTGCTCTTTTGAATGCGTTTCTTCTCCCACTTTGTGAGATTTGTCTTTGTTTTACGTTTATCCTTCTTCAAAGCCAAATCTAAAACACGCTATCTTAATCCACGTGCACAAACTTTTTTTTTGATAAACTGGTTTTTGTTGTGCGTTAACTTACCTTGTCTGAGAGGAGCTACTTGGTGCCACTTGTATACTGACTCAAAGTATTTTTTGGAATCTTGGGAGCTCTTTACAGCATCATCGTTTTCTAAAATGACAAGTTAGCATTTAATCAACGAGAAGGCGTGTGTAGTACTGTCGAGAGTTGGTAGTTGATCAGCACCAAGGATAAGTTTGCCCAAAGGAGACGAGAAAGGCATCACTTCTTTCTTTTTCTCTATAGATAGGCGAAAGACGTTAGACCCTGAAAACATGACAAGCGCTCTAAAAGATAGTAGTACCTGCATTCAAACCAATTCGTTTTTGAAGTTCTTGTTCGTCTAGTTCTCCATCTCTTATTTCAAGAAGTGGGTATAACGCGTCAGTGGTCCCTGCTATTTTGGAGATGACGGCCCACGAGGACTCAAGTTTATCAACAGTGGTTTCAGCCACACCGAGAGTTTCCAAGGTGTTTTGGCGGTTGTCAATATCTGCCACGAGAAAATGTGAGCGTTACTAAATCGTGTATAGAAAGAAAAGCAATCTCTCACCTGTGCCATCGTTTAAGGATAAGTAACGCACTAGTTGTTCAAATAGACGGTTTGAATAGCAATCACAGACATGCGAAGGAAATTCAACATTGTCCTGAAATCAAGTTAGGTTGTTGAGGTTGAACAAAAGGGGTTGCAATGCGTTTGACATACTGTGTAACATAGAGCAGCAACATAATGGAATACGCGTTTGGTAAACGCTGCGGTTTGTTTTGAGGCAGATGAAGTTATTGGTAACATTGCAAACGCCTACAACATAACGTTAGCGCAATAACAAAAGAAGAAAGGTAACAATTTTAAAATAGGTACCCTAGCTTTAATGTGCAGCGTTTCTAGCAAGTCCTGGTGAATCAAGAATATTTTTGCCAAGTCTCTCCAATTGCCAAATTCCGGTTTGCCACCACATTCCTTGAGCGCAAGGCCGAGTGCGTGTACAAACACGTTTGGTTTATCTGAATTCGAAAAAAATGTCAATATTTACACATAAACAACAAAGCGAGTTTTAGTACCCTCGATAGCGGCTATCTCTTGTTTCAACTCTTCATTTGCCGGCTTGAGTATGGTATCGCATACAAATGTCTTGACTAGGAGTAAGTATTTTGAAAGATTGTAGTAGTCACACAAAAGAATGAACTGCGAACAGTCAATGAGCATGGCACGTACAACTGCCTTTTCAGTGGCGCGAGCTTTGCTTCCTTTACCAGCTGTCCAGTAAATAATCCAACCCCAAGCTCTTCCGCCATGGAATTCCATTTCTTCTGTACATACCACATTTTGGTTCAATGACACGCATCGCTGGTGGGTAGAGTCAGCACACAAGCAGTAGGGTTATGGAACGTGGACTTGGGGTACGCACAACAAGGAACGCTTGGAATATAGCAGCATGTTCAGCAGACATGAGGGTGAGCATCTCCTTTGTAGCGCCATTTGAACATAAAACGAAGGATGGTCTCTCAATCCTGATACGTCCTGCGAATTCGTCTGAAGACCAATCCATATCGAGTTCTTCCACTACGAATTCGGTGTTCTCTTTCAAGTGTCTAACATTTAATTCAGTTACAATGTCTTAGTGCACGTGCCAGATTTTGACGCGTGACATGTGTTAACTGTCAAGTTTTGTTTTTTGTTGGTACATACCTAACGAGCATGTCGCGCAAAACCAACAACTCTGGGTTATGCGCCCAAATCCCGCGATTGGATCGCAAAAACAATATTTTAAATTTAGGCGAGCATTCCGACAAATTTACCAAGAAGCGCTCGTATAGGTAAACGGCGTGCAGGAATTCTCCACCAGATAACTTTTGATCGAGTAGAACAAACGCCAGTACAGAATCACCTGTAAAACGCGAGCAAAGTCAGTTTAGCTGTCATATTTAGCGTCAAAACGCGTGTTTCTTTTTTTTTTTGAAACTTGCAACGCCACAACAGTTGCGTAGTTTCTAGATGGGTTACGTACCTTCAATGATGAAGGTCTCGACGGACGAAAACGTTCCACCGAATAATGAGTGGTTTCCAAGCCCAAACTTGCCCACGCAGTCGCGTAGACCTTCCAAGTACTTGCCTATGACAAAAATAAGCCTATTCCGCCGTTTAACTAGACAAATTGCCTTCAACCAATTCAGTTACGGCATCTTCTCCCTCTTGGTCAATGAAGAACTCGTTGGCTTGGTCTTGGAGTTTTTGCGCCTATAAATTTTGAGATACAAGACGTTGCGTTGTTTTATTCTTGCCTTTGTTTGGCCCGATTCTACGTCTGGAGATTGTTGAGCTTTTTCCATGTTTTGTATGAATGATCAGAACCTCTCACACTCACAGTTTCAAAAAACAAACGAAAAGGTACCGAAATTTCGGGTCAGTGAAGATGATGAAGAAACAATTACGAAAAATGACATGCGACACGATAAATTTACTACAAGTATCACAATGTTGCAACTAATGCCTTGTCAATCTCCGGCAAGCCCAATAAAAAGGTGCGTAGTTCTGGCGGCAAGGGATCATTGATTATCACTTTTTTTCCTTCAAAGGGATGCACGAATTCAAAACGTGTTGCGTGAAGAAACAGTCTGTGTAGATTGTGCGTCTCTTTAAAAAACTTGTTGATTCTACCCTTTCCTAAAGATGGGCAAGTGTCAAACACAATACAAGAAATACCCTAGCAATGGGAGGGTTGGCATACCATACATGGTGTCTCCTATTATTTGTCGGGCGGACTTGTGCAGGTGTCTCCTTATTTGATGTCTACGTCCTGTAATTATTCTCGCCTACACAGCAATAATGTCTGTTAACAATACCACATTATAACGATATGCTCAAAAGACAAACCTTGACAAGTGACAGGCGATAGAAAGAGGCTAATGTAACAAATCTAGTTTCTGCTTCTTGGATGACAGCCGGTTTCTTCTTGTCTGCTTTTGACATGCGTCCTGCCTTGCGCTTTGTGAGGGGCTGTGTATCTATCCTTCAAGTTTTTTTTAAGCATGCATTTCTACTTGAAACAGAAATTGACGCACCAGCTTGGCGGTGAAGTCCCACGAACCAACGCAAGGTACTCTTTAATCGTATTTTCCTTGTCTTGTATCACTACCTGGAATTTGGCAGCAGCCAGGCTAGACAGAGCAAACAGAAGGATACCTTGATGAGAGTCAAATGCTCATTTCTGTGACACAAAGATTTACGCTTACCTGACGTGGGTCTAGAGGCCACAATTAATTCAAAGTCTCACGTGCGCAGTGGTACCTATCAAGACGATGCACCGGATGTACTTTGGTGCCTACGTAGGTAGAGACATTCTCAGCAACAAAGATAACTTCTTGCCGCCCGAATATGTCGCTCTTATGTACTGCATAATTCGCTGGTTTTGATACTATTATGCAATGCTCATCTAGGACCGTTCGTTACGCGATGCAAAAGCAATGTTGCTACTGTTAAACCTCTGTAAAGTACTCGCATTGTGTCAGTTGTTCCAGCTACTTTAATGGGCGGATAACCCGTGTTGTACAAGTCTTGGGTGGTTTTGTCAGTTTTTGGCTCTGGTATCTCATGTGATGGCCTTTCTTCTTTAGGTTCCATGATATTGTTGCGCAGGTGATGTTGTATGCTACTTTTTGAAGCTGTACAAATTGGTTTGTATGGCTTAATCATTATTTAAAGTATAACCGCTTCTTCATCGAATACTACGCCATTAGCTGGCGTGTGGAATACATTTTACGCGTGTTTGTTCTCTTTCGCTATCAACGGAAGTTTATAGTGGCTATTACATCACACATGGCGTAATTAGCGCGAGAACACGCTGACATACAAAGTTTAGCCAACATGAACAAAGCAGCCCAATACGCAGCATCACGCGTTAAAAGCGAAGCAAGGTGCGACTAGAACCTCATACAGCGCTGACAGTTGAAGGTTGCTTTCATGGCAACAGAAGCGCATAGCCACCATCGCACACACGCTAAACGTGCGCACGCTCACTGATTGGTATGCGGTGAAGCAAGTAGACATAGAAGAGGCAGGAGGGAGCATCATCTTGCGCCAGTAAGTACCAAAGCACGTGCTCAATGAATAATACTTGGATCATCTGTAGGTTCAAAAACAGTCTGGTACTTCTACTTCAAGCAGCCTATCCCGGCTATGACTGGGTAGAAAATAGGTTTATGTAAGCGTAAGACACGTGTTGTAGCTGTAACTGACAGACGTGAAAGGGCTCCTATGGGACACTGGCATCTACTGGAACACCAACACACCAGATTTCAAAAAATAGGAGAATCTCTGTCAGTTGCTACGTTGGATGATTGGTACGATATCACTTGGGAGGACGCACATGCGAAAGGAGGGGGCAGTGTGTTGATGAATCAGTGCGTAAAAAAACTAGAGCGTAGAGTCCCACTAACATATTCGGACAAAAGGTACAAAGGCTCAATATCTTCTGCACTCATGACTATATTTCCACGCTACAATTGGCGACCGTGGCACTTCAAGTAGGTAATAAAGGCTTGTCAGTAAGCTTACTATATGCTTAGAAATGCACCTCATGGCTTTTGGAGTTCTATCACTAATCAACGCGAAAAGTTCGACGAAATAGGTACTGACCTTGATATAAAGCTCATGTCGGATTGGGCCAAACACTCCACTAAGACGATATGTGACCTCAGTGGAGGAATAACGCACAGGTACATAGCACCCATTATGTGCGATTGTCAATGACAAGGTAGTAGGTATGGCCACTCTTTATTGAATGCGTTGCGTGCTATATATCCAGAACAATCATGGGCACCACATATGTTTAAAGTAGAGTACGTATTTCTCGCACTAAGTCATTTCCCAAATGTGTTTGTGAAACACTTACACTTTGTCCAAGCCGCCAAGGTGCCTTAACGCCACAACATTTTTGGGATAACAAAGAGAATATCTTGACATACTTGAAACGTCTAGAGATCCAGTTCAATATAACTGAGCCGACATCATGGCAAGAACCACTCACATCAAATGTTAATACTAATTTTTGGGTCTAGGTACCGTATATCGCAGAAACAACTATCTGATACTACTGGCCCTGGTTTTATTCGATATTTTCTGTCTTCTTTGTCCGTTCTGTATCCTAATGTGGCGTGGAAGCTCCCTAATTTCAATTCTCTGTTTAAGAGATCAGCGCAGAGGTACCAAATGCCCAATCTTAGACTATATTAAACATACTCAAGGCTATTGTCAACGCTGGTTAATGAAGTCTTTAAAGGTGCAACAGTATATGAGGAGTATACTGTTGGGATACGAGACTCCAACGGGGCACCTGTTGTGATAGACATGTATGTCCCAGAACACAACATTGCCATAGAATACCAAGGTAAAGTGGAACGGAACCACCAGGCATTAGGATAACATCTGTAGGCGAGCAACATTACCATGATGTGTTACCACATGCGTCCCCCAGTGCTGCACATAAGCTCCGTGATGAGGAAAAGTTTGCACTTTGTAAACAGTTCGGTATAACATTGATCACAGTTCCGTATTGGTACGTCTTGTTTTTATGTTGTTTTTTTTGACACTTGTTTAGGTTTGATGGCACAGCAACTACCCTCGTCAATATTATTAACCGAAGTACCAACAATCAGGCTGTAAACACACCACACTACCTCGCAGAAGCTAAAGGAAGGCAACAAGGTATGATGACGGCCTCAAACAATTGCACAATGTTGCATGTAACATAGATTAAAACTATTTGATAAAATACAATTTTTTTTTACTGTTGGTTGTCCACAGCAACATACAGGATTGCTCAATTTATTTTGGTGGCCTTTGATCTGAGCTCTGCCAAAAATCCGCCACCTCCCTTGATTATTGTGGACTAGTGAAGTAATGATAAGCATTCAAGTTGTCATAATGTTTTGTGTGCTTAAAAAGTGTACCTTTGGACGACTCCATTTCCTTTTTGGAGGTTTGTGCACCTTGATTGGGTTCTCACCCTTTTCTATGTTCTTAATTTTGTTGTCCAGCGACTGTACAAATGCCACTTGGATCTTTTGGTCGACCCTAAATTTGGGCATGTTGTGGCGTATCGCACGAAGCTCGTTCTCCGTCAGATTTACGAGCGAGTACCTAAAAGCAAGCGTCAACGTGGTGACACAATACAGAGGACATACGCTTTAAAGTTTGACTCGTGGCGCCTTATGATGGCGTCTTTTTTCAACAAAACCAACAGCATCTCTGGCTGCCTGGACATTCTTGCCTTGAAAGCAATTGGATTAGCACGCGCATTGGAGTGCAACTTGGTGACCACATCAACAAATGCCTTTCTAACCAACTGGTCAGCTGTTGAGCCCCTATAGGGTTGAGTGAATACGCACGCATTTAATGGCTGCTGTTTGTCCAACCAATCTTGTTTAATCTTGCGCTGTTCTTTCATAAATTCAGGTGACGTTTCCAGCTCCTTCATTACGCCTTCCAGCTGACAATGCGTTAGAAGGCAGAGAAACAAATTCAAGCGTTGTTTCATTGATTCATTCATACCTTTATATTCGCTTGACTCTTTTTCTTCTCTGACGCTCCTGGGTCATTGAGTATACCTTGCAAGTCGTTCAGGTCTTTTTTAATCTCTTTCAAACCTCTGTTGTAAATTGTAAGTGCGTCAAGCAGCAGTAGTAACAAAATATAATCTTTCTCATCTACAAAAAAAAAGCCAAAGCTGTTCGTACCTAACAGCTGGACCTGCTCTTGCAGCTGATGCTTGTGCTATGAGTGCCTCCAGATTGTCAAGTTTTTTTAGTTTCTCATTGAGCTCTTCCATGTCCAGCCTTTTCATCATGCGCCTAAACCGTTCCTCCATCGCTCGTTCTTTGTCCACCATTTGTTCTTCACGCTGTTGTAGATTTACTTCCATCTCTTGTAACCGGCGTTCAAAGTTCACCAAATCATCGTTGGGCGTCGTACGTTGCGCCAGTGCCTCAACTAGCCTCTCTTCTAATTCTTGTAGCCTTCGTTCACTACTGGCAAAGTCTATGGACCTGGATGTGTCCGATTCCACCTCTCCCACACGTTTTTCGAGGCCTTTTACACGCTGTATTATTCGTGTGACTTCATTGGGTGACACAGCCGTAGCTTCCATGCCAATTAGACCAGCTTCCACGTTTTGTAAGCGACGCTCAAAGTTTACCATCTCAGCCGACGGTGTATCAGGTCCACGTGCACTGCTTGGACCACGGTAGCTTTGGACTTTGTTCATTCGCGTTATAGGTGGCACTTCTGCCGTTGCTCCATTTTGATGCATCTCTAAAACAATCCAATTACTCTACCGTCGAGGTGTCACCTCACTCCAAAAAAGAACAATTGTTTTTACAATCAATGTATAGCGTCGAACGCGTACCCGGTGTATCAGGCGGGTTATAATGATCGCTTGGTTTGGAAGCATTATTAACTGATTGCTCATCGGCGAGCGCTAGTAATTCGTCGAGTTGTGCAACTGCGCTGTCAGTTCTACGCGCGTTGAGGTTTACAAACACCAACTGTACAAAAACAAGCAAAAAAGAGAGTTTTGATGTGTACCGTGCAATAAGGCGGTGGTCTTCCACTGGCACATCTGTCTCAGCGCCTGCCATGGCCATTAGTTCATCTAATTGGCCGAAAACCGATTCATAATGCTCCAATTCCGCTTCCATAGTTAGATATCTGCTATTTGTGCTGTTTTCCGCCTCTAGATTGTAAACGTTGTTCACCAAATTGCCAAAATACACTACAGCCTCAACAAAGTATCGCGGTTTGCTGTGTTAAAATAGGAACAATTCGATTGTACAAAAATGGATTTGACTTTAAAGCGACCAAGTTATTGCCCATTTTTGATACGTTTTTCTCCATTTTATTCGGTTTTTTTGAATTTCGGACCTTGTCACAAAATTTACCATGTACATGCGCCCAAACTTAGCCAAACTGACAGCAACCTATTGGTCGGAAGTGTCTGGATCCTTGGACAGGTGAGATAATGCTGCTGCATTAGCCTCCCAGTTTCTGCCATCGAATGGTTGTACGTTCAACGACGCTTTGATCGTTTCATAATCGTCAAAAGTTCTAAAAGCGGTTGTTCAGTAAGTCGCCCTACTATCTTTAACGCACCTTGCATTAATGTCTACGCCGTCCGGGTTTGACCTTTTAGGCGCAGTTAGAAGCGAAAAAGCGATGATTCAAAGACTTATGGGCTCACCTTGGAATGTAGTGCGTGCAAATTCCACAAGTCTGGTATTTTGCCGTTTAGCTTTTATGAATTTAAACAGTACGCGTTGTACCTTACAAAAGTAATGTTTGGCAACTTTGGAGTTGAACTGGTACAAAGTCAAATTATCCTTTCCTGACAGCAGCTTGAACGCTAAATTAGGCCTGATGATGTGGATAAATCCCTTTTTACTGCAGCTGTACGGTATTAGCGGTAGAGGGCAGTGAAATGATTTTGGTTACATGCTACAATTACAGTCTTGTAGTTCAGACTTGCCGTCCCACAAGAGTTCATATCTAACCGCCCCACAATGACACCCACCTTTGAACAGTTTTTCTTCAGCCATGTAATAAATCGTTTAATTGTAACCAACTTTTGCTTTGTCTTTAAAAGTATGTTTCAGTAAAGCTGAGTTGATTGTGCTGATTTTTAAAGAATTGTCTGTTGAATTTTATTCCGGTTGAATTTGGACAAACAGGTTTTATTTCCTTAAAATTATCTCACAACTCTTCAAACCACATAATAACACTCGTCTACGCGTAAGAGAGTGATAATAACAAATGGACAAACAAATGCGTACGCAATAGGCTTTTTCTCCCAAATGACACCGTATAGGTACCATTGTACGCCGTTATTCGCAAAATAAAGTGGCAGTGACTGTTGGCAGTATTGTAGTGCTTTGTCTACTCTACGTAGTAGCGAGACCCTCCACCGGTGGCGTACTTCTGGGTACGCATTTCTTAACACTTTTCTCAAACAACAGAAAAACATTCATTAGAAAACTGTTATATAACTAAACGTGCTGCTGTTGCTGCCTCGAGCCTGCGCGCACTCCAATTGCTAAAGCTTCCAAAGAAAGTGCCACGTTGAATTATTTACGCTCATTTTGTAGCAACACAAGACATTACCATATCCAAGGAGGCCCAAGATATCTACAAGCGCGGGTTAGCCAAACAGCATGTGTTGGTTGATGATGTCAAAAATGAAATCGAAAGAAACCAAAACAGCGAGTGGTTCAGGCAATACATGATCCCTTTTCTCTTTGAACCAATCGCAATAAGTCATTGTACAACAATAGAACGCATAGGCGCTGCAGGAGACGGCGGTACGTTTAAAATACGCAAAAAAAGAGCTCCATGGATATGTAGGCATTATGTAATTAATGCCGTCCATGTGTTTGTCGTTGTAGTCTCGCAAACCCCTAGATTGTTTTATATTGATGTGTTTAACAAGGAAAATATGTATGCGACGGATTCAGACTAGCTTCATCACCATCCTGCGTTGTTTACTCTTTTGGGTCGAATGAAGACACGTCGTTCGAAGAGGACATTCATTCCCTCCACGACCATTGCGAGATTCATACGTTCGATCCTACTGTAGGTACGTACACTCGAGATGATTGTCACATCGTCCACACATTCTGTTTGAAGTGGTGAGGCTGTGTACTGACGCATTGGCGCATTTAGACCAGAAATCAGATGCAGGTAAAATCCCATACATTAACTTTCACTTTGATTACGGTCTGGGACACCTTGATGGTACTATTACATCCCGTTATTCGCGTAGACCAGGTGTTGTGATCCCAGTACGCAAGGTATGAATCGTGTTGTTTAAAACAGACATATTTTTTAAAGACCAGCGTTAACCACAAAATGTATCAATAGCTCTCCACCTGGATGGACAAGTTGGGACACAATTTTATTGACATTCTCAAAATTGATATCGACCTCGCAGAGTACGAAGCGTTCGAGGAGATGCTCAAGGATGGATTACCAGTGTGGCAGATAGTGATTGAGGTCCACACGCAAACACAGGAGATGTGGCCTAAAGCGCTGGAGACCTATATTGATTTCTTTGAGAGAATGGAGCATTACGGTTGGGTCATGTTCGCAAAGGAGTCCAATTACAGGACATGTGGTGGCGCAAACGAATATGCATTTATCAACTTGAACAATCCAAAGTACAACTACGTCGAGGTATAAGTCAAGGATGCAGTTTGAAACTGGATTTTAATGTACATTAACTAAACGAGGATACCTAAATAATAAATAAATTTAAAAAAAAAAACCTAACAATCCAATACGCACTCAAAATGCGAATACTCGCGGCGCTACACCTGAGGGGTACATAATTCCTCATCTACTCCTCAAGTATTCCTCAGGTATTGCTATTCTTTAAGAGTCAAGGTGATGGATTGTCCCCAGTGATCCGACAGCTCCTGGCCATTTTTTTGCTTTAAAATATCAACTTGTTCTACTGACACACGTGCTAACTCTACACCCTCCAGTTTGTCAATGGCAAAAACGTAGTCTAATCTTTCCGACTCTTGCCACACAACGAGCGAGTTGGTCTTGGAGTCGTAGGTGGGTTCTGGGCTGCTAAACGAGCCGCAGTATTCTTTGTATAAGTCTGCAATTCAGATTTTTTGTGAGTGCGATGCTTATGTAAGGAAATAGCAAACACCGAATTTGGTGATTGACAGAACAGATCGTACCACGCATGCAAAACTGATTCATAAGGAATTTGTAGTTGGAGGAGTTGTATGGGATGTTAAAGTCACCCATGAGAAGGACTGCAAGTGATGCTGAGCTATTGCCTGGGTGCGCCAACCAGTTCAAGACGCATGTACGCGCGAATGTGTAAATCTCCTGCACCTGCTTTTTTTGAAATCGTTTGTTCATAGCGTCCAGGTGCGTGTTGATGAGCAGTAATGTTTTTCCTGCACAGTCAGTTAGGCACCTTTGAAGACACGTGCAAAAAATAAAGGGGAAAACAAACAAATCAACTGTTGTGCATCGGTGTAGGTAAACGAGATGTGTATCTACATACCTGGCCACAGTGATGGTATTGATAGGAATACCGCATGAACGCCTTTACGCGACTTGGATTCTGAAATTGTAAAGGTGTGTTTGTTGAATCCGTCAAGTGTAAACTTCTACTCGCAATTTCAGTGCTGAGTCATTATGTAATGTTTAAAGGGATATTGAATAAATACAAGTACTACTAACCTTGCGCCAAGCAGACCATAACCCGCCATTCGCGTTCAAATAGAAGCGTGCCTGATCTAAGAAGGGCATCCACGTCCAAGAAGTATAACCTGGAGGTATCTGTACATAAATTCTTTAACTAACGTAAAAGCGCCTCCAATTAGTACTTGATGCGTAGTTTCAACCGCTGCTTGCAACGTGTCAATGTTAGAACCCCATATTTCTTGCAAAGCCACTATATCGAACGTTGGTAACAGCTTACCGATAGATGTTGCTCTTTCTCGTTGGTTTGTGCACGTGGCGTTGTTTTTGTTTACAAGCAAGCGTGGTATCAAATAACAGTTCCACTGCAGTATTCTCAAAGCCTTTGAAGTCATATGTAGCCTCTAGATATTTTGAGCGTTGTTGACTTGCCAAAATAGTTTCAACTGAATTTTCCTTTTTAGCGTATTATCGCGTATTGTTCACTAAACAAGCACCCCAGCGCGCAAGCGCAGTATCCTACAGCGATGATGAAGTTTACCAGGTTTTGTGGCTCAATGAGTTTGTGTGTCAAAAACTTACGAATTCATTTGCGCTAGTATCACTACAGTACAGAATGACAACAATGGCACAAGGTAACAACAAAACAATAGCGTGGTTGGCTGAACTTACTTTGTTACTTAGCAGGCAAGGTAGAGTTGGGCTATTGGGCGATAAGGGGTCTTAGACAGCCATGTGTTTACATGCTGGAGTATTTGGAGTGGACATACACTGTACGTTCTTATTTTTCATGCGTGACGTTCCCACATGCTCACCACGTTGTAGGACAAACGTTATCAACAAGGTCCAAGGCCTGAACTGTCACGAAAAGAGTGGACAGATGTCAAACCAACAATGGGTTTAGTACTACCAAACCTACCGTATCTCATTTGTGGTAAGAAACAACGCGTAATTGTAGGTTAACGATAAGTAGAGAATGGACCAAAGATTACGCAATCCAATGCTATACTGAGGTATTTGGGCAAGTGCGCTGGCCTTGCAGGATCGAACCCTGCCGAAGCAGCAACCATTGACATGTGGGGTGATTTTGTACGTCATATGAACACGTGTTCGTCTTGTTAGAGAACTAACTTGCAAACAAAGGTAATGGACGTCAGAAATATGGCTGTCAGACACTACTACCGTTCGAATACTCCTGAATCTGTTGCCGAATTTAAAACCCAGAGATTAGCGCGTGCGTTTATTAAAATACGGCTTTTTTTGATAGTGATTGTTAGCAAAGCTTGATCAGATAGCAACTCTTCTCAAAGACAATAAATTTTTGAACGGAGATAACTTGACATGGCCTGATTTTCATATGGCCGAAATTTTGGATCAATACCGTTTGTTTGCACCTGAACTCTTTGAGAAACAAGGTAGGCGAATATAAATGCTAGGCTGCGTCCATTCTGATGACTATTTAGACGTGTTGATTGCTTACATTAAGCGATTCCAAGCTTTACCAAAGATTGCTGCTTATATCAAATCTGGACGCTTCCAAGCCTGGCCTGTAAATAACGTTTCTGCAAGCTGGGGAGGCGACATTGCTAATCCTCCTAAAAACCTTATCCTTCAATAAGGTGACACATAAATGTCACAACATTGGTTTCTATCGCCACGAAATTGTACTAGTACCACGGGTACGCAATAAAATGAATAGTCTCCCAGTTAGGCACTTTTTTTATTTTTCAGCGCCCGAAAGGCGTTTGGTCAAAATAAAGTAGCACAAACCCATTTTGGAAAGTCTAATAATACAGTAACACAACTTGTTGTTGGCATGGTATTGTTAACAAAGGCACTCATACTCGCATGTTTCTATTGCTTGTTCGCATTAACAAAAGCGCAAAGCCTGAGCGATCTGATAACAGTCTACGACATACCAGGTACCAAAACACAATTTGTTTTCGCGTTATTCAGAATAAAATAGTCTGCTCGCTGCAGAACTTGCTTGGATGCTTAAGCGCGCTTTATCTTCTCGTTGCGAAGCTAGACATTTGTTTTTTACTCAATAAAACGGTTTTCAAGTTGATTTAACTGTTTTACAATTTCCTAGTTGGGGCTTCAGTCGCAAAAGGCTTGACAGTGTTCCGCTACAGACATTTCATCGGCAATAATCGATCTCCAACTCCAATTTATGCGCACGTGTTGAAGGACCAGACAGCGAAGATTGCGTTTGCTGATACCGCAGGCGTAGTTCACTTATTGAGAGTCAGCGCCACATACAAAGTCTTGGTTCGTTCATTTGTTTTCCCATCCCATAACTCTCTATGCCAACACGTCTTTAGAACCATTGGAAAACTTCTGGAAGGGAAGTCCGCGGATTGTGGGCTCACGAAACTTCAGAAAATGCCGAACATGATATGGAGGACGGTACGCTTAATGAACGATCCTTTCTGTTCATGCCTCCATTTACTGACAACGTACTAGAACAAACTGCTCTTTTGATTAGGAAAGGAACGCCGTGCGCTGATTGTGGACCTCCTGGACCATGCCCACCATGCGAAACACTTCATTTTGTGCGGTTTGATAACGCTGGGCGTGTCATTATGGATGCAAAAATAGATGATCGCATATATGACTTTACACTCGGTGAAGGGCGCCTAAACTTTGGCTATCACAACGGAGACCTCGTATATCTAGCAGCTTATAAAGTGCACAGCATCACTTCAATGTGTAACAAGTTGGAGCCTGGGCACGAGGGCGATAGTTACAAGTATTTTCCATTCTCAGGTCCAGGCAGTTTTGACCCGACAAAGGCTGTGGGTCGTAGCTCCAGCCCTGTTTACGGTACTTGCTGGGGTTGTAGGTACGTACAAGTCCGCACTCTGCATTTGTTAATTGTCCTATGCAAATAGTCACAGCTTGGACTTGAGAGTGGCGCAGACCAACGACACCATGGTTCCAATATGTCTATCAGACGCTTTTCCAATTCAAGGCATTGTGTGGGGCAACAACAAAGCGTGCGTAAGGCTGTTGTCATCCTTTGCTTACATTGTTTGTTCAGGAAAGCGTATGCATCGATTAGTGGGCAAGGAGGGTACTCAGATGGTACGCTGGGAGGGCTGACACGCAAGCAGTACGGATAAACAATTTTTTTTTAAACAAGCTAGCTGTAATTCTTGTGTAGCACTGATGATGGCTGGATAATGGCCATTGGTCTGCCTCGAACTGGAAACACGTACAACGATAACGGCATAGACATCGCATTGGTAAATATTGATGAAGCAGGTACACACTTGGCACTTTGATTGTGGAATTCATGCGCCTTACGCGTATAGGCGATATGGTGGGTAATCTCAACTTCATTACAAATACAAACGGCGTTTATGAGCGCGGCATTCACTTAAAAAAGTTTGGACCTAATTACCTATGTACGCACCCTTGTGAACGTTTACCACCGAATACAACGTGTCTTGCCATTGACAACACATAGTGGCATGGTGGGAGAGCGAGTCTGCATCATGGACCTCAACGCGCAAGTATTACCTTGCTGAGATTACTGCTGCAGGGCAATTCATACGCAGCAAAACAGAAGTAACCGAAACAGCTATTTTTGCAGAGCGCATGGACTTCACAGAGTATCCCAATGGAGATGTTGGTTGGGTACTAAACTAACGTGAATTAACTTCAAATTGCTAATATTACAAAAAGGCTTTTGCATGGCCAAACAGCACTAAAAAAGAAGTCTTTTCTCCAGCAGACAACCTCAAAGGAGTACGACTATTCTACCAAGCAAGCAATGCTGATGGACTACCCGCTGGTACACCTTCCAAACATTATACACACATTGCTAATTTTGAATAGGTGAGGCACGTGCCAATGCTAATGACGATGAAGGAGGAAGTAGTGCTGGTGTTGCAATTGGTATTGTATTCTTTTTATTGGTAGTGATTGTTGTTGTTGTGCTTGTCATTTTAGGCTATCTTTACTATCGCAAAAATGGTGTACCAGAATTTCTTTCGTATGTGTAGTTTGTTTTTTATTTGTTAACACTTGTAGCAACCTTGGAGGAAATGGTTCAAGTTCAGGAGCTAGTGGCTCAATACAACCACAAACTACTCAGCCCTCACCTACTCCTGCTCCTACACCTTCTCCAAAACCTTTACCTGTACCAGGTGCAGCAAAACCTCTACCAACTCCTCCACAAAAACCATAATTAGTGTTTTTTGTATTATTAATAAACTTGTTTCTTTTAAAGACAAACTTAAGTATTATATAACATGTTTTTATAATATTATTTTCAACAAAAAAAAAAGAGTTTATGCACTTGTATCAGTTATGTGAAAGATTTTTTGTCATCACATTTAATATGTCCACAGGTAAATGTGCTTTAGCATGAGTGCTACACCACAGACACTTTCATCTTCTCCAAACACTAAATACTTAGGCTTTACTTTATCTTCCAATAACACTTTAACCTTTGACTTGATAAAATAGTAAAATCTCTCAACTCATGGAAACTCTATGCCAAAACTCTACAGTCCAAACATGCTATACTCGGAACCTATGCACAGTCTCAAATGCTTTATTTTGCCAAACCACTAAAAATACGTGGATTGTCTGTTCCAGATATCCACTATAGCCAATTTCAAAGCTTTTTTATGGTTTAGACACACTAATGTTACTACATTGTATTCAAACTTGTGGGAGTCAAATCTCTCAAGTATAGGTAGCAAGTGTTACAATTTATGGTCTAAACTTGCAAAGAACATTAAAATACCTCTTAACCTCTCCGGTTATGGCTAATGTTTAAGGTATGTTAAAGTGTCTGACATAGTCAAGCACAACACCCCTAAACCTGCAAACATCAAATGGCCTCCTACACTACAAATTATGATAGACAAAGGCTGGAAGGTGCATAAAATGCTAAAGTCAGTCAGTTCCCTGAGGGGAATTAACAAACCATGTGATATTTTATGGAGATTTCTGCTTAAATTGCTTTCTGTTAGACATACAGATAACCAGTATCCACTTCAGCACCACTGCTCTTTTTTGAGTGGGAATATGCTAGGCCATTGGTATGCTTGTCAAACACATCTCATCAGATCTAAATGAATGGTCTAAACTTGCAAAAAACATTAAAATACCTCTTAACCTCTCCGGTTATGGCTAATGTTTATCTTTTTGTTATAGATTTGTACATGGCATCTAAAATAAGTAAGAGTTGTGATTATATTTTTGCTGTATCTAAAGTGGACTGTGCCATCCATCAACACTTGTGCATGCTCAAAGCCAACAGGGTGGGCATTTGGGCAAGGCCATTGAATAATATTCATTTAGCACATATTATAGAAAGCACATGATATAACTTGTGAGAAATGTTAGATTTGTGTAAATTATACTTCTTGTCCAGAACACCCAAAAAAGAGTAACATTTAAAAAATGTAACCCCATTGCCAAATGTGCCTGTGTGAGTTTTTGTTTTTCCTTGTATGTTTGATAGTTAGCCAGCATGAAGCTTCCAAATGGTGTTTTATGTGTTGATATAGGTTTCCGCAGTCATCACAAACAGATCTTCTCCAAAACCAATCTTTATTGAGTTTTTAACCCAGAATTTTGGTGTTAAACAGGTTTTAGGTAAAGCAAGTGGCCAATTTGTATTTTATGAGCCAAACAATGTAAACCTCTTTGAAGACCAGTGACAGTGTGCTAAGTACAGAATATAATATGGTTATAATGGCATTTTTCTTGCTATGTTGTTTTTGTTGCTGATGTAGCATTTGCACAAAAGTAATGATAAGCACAAAAAATGTGTTGTTGGCATTTTATTGAGTTTTGACTTTAAGTTGTATCAAAATTCCAGTAACCACCTTTTGTGAAGCATTCTGACATTAATCAAGCATTTCAAAACATGCCACCCTTGGCATGTAGGCAATGCCAAAACCTTTTTTGTTCATGAAAAGATGTTTGATTGTTCATGTTTGTATACTTTTAAGGTAGATATTTAGAAAAAGTACAATTTCCAATACATCAACAGCAAAAAAAACACAAAAATGGTGGTCATTTATTAAACAACACATAACACTCTTAGTATTTCAACAATTCTAACGAAACATAGCTCATTTGAACCTCAGCACCCAAATACACCGATTCACAAGACAAAGATAAATTACATGTAATATCAGTGGTGGAATCGGACAAAATACGCATGCCTAAAACGTGCCATTTGTGTGGAAAATAAACGTGCCCAAAACGTGCCCAAAACGTGCCATTTGCGTGTTGTATATTTGCAATAAACATGCCCAAAACGTGCCATTTGCGTGTTTTAACCATGTCCTGTTCTTAATAGAAATTTGGAGAAAAATTCAAAATAAAAAAATTGACAAACTCAAAACTCAACCATCTCACCCCAAAGCTGATCGCCTCCAATTGTCAACAATAAAACATGTATTTTCACCCAAGTAAGCAGTAGTTAGGTTTGTATCGGCATGGCTCTAAAAGTAGGCGAAAAAATCTAAAAATACCCAAAAACCAACAATTTCTTGATTTTTCTATTTTTCGTGAATAACTCAGGTCTACTAGTACGAATCCTTTAAAAAACGAAGCATGGCCCACTATTAGGTATGATGCATGGTTTCGTGGTGGTTTGGGGTTTGGTGCCCCTTTTTAAGGCAAAAACGATAGAAAATAGGTATTTAGGGTAGTTTAAGGATATTATGGCTCAATAACTCCACTAAACCTCTTTTTAAAGATGGTTATTGGATTTGAGATTTTTTGCCTAATTAGGTAAGTTCTTGCTTAAGTATTTACGATAAGGCAGGATTGGTGAAAAAAGCAGGTAAAATGGCAAAAACATGAAGTTGGTTGATATAAACTGGATATCGTTTATGTGGGATAGTTTTATGTAAAGTTTGTAATAATTGTACCAAACCTCTTTGTAATTGTTATGTGTTATGTATCGTAATAAATCGTTATTTTCTTTTCCTCTATAAAGTGGTGTTTTATGTGTGCCCAAAACGTGTGATATGTGTGGCAAATATGCGTGCCCAAAACGTGCCCAAAACGTGGAAAATAAACGTGCCTAGAACGTGCCCAAAACGTAGATAATAAACATGCCCAAAACGTGTCCAAAACGTGTCTTTTGCGTGGAAAATAAATGTGCCCAAAACGTGCCCAAAACGTGCGATCCGCGTTCTGTCCGATTCCACCACTGTAGTTGAAAGGAAATTGTTAGTGTTGATATAAGAGTTTTTGAGAAATAGTGTAGGTAGAGGTGAAGGTTCAAGAGGTGGTGGTAAACCAGCTCTCCAATCTTTTCATGAGTCATTAAAGTCTGATTGCCAGCTGGTAAACTTCCAATAGTTGCCAATCTGAAAAAACTTGTCATTATCCTCAAAATGTCTACTAAATGCTTGTTTTTAAGGCCAAATGCTTGGTAGATGCCCTTTAAGAAGCTAACAGATTTAAAAGTAGAAACACAGCACACCCACCTGACACCAGTATATTTACTGAAAGCCAGAAAAAGTGAGGCAACAACAATAATAACTTTAAAAAGTAGAAGAAAACTTAATAAAGTGCAAAATGTAGCTTTATGCTGGGTTTTGTTGTTTTATTGATAACTTTGGACTCACTGTATAAACTGCTCAAAAAATGTAACATTAGGTATAATTAGGTACAATGCATTGTTACATGGTGGTTTGGGGTTTGATGCACCATTTTTAGCAAAAACAAATAGAAAATATGTATTAGGATATTATGGCCTATAGCTCTATTAAACCACTTTTTACAGGCAATTATGTACTTTGTTGTAACACAGGATTGGTGAAAAAGCAGGTAAAATGGCAAAAACATGAAGTTGGTTGATATAAACTGGGTATCATTTGTGTGGGGATAGTTTTATGTAAAGTTTGTAATAATTGTACCAAACCTCTTTGTGTTATGTAGTTATGTATTGTAATAAATCGTTATTTTCTTTTCTTCTATAAAATGGTGTTTTATGCGTGTCCAAAACGTGCGATATGCGTGGCAAATATGCGTGCCCAAAACGTGTCCAAAACGTGGAAAATAAACTTACCCAAAACGTGCGATTTGCGTGTTGGCCTATTCCACCACTGGAGTGAATGCACAAACTCACCAAATTCAGGCTCATCTAAAGAAACAACAGTGAGGCTGAAGCAAGAGAAAGAGGAATGCAGATTTTGAATTCAAAAATGTGTAAGTGGCAGTTGAACTGTTTTCTAAGTGGTGGTTAAGGATTGGACATGTATGTGAAATGTGTCTAGCCAGAAGTATGTGTGAAGTATGTGTATTGTATGTGTCAAAATCCTGATTTCAGTACTGTTGTGCTTATTCCTTTTTTAAAGAGTATTGATAAGCAATGGTGTAACATTGTTAACTGGTTCATGTTTTATGGCTACTATGACAGTGCTAACTATGTTTTCAGAGTTTACAATAACAACCACACTTATCATTCTTCCTTAGGTTCTAAAACTGCTCTCTTTTTCCACCTTGGCAGTCTCTGACATCTCCACCATAGTGGACAATTTTAAAGCTTCTTTTTGGTTTAGGCACCTTAACACAATCACACTGGTCTTTCTGAAATAGAAAACTATTGCCATGACCAATGGCTCAAATTAGGATGTAGTGTAAAAATTCCTCCTAACCAAACCTATGTTAAAGTCTCCAACATTGTCAAGCATAATACCCCTGCTTCCAACCAGGTTCACTGGCCACCTACTCTCCAAAAAATGATAGATCTAGGCTGGAAAGTCCATTTTATGCTCAAGTCTGTCAGCAAGCTTACAGTGGTGGAATCGGACAGAACGCGGATTGCACGTTTTGGGCACGTTTTGGGCACATTTATTTTCCATGCAAAAGACACGTTTTGGACACGTTTTGGGCACGTTTTTTGCAAATATACAACACGCAAATGGCACGTTTTGGGCACGTTTATTGCAAATATACAACACGCAAATGGCACGTTTTGGGCACGTTTGGGGCACGTTTATTTTCCACGCAAATGGCACGTTTTAGGCATGCGTATTTTGTCCGATTCCACCACTGTTAGGGGAGTTAACAAACCTAGAGATATTCTTTGGAGATATCTACTCAAGCTTCTTCCTGTCAATCACTCTGATTTCATGTATCCACTACACTGTCATTGTTTCTTTTTTGAATGGGAATATGCTAATGCAATAGGTAGTATGCTCATCAAACACGTTTCACCTTTCCTATCCTCCTGGTCTTTTAACACTCAAGCTAACTACTAACAAAGAAAAAGCCATCCACATCAGCTTCATCATGCACTGCATTTGGAAATGTTGCAACTCTCTTTTCCATGATGAAGAAATCCCAGTCACTCACAAAGTTCTTTTCTGGCATCAACAAAATATTCTTGTTACACTCAACATTGATAACTCACAGTGTGAAAGCACTCGTGCGACGGTTACATCATCAATAGCATGTAACTGCTCCTAGCTTGTAAAAAATAAAAAAAAAAAAAAAAAAAAAAACTCACAGTGTGAAGTTCCTTCAGATGAAGAAAAGTTCACTTATGTTGGTAATTTCTGGAAGTCCACTGGCTGGCTGGCAGATATCACTGATATCTGGGAAGATTGGGGTGCAGGCTTACAGCCTCCACCAAAACCTCCTCCTTTACCAACCACACCTTCTAAAAACACCTATATTAATTTTATTACTAACCACTTAACCTCCATTATGAATAAAAGGAAAAAACACAAACTATGAAAGCTCAAATGAATGGGATGAAAATCCATATTTTGAATTGTAAAAACTTAATGTAACCCAATTGCACGTGTGGTTATTGTCGTCCACAGCACAATAAAACCTTTTTTTGAAAAAAAAAAAAAAAAAAATTTCAAGTAACAATGACTTCAGCCAAAAAAGTTGAAGTTGCGCAACTTATCAAAAAACCAAAAAAACAAATTTAGGACACTGGAAAAAACAATACTAAGATTTTGGGTGGCAAATTCTTAATGTTCACAAGTCCACGTTGCAAATGACAGCAATTGCGACACCGGCACTTAAATCATTTGAGTTTTGGATAGACC
Organism: Trichosphaerium sp. ATCC 40318; assembly: GCA_038496445.1. Lineage (NCBI taxonomy): Eukaryota > Discosea > Flabellinia > Trichosidae > Trichosphaerium > Trichosphaerium sp. ATCC 40318. Next base: position 8,956 of record JALMLS010000288.1, on the reverse strand, counting down.
AACAACTACAAGGCGACCAGCCCGTTTTGAATATTGTACGTGTCAAAAACAAACCAAAGCATTGATTACTCGTACAAGGTTGTAGAAGGACAGAGTAGGGTAGGCTCTATTGACTATGTGCGGTCGTATCTCGACACACAGCTGAAAAAGATTTCGAGCGACTTGGCAGTTGCCATACACGACAATTTACACTTATTTAAAGATTTACACGCAGAACGAGACAAAATCATTGAAAAAATTCACCACATTCGCCCAAAGCTCCTAGTGCTACAACAGGAGGCGAACATAGTTGAAGACGGCGTTACTGAGTGCTGGAATGATCTATCTGATAAGCTAGCGGTGGCAGAGCGCTGTAGTCGCTCTAACGATATTTTGACGCGTTACAAAGCAATATGCAATGCTACAGAACAGCTTGAAGCACTTTTACTCAAGCAAAGTGCTACAGACGCAACAGAAGAATGTGACACGCTGCTAGGCGCAGCCAACTTGCTCGTCACTGTGAGGAACCTGCTAGAATCTGTAAAAGAGTGGGAGGGTAGCGAAGCATTCGTGATTTTGATGAACAAGGTTAGCAAACGTCTCTGCGCACGTCAAACGCTTGTACATTATTAACGTGTCACGTAGCGATTACAAGTCGTGCGATCGCGAATTTTAAAGAGAATGGCGCCAGTTTTTTTGGAAGGCCAGGTGGATCATGGCGATGGTCAAAAGGTACTCTTACGGGATGCGCTGTCCGTGTACATGCTTGCGCATGGCAATCACGCACAATCAACGGATCCACACCCGCTCGTGCATGTCATACAACACCACTACATCGACTCCTTTCTTAAAGAGGTGCGTGCGAACACTTGTCCTTTTGTAAAAAATCTATCATTAAATTGTTTGTGGCAAAAGAGATCGAAGGAACTGCGAGGAACGCGTGCTGTCGACCAATTTGTGGATCAGTTACTCAAACACGTGGACCAACAACTCGGCCGCCTCCTGGCAGTCGCAGCAGAGGCATCACACAATCGCCTGGTGGCAACAATAGTTACACTAGGCGTTTTCCAGCCTGTAGTCGAGGCGCTGCAAGAACAGTCGATTAGCCGTATTGTTTTTCCAACAACAGTACCTGCCGCCATACACGCCAATTACTCTGCGTGTATGATGTTATGTTCTGGGTTAGAAGCGCGGTTGCCTCAACAACACAAGTACTTGCTGGCTTTCAGACAAAGTGGACACTACACCAACTTGATGAAGCGTTGGACGATGCCATTGCGCGTGTACTTCACGATGGTGCAGAAAGAGTTGGTCGACAAGTGTCTTGCACATCTCACTGAAACTGTTGCACCAAAACGTGCCACTGAGAACTTGTTCAACTTCAAACTGGCATCCTCCGTTCAAACAGTGACACTTCTGGACGAGATTTGGTCTCCAAAATTATTTCTTCGACCACTTGCACACGATTTTTTAAAACTAGCTATCCAAGTCATTAAACGGTAAGCCCGACTGTGCGTCAGCCATGCCTATTGCTTATATTTTAATGCAGGTACAGCACATGGTGTTGTGCGGAGGAGACGGGCGCACCAGCAGATAACTTGATCGCAGATCTGTCGGCACTATACAAGCACCAATCCACTACATACGCCGATAAAGTAGGGAAACTGCTGGCAAACATCGACCCGCAGATGGAACACGGCGCGCGCAAGGTAGTGGCTGGAGTTAGTGCACCGGTGGAAGCCATTAAACGGTTGCTGGAGCGCACCAAACAAAGAGTTTTGAAAACAGCACAAAAGAGCTTGACAAAGGTTAAAATGACTGTCATGCACTACCGTATGGTACTTACTAACCCACCAAAGAGCTTTGGTCTAACCTACATTTCTTAGCAAGGAAAGGCAAAGCCTGTAAAATGCATGGCGTATGTCAACGCTGCGTTTGAACCTATACACAGGTGGACGAGGTTGTTGGCTGCTCCTGTACTTCCAGACAACACATACTGCACCAATTACTTTCACATTCCACTACTTTCTGAGCTGACGCACAGGTAAGCTGTACCTCTTCTTGGAGTGTTTTTTAACCAGGTGATAGCTACGCCATCTTGGGAACGTCCGTTGTCGAGAAGATTGCTGGCGAGAAAACGAGGCTGGCACGCAAGACATCGTTACAGCAGACGTCACTTGAAAGCGATATCGCTTTTATGACGCTACAGTTCAAACTAGATGTCACAGCGTATGTTAAACACATTCAAACGTTGGGCGTGCCACTGCAAGATGTACAACATTTAACAAGGCTAAAGGAATTGGCCAAACTGTAACAATAGAAAAACAAACCAAAAATACAAAAAACATGGACAACTTTGTATTTCAGCATTGCAGGATATTTTCAAACAACATCTACATTTACACCCCAACTGTCGAAAATGTTGTGGACCAATGAAAGTGTCACTTGACCATTTCTTATTACAGCTGCCGCAATACATTTGCCATCAGCGCTAATAGCAAAAGACCTCACTGGTCCTTTAAATTTCACAGTGCCCACTGACTACAAAAAAAAAGTGAGCCACAGCCTACTGACAACTAAACTTACATTTTCATTTGTGCGCTGCCAAACGCTTAGGTACTTTTCGTGATTTACAGCCAGTAGATCGCGCACAGACATAAGCCTGGTGTGCGTTGTGCATTTATATGGTGTAAAATTCTTGACGATGCCTTGCCCGTCCTGTAAAAAGTGATGAGTCACAACTCACAAATTACCTTGTGTTTAACACTTACTGTACTCCATTGTATGAAAGATGAGTCTGATGAGCTGATTGTAATCAGTGTCTCGCTGTCAGGGCAACACACAGTCCTAATGCTGTAGAAATAATGAGTTAGTAGGAGGTACACATTATTTATTAAAAGCAGAGCGCACGTTTGATAGGGATTGTCCATACTTGCCACTGGTTTAATAGTTATTACGTTACTATCACCTAATAGCTCAAAGGGGTATATGTTCATTTTCTCTGATACATCTGTTGCAAACAAAGATTAGTTAGCCTCATCATCCTTACTAAACCAATGTCAATGTGCAATATGCGTACCGACTGAAACAAGGAATGGTACTTGGCCTCCTTGACGAAATATGGTATCCATAGAGGCTACTGGCCTAAAACACATTAAATTACTATTTAAAGGTGCACAGTGGCGCTGGTGTAGTGTGTGCTCCGTGGGTCGCGTACCTTGTGCCCTTCAAACCTACAAACGCGTTTCTTGTTTTCAACATCGTACATCTATATCAAGCATGTGTCAACCAAAGACCTTATAGTTATGGATTTTATGAATATGTAGCTACCTCTATAGTATTGTCTTGATTGTAGAGGAGGCACAACATTTTTTCTGGTACCGAGACGCGGTGACCTATAGGTAAAGTCGCGAAAATGATATCTGTTAATCCTGAACCCTTTGTCACTGCTACTGACTTTGCTGTTCCTGCTGTCCAGTCAACTTTGAACAACTCCCATTGATCAATGTCTGCTGCAACTATACACAACATACAATAATAAGTACTACTGTACGGTACACTGTAGCTTCAAAATAAAGAGAACGAACCAAAGTATGTGCCAGTAGGATCCCATGCCAACTTGCCAACTGAAGTGCATTCTGTGTCAATTTCCATAACAAGGCGCAACTCAACTGTTGATGTGTCAAACAATCCTAATTTCTGGGTGGCATGGTTCACTACATTGCATCGAGTGTTATGCGTATGATACATGTAGGATAATACGCACTCAATACGTAATTGAATTTCTTTGTGTGAAATGATATGCACGATTCGGTTGCACGTGGAAATTGTAATAGGTTGTTACGTATATGCACTTTCCCACTCTCCAACATCTTATCGTGTGCCTATCGAATGGTTACAGAATGAAGTGCAGGTAGCATGACATACTGTTATCGGTTTAATTTTTGCAAAGTTGTGCTTCGATCTCTTTGGCGCAGGTTGGCTACTAGAAGACGATACTTCGCGGCTACGTTTCTTCTTAGACAATAACCCATAGTGTCCGTAGGGATTCCTCTCATCATCCTTGCCAAAATCGACAAGAAGCGTGTGAATAGTGGGCCTAGCTCCGCCAGGGGTGCCGACCTTGTGTGTTTGATAATTAAAACTAAATATTTCAATCAGTCATCTCAAAAAACAACTGTGTCACGTGTTGCGTGTCTCACAGTATTTGCACATGCCTTTGATTTATAAGCGATCGCAATCTCTCCTTTTCGGGTATCTTTGGCAGTTCTGGTGTAACAGTAAGCGGTAAATGCTCCTGTATGTGCGACACAATCTGTTTAATAGATAAATACCACTTAAAACACAATATGAGTAACACCTACCTTATTGACGCTGTGTTCTCTCATTTGTTTAGCATTACCACGCCATACCAAGTGAGGATGCTCCCTGATTGAAAAAAAATGTGAAATCGCGCCCACAACACATTGAGTACAAACCTGAAGTTATCCATATGCAAGAGCGACGCCATATCGAGGTATGCGATATACGAAGGCGTTGATGTGTCACATGGCGGTGTTGCATTTAAAAAAACCGCCAATTCGCGTTTTAATACGACCTTTGCCGTGAGTTTATCTCCTCTACGTTGGTTTAGTCACATTTCAACAAAATGTAATGCGCACTTGTCTAAAGCATCTAAAAACTTGTGACGACAAATGTCATACATTATATCGCGTTTCGGGCCATTGAGGGGCCGGTAAAGAACTTATTCATGTATTGGGACAATAAATCCCATGATCCATCTACAAATAGCCCTGCAAAGTATTCTTTATCGAAATAATACTTGCTTTCAGCCTCTAAGCTGAAAAAGGCGCATGTTAAATTACACATTTCCACTAAACGCATCAACACACCTATGCATGGTTTCATTGTATCCCTTTGCTTCAAGATGCTGAAGCAATATCCTCAATAGATCTTTCTCAAGGCATTCCTTTATAAACTTGGTGCCTTTACTACTTTCAGATTGAGAGGCCATGCTTCTTGCTTATCATTCGTTTAGCGTATTGTTGTGGTAAACGAACGTCAAAATAGATTTCAAAGTGTCAAAAATAAACGATTTGAAAAAATTTTCTTATGTATTTATGTTATGTTTGTATATTTTACTATTGTACAGTTTCAACGCCAAATCTAAGTGCTGCAACTTGCATTTGTTGTCGTGCGAAGGCAGTTGAATATCCTATCACGTGTCAATCATGTTACTGGTTCATCTACCCGCCCCCACTACATGATGGCGTACCTGAATTGTGCTGCTCTGTAGGTGGCAACCGGCAGCCAAATGAGCTACCTGGCCAATGAGCCACAGTCTGTGGAGCTTGGGCCCTTATGACCTCAACTACAGACTGTATACCGTCCAGACGCCAATAAGGTAAGTTTACGAGTGTAACACCAAGCGATTGACATTGTTCCGCCTTTTCCACATCCCTTGAAGCGTACACGGAGACTGGATGTGCGTTCTTGAGGACATCCATGTAATGATGTTCACCTACAGTACGCATGATCAATTAGCTTCACGTGACTACTATTTTGGTGTATAAACGTGCCTTGATACTCGATACCCAGATTATGTGCAGGCACAAACACATCAACTACTATGGGCGCACCGTTGCTATCTAGAGTGCCTATAGAATGATCCTCTTCCACCACCAAATTTGGAAAAATTGCACGAACGTACTCAACCAGATTCCTGGTCACAAAATTAGTATTTGTCATAGCACATAGCAAAAAAAGACTAAACAGCTTGCATGTGTAAAATAGGTACCTTTGAACTGAGCGCTTATCGCTTAATGAGAAAGAGTTCCAATGCCAATCTACATGCGGATGTAGTTGTGCCAGCACTGACGGGAAATGGTGTGCAAGTCCACCGCCTCCATGTGCTAATAGTTGGCCTAGAGATACTCTATACCTACCATGTATGCGTTATTAACGTATCAACTTTCTAAGTACCATGCTGTCGGGTTAGAAATGCTGAGTTTGCGTTCTAGTTTCTTCAAAAACTTAGTAACGTTTTTAGTATCTACGCGAGTAAGCTACCGAAATAAAATGAGTGAATATATCACACTACCTTTCCAGTAACCACTAATTCTTTGCTCTTTACGAGTCCTACAACAAGTCAGTGATAGCTTAGGTCAATATAGAAGTTGTACTTGAGTTCGCAATGACTGGCGGCTGTCAAAGGGTAAATGGCGTCCAAGGTACGGCTGATTGATCCCCTGTACCTCTTCAAGACTGCTTTTGCATGCTGTACAAACTGTTGCTTGGAGATCAAACGCCATGCATCCACCGTTTTGACTTTTAAGGCTTGCGCAACACTCTCTAACTTTTGACGCTGATTGTCAACCTGGTCAAAGTACTTTATCGTCACTCTACGACGCCTGGTCGACAATGGCCTCAACGGTATAAGAATGGGATCTTACCAATTCTGTTGAGTACCTAAATTTGTACATTTGCCAGTCGTACATGGGATACAATGCTTTTAGCATACTGTACATTGAATTTGAATACCTCAGCACAGCTGTTAATCACGTTTCTACAGCTGGTGGATCGTACCTCGACACCACGTTGTTAAGTACGCCATTGGGTACCTTGTCTTCCAAGGTTACTTCATACCACTCCTCCAAGGTCTTAACGCCCAAATACTCGCCCACCTTAGCTATCCAGAGACCGTGATAGGCGGAGATGTGACTCAATTGCGCTTGCCTGGACGTGTAAGTTAAATTACTAGTCAATCAAATAATGGGTAATACGCACTGCAGCTCGGTCTCACACCACAAAAAAGAAGGATAAATAGCATCAAGAGCAGCTTTGAGGTCATGGTTGTACCTTTAATCAAGTTTTAAGATGAAGCAAACAGTAATTAACGCACTTTGCAAGTACATTACCACCTCCATGCGTACTCACTTGCTTCTTGTCTACACTGAGCCACATGTCCATTGTATATATATCCAATGTTTCAGCCAGTCTGTTGAAGGTATCTCTATGCGATTGAATACTATCCCAATGACCTCTTGGAACTGTACTAATAACAACCTAGTTAGCATCCCATCTTGTTACCAGTCATCACGCACCTGAAAGCCTGGCGTGCCCATGGATGCTCTGGAAAGATAGCCTCTAAGGCTGAGGCGATTGATGAGTTATATCTTGCATACACGTTACTACAGGAAACGACCAGTGACTAGTTATATATACATACCTCTGCAACATTGAGCCTGCACCGAGGTAGCACGCTGACTGCCAATCCATGCTGTACCAGCCATCAAAAGTCATGAAGCGCTTGCGTCTTGATATCTGCTCGAGTTTATCTCTTTGATTTGATATGTGAGACCAATAGCCCTTAGCGTGACTGCATATATAACGTTAATACGGAGGATTACCAAGACAATTTGAACGCGCACAAAAATTTGGTATCAAGCCATCCATACTCAGGATATAATGTATACAGCGCCTTTTCTAAGCTGTTGTCGTAATACCTATTGTCAAACAATTATTAGGCGTGCAAATAGAAAACATGAATGGATACCCTGCCAGCAAACTGGATAAACCCTTCGCTCTTCGGATAGTACTGACATCAAGGTCATACCACGAATCCAAAGTTTTAAGGTCATTGTCTTGTGCGAATGTGTCCATGACAGCCAATCGAGAACAATGCTTTGTGTAAGCATTTGGTACGTGCCTACCATCAAATTTAGCGTGCAGTACAAAGACTTAACTTGCGCACGTGAATTGCATGCGATCCCATTTATAACGAGGATAAGCCGCTACTAAGTAGTCACTGATAGATCCATTATGCCTACACCACGCGTAAGCATTAGTCTACACTCTCATTAGCGTACTCTTCAATAACAGGTCGAGCAGCACTGTCCACTTCACAACCTTTTACGCGATACCAATCGTCTAGCGTTCGCACTTGGAGTGTGTATCCAACAGTATTTGCACTGTCTGCTACAGAATAGCGCGCTTTCTCTGTAATTGTAATTACAGAGAAAATAAACCGTTCGCTCGTACCTGCGTTAAGCATTGTACGCATTTTATGCGTTACTGACGCTAAAATAACAGAAACTGACGTGCGGCGTGTCACAAGCCAACAAAGACAGGTGCGTCGATTCTGTGATCATGACAGCATGTACTTGCCACAATAAACCAGCTTAAACAATCAAAACGCACGAAGTTAAGTCACACATTGCAAAAAACAGGATCTTCAACGGCATCTAAGATGAGCTTGGCAGAATCCATGTTTTATAAGCTTCCTTCCATCCACTATGCACATAACATTGGACCTGCCCAAGTACGGACGCTGCAGCATTTCCACGGAAAGCGTGCTAACACTGTTACAGGTGTTAGCGAGGATAGAGGGTTGGCTCATTCCTTTGCCAGCAGCTTGAAACAGTCTACATTGAATCCTGTAAAGGTGGCAATACGCACTAGCGACAACGCATTTAACTCAGGCAGGTGCACGTAGACGAAAAGTTGCTAAGCTCGAGTAGCCGATACTGATGGCAGCATTTTCCTTGCCCGCAGCAATGCAAAGTGCTCATTCAAAAGCAAGCCAAAGAAGTATGCTCGTATTTTCTCAGCTCTTGCAATGATCTACAGCCAAGTGCGAAACAACCAGAGATCATCCATCAGAGAGGTATAGATAGCGCTTACACGTACAATCTAAACCATGACAGGCGTACTACTGTCTAAGTGCAAAATGGTCGATGGATAACAGCTACACAAAGTGTCTGGCATACTAGGAGGTACCTACTTATCCTTACCCGCATTGCTAAAACAACGTAGATCTCCAAAGCATATTGAAATGTCCACGAAGTGCCATGTCCATACATCCCGCCGAACAAAGGGCGCTTCATTGCTGGAACCCTACGTGTTAGTATAGCAGGTGAAAGAACATATTTAGAATGTCCACTCATAAAGTTGGTTAGGAGGAAGTTGGGTAGATTTG